>JAGTJL010000024.1:0-600000 GCA_020746875.1 Rhexocercosporidium sp. MPI-PUGE-AT-0058
TGCTTTATATCCCACTTGTCTCGGAGCTGCTTAAGTAACGCAGCCCTTAATCGCTGCCGCAAATTAACAATCTTATTATTAAGCCTTTTATATTTTAAATGTTTTGTTATCGCGCCCTTATAATAGTAATTCCATTTTATACGTAACACAAGAAGCTAACGGACTCGGCGATTTTTATTAACAGACTAAGACTACTTAATCGTAAGGGCGTGCGGGCGCCCGGGATCGATTTATTGCGTCATCTAAGAGGCAATACGTATAAGGTCCTTTTAAGGCTTATAGTTAAACACAATAGCCCGGATGTCGCCGGACCGCCGCGGGAGGTAGTACTTAATAAAAGTGTCAATACTTATATATTATAACATTATATTCTAGAGGACGTCGGTTACGTTACTTATGTCGGGGTGGTCAGCTCTCGACTATAGACGTAAGTATAAGAACACTACTCACCGCTCTAATTAAATTCATTCGCAGCGTTATAATAGAGATAGTATAGGCGTGTGGGCTGTAAGAGCCTAAGGATAAGACCGATAACCTTTATTAACGACAAGAAGGTTAAGTATATAAAAGGCTTATATAGCGAAATCTCGTAGCCGTACCCTGTCTTGACCGACTTCTTAAAGATAAAGACATTGAGCATACTCGACTTAAAGAGTAATTCTAGTTGTTAATAGCTAAGTCGGATGTCTAGTCCGCTTAACTATAAGGCATACCTAAGATTTAAAGCCGTAAATGCGGTGTCGATAAAAATAAAGCCTAAGAGAAAGACATATAAGCTAAGGATAAGGGAAGGGTCGAAGATAATCTTAAGGAAAACGAATTTAATATTAAAGTATATATAAGTAAAGTTTAAGTAAAAGACAATTAAGAGGGAGACGTAGGAAAAGCACGAGCTAATAAACTTACGCATCCTTTACGCTAAAGAATTACTTCGTAAACTCGTATATAAATTTAATTAAGATCCGATAAGGACCGCTATTCGGGTCCCGAAGGAGGGTTACGATAATATCTCGGTAACGGAGCTTAAGGAGCGCTAAAGGGCAGTTTTTAAAAAACCTAATAAATTAATAAAATAAAATAAGTTAAATGCGTTACCGGCCGTACGTAAACTACTTTTTCGTCGTAATTAAATTAATCTAAAGGTATTCTATAAGATCCTCGACGTACATTGCCGTCTTCTCGCGCTTCTTCGTTAATAAACGGTACTTTTTCACTAGCTTCTTAAGGATTTACGACGGAGGACGTTCGTTAGCCTCTTAATTATAATCCTTTAAACTAAATTAAAAGGGCAAATAAAAGAGCGGTACTTATTTAATATATATAACGGTTTATTTTCCCCTTAATCTTCTCCTTAGTTTTTCGTTTATACACAAGCTAAAAGACTTTTTAATATATCTCGAGGGTGCTAGCAAACTTAATGCCGGCAAGCCTCTTCTTACCCTTCCCCTAACGTTAATTTAGTATTTATTTAAAGAAGGCTTTAAGAGTACGGCAAGAGATAGCTTACATTATCTAGGCAAGATCTTTTCGTATATATTCACAATACCTTTAAAGCGAGTTAGATTAGCAATTTAATAATAATAGAGGGCAGATAATAAGGGAATAAGGTATATACCGCTAAAACTGCCCCTCGATTATATTAAGGAAGAGGAGACTACTATCGCTATAGTCTTTGTCTTTATCCTCGGATTTATTGAAGTTATCCTCTTAATCGAGGTAATACTTTAACGGGTAAGCGTTTTCCTCTTTAATAATCTAGGCCAGATCTGTCTCGTTATCTCTGTTAATGTCGGCATTAACGTCTATTAACACGGCGCTAATATAATCTTCTTCACGAGCGAGCCACTTTAAATTTAATAAGTCTAGCTTGTCGCCTCCGTCGACATCGGTATTAGTATTAGCATCCGTCGGCTCGATATCGACGTTAGTCTCCTCTTACTTATCTCTTATATTAAAGTAGCTCTCGATGTCTAATCCATCGCTATCGGAGGACGAGGAGGAAGAGGGAGGGCTTAGTATTAATTATTGGCGGCGACGCATCACAAGTAAATTAATCGAACGAGACAGCGGCAATAATAATTAAAAGCAAAGCCAAAGGTGTAAAAGAGCCTGCTGCCTAAATAATAGCAGCGGAGGGGAGGGGAGGGGTAAAAGGGGAAGTAATGATTAAGTATAAGAGGTTTAAAAGAGAGAAAATTAAAAAGGGAAGGAGAGAAGACAAACTAATATAAAGGCTATTATCTTAAGTCACGACAAGAAAGAGGGCGGCTGTTTTTTACTCTCCTTTTTAATAAGTATTAAACGAAAATAAAGAAAGCGGTTCTTTAAATAATAACTTAACCCACTCGCTTTCGTTAGTGTTCTTATAATAGGGTAAGGTCTTAAGGCCATGCCGCCTTAGCCATGAGGTACGCGAGCGCTAAGGCGGCGCGAGATTTTAGCAAGTCGGCTGCAGAAAGCAGCGACTAAAACCCCCGAAAACAGCAGCCAGTTTGCCGTCTGATCGTTAAATTTAGTTTTTAAATATTAAAAGTTAATTATAATAAAAAGCGAATAAAAGCGTTTTAATTTAATAATTAAATCGATTATAAATCGTTATTATAAAGTTATAAAATTTACTCTTGTGTTTCTTTTATAACGTCGAATTAGAATTATAATATTAATATAAAAAGTCCTTTAAGAGTTACTTATCTTAAAGAACTTATATTATTAATATAATATTTTATTAGCTTTACTTATAAAAAAAATTAAATATTAAATATTTAATTCTTATTTAATATTATTTAATAATTAATAATTATTAAATATTATTTTTTTAAAACGTAATAAGTCGACGTATTAAGAATTTAAATTATTTATTTAAACTTAATATAATAAGTATTTCGTTTTTAACTTAAATAATAATTCTTTAAAAAAAAGTCGAATCGGATTCGGCAAGCGTAATTAATTTTATTTAAACTTACGTATAATTATTTAATAACGTATAATTATTTAATAACGTATAATTATTTAATAACGTATAATTATATTAATTTATATAAAGCTTAACTTTAAATATTTATAAAAGTTTATTTAAAATGTATTATATTAATACTTTAATTTTATTATTAATATAATATATTTAAATTATAAATATCGTAGACTTATTAACGCTTGCTATACTTTAATAAATATAAGTACGTATTATTTTATTTTAGGAATATTTTTAATACTTTTACTCGATGTTATTCGAAAATAATTTCAGCTTTTTATTTATTATTAATTATTTATTTATAAAAAGAATTTTACTTTTTTAAAATAATATTATTAAATTAATTCGATATATTATTTATTAAATAATAATAAAACTTTATTTTTTCAATTTATTCTTTAATATAATTAATTATAAAATAATAATTTAAGGTTTTTTATTATAATTTATCTTTTTTAAAAGTCTTATAAAAACTTATTATATATTTATTATTTATAAGTCGATTATTATTTACGTTTTAAAAAAAGTAAAAGTATTAATAAAAAATTTAATAATATAAACGCGATATAATTTCGTTAATTCGTGCGCTAGCTTAACGATTTTTAAATTTTCGATCGATTAGCTTTTTATTAAATTACTAGTTGTATTATCGATTCGGCGGCGTTTAATTACGTATTATAATATTATATTATATTTATAAAGAAAATATTATAATAAAAAAAGCGAGAATATTTGTTTATTATAATCTTTATAAATAAATAAAAATAATAAAAAAAGAAATAATAAAAAAAAATAATAAAATCTTTATAGAGCAATAATAAATATTTAAATCTTAAATTAAATTAATTTTATTTTATAATTTAAAGCTATTTATAATTTCGCTAAAAAGCTCGTTTATTACGAATTACGTAAGCTCTCGCGGCTAAATATTAATTTAAGCTTAAAAGTATTTATATTCTTATTTAATTTAATACTTAATTTATTTATAAATTAAAAGTTTCGTTTATTTCTTAAAGATTTTTTTTTAATTTTATAATATAAAGTTATAATAATCTTTTATTCCGCAATATAAAAATTATTTCTTAATATTTAAGAGTAGCTTTTACTTTATAAAATAAAAATTTACTTATTAATTTTATATTAATATATTAATTCTTTACTTTATAATATAAAGATTTATTTATTTTTTCGTTTTATAAAATAAAGTTTTAATTTTAACTTAAGATTTAAAAAGTTCTTTTTAAATAATATAAAAATATAATAATATAAAATTATAAATATAAAAGTATTACGTAAATATATAAGTATTATAATATATATTAAATTAATTGATAAAAGAATAATATATTAAAAGTATTACGTAAATATATAAGTATTATAATATATATTAAATTAATTGATAAAAGAATAATATATTAAAAGTATTACGTAAATATAAAAGTATTACGTAAATAAAAAAATATAAAAATATTATATAAATATAAAAGTATAATAAATATAATAATATATATTAAATTAATTAATAAGAAAGTAATATATTAAAAGTATTATATAAATATAATAAATATAATAAGTATAATAAATATAATAAATATAATAAATATAATAAGTATAATAAATATAATAAATATAATAAATATAATAAATATAATAAGTATAATAAATATAATAAATATAATAAATATAATAAGTATAATAAATATAATAAATATAATAAATATAATAAATATAATAAATATAATAAATATAATAAATATAATAAATATAATAAATATAATAAATATAATAAATATAATAAATATAATAAATATAATAAATATAATAAATATAATAAATATAATAAATATAATAAATATAATAAATATAATAAATATAATAAATATAATAAATATAATAAATATAATAAATATAATAAATATAATAAATATAATAAATATAATAAATATAATAAGTAAGTATAATAAATAAATATAATAAATAAAATCAAAAGAAGTGCTATCGAGAGCTTATAATTTAAAAAAAAGAAATTTAATATAAATAATAATTCTATTACTTCGGGAGAAATTTAGTTTATATAATTACTTTTAAGGGCTAAGTTATTTAATTCTTATATCGGCTATTTGCTCTTGCATCGGTTATTTACTCTTATATTAATTATTAGCTTTATATTAAAACTAGCTTTATATTAAAACTAGCTTTATATTATTAAAGCTTCCGAGGTTTAAAACACAAAAGCTTAAGACTTAATAAAGCTATTATTTTAGCTTTAAATAATCTTTTACTAAAAGCTTAAAGCTTCCGAGGTTTAAAGTACGGAAGCCGAAGCTTTATGCGAAGCCGGAGCTTTATATAAAGATAATTAAATTATAAAAAGATATACTTAATATAATCTTATATTATTAAGTAAGTTTAGCCGAGGCTTAATATAATCTTATAATATATACGTTTATTAAAAAAGTATTATAAATTCGCTAAGTTTTAATTAAAATAAATTATAAATAATTAAATTCTTATTTTATTAAAATAAATTATAATAATTAAAATATATTATTATTATTTAAAAACTTTAAGTTTTATTAATATATAAAGCATATTAATATTAAGTTTTATTATTTATAATAAAAGATAATTAAAAGCTATTTAAACTTTTAAAAATATATTATTAAAGGAAAATACTATTAACGACTTTACGAAACTATTAAGTTCTTAAAATCTTAAGGAATTTATTAAAATATTAAAGTTAATAATTTTATATTTTAATTAAAAAGTAATAATATTATTTAAAAGACGTTTTTATTTTCATAAATTAAAAAATATATAAAAATTTAAAAAGTTATTTTAAAAGTTATTTTAATTATATATAAATTATTTTTAATAACTTTTCTTTTTATATTAATATAAAGTATATTTATTTTTAAGAATATATATTTTAAAAAAATTAAACCTTAAACTAAAGAGTATTTATTAAGAAGTATTTTTAAAAAAGTATATTATAAGTTTATATTAATTTAAGTCACGAGTTAATTATATAAATAAAATTAAATATAAACTTTATTACGTTAATTAAATTATTAATTATTAAGGAGTGTATTTATAAATCGCATAACTATTATAATTAATATTATAAATTAATTACTAATTTTATATTTTAATACTTCTTAATTTAGTCGTGATTATTCTAGTAATAATTATAAATACTATTACTTATATTATTTAAAAATAAAAATTATTTAGTAATCTTATTTTATTTACTTATTATATTAAGTTTAATAAGTTTAATATTAATTTATAAAACTTAAATATTAATAATTATTTAAAATTATATATTTAATTATATTATTATTAATAAATTTAAAACCTTAAATATTATTAAGCTATTAAAAGAATTTATTATATATTTTAATAAAATTATTTTAAATATAATTTAAAAATCGAATAATTTTTAATTAATTATATATATAAAAATATACGCTTTTATTAATACGTACTTTTTTATATTAAAATGCGTTTTTATATATTTATTATAATTTATAAGTTTAAATTAATAATTTAATTAAGTTTTAAGCTTATTAAACTTATAATTTTTATTAGCTTAAGTTAAGATAATTTAGGAATTAATTTTTATTATTATTTATAAAGATAACCTTAATTAAGTTAAGCCTTTTATTAAGTCTTATTAATATTAAGAATATATATAAATTAAATTAAGTTTAAAATTATTAATAAAAACGTATATAATTAATATTTTTTATTATTTACGTAAAAGTGTTTTTTATTTAGTTCTTACGATTTAAAAAATATCTGCTTATAAAAAATTTAAGGTTTTAAATATCTTTAATAAATTAAAAGGTTATTTTTTAATTTATTATTAATTACTTTAAGATTTTATTTATAATATAATAGAGCTCTTATTATAATAATTTAATATTATTATGACATTATTTTAGTTATAATAAAATATACAGTTATAATAGCGCACTTGTCATAATAATTTAATATTATTATGATATTATTTTAGTTATAATAAATATAAAGTTATGACAGCGCACTTGTCATACTAGTTTAATGCTATTATGAGATTATCTTAATCATAATAAATATAAAGTTATGACAGCGCATTTGTTATATTAGTTTAGTGCTATTATAATTTTATCTTAGTTATAATAAAATATACAATTATAACAGCGCGTTTATTATAATATTTTAATATTATTATAATATTATCTTAATTATATTAAATATAAAGTTATAACAGCGCATTTGTTATATTAGTTTAGTACTATTATGATATTATCTTAGTTATAATAAAATAAAATAATCACCCTAGCGCATTAAACTATTATAATATTATCTCAGTTATATTAAAATTATATTATTATAGTATCATCTTTATTAATTGAATACTTAATTTGTTTATAATAAAGCTCTTATCGTAATAGTTTAAAATTATTATAATATTATGTTTATTTTAAATAAAATAAAATATTTATAATAGCGCGCTTATTTAATACCGTCTTTATTATATAATATTTAATTCTTTAAGAACTTTAGTTCTTTTTATAATATTAAATACTAAGTTATTTAATAATTATTTTACGCTTAATATAAATCTAAAATATTATTAATATTAATCGAAATAAATAAAAGTAATTTTATACAGGATTTATAATTTATTATACGTGCCTTATTTAACTTATTTATTCGTTATTAATATCGGCGAAATCCTCAAAAGGATTATTATCGTCATTAATTTTAATAACTTTTATAATAAAAGCAATACTCTTAATAAAAGCGAAGCTTTTATTGCCTTTATCGTCCTTATTATCTTCTTCTTTTAAACCCTTTTCTTTTAAACTCTTTTCCTTTAAACCTTTTTTTTTCCACTGTTAATTTCTTCGTTCTGATTCTTATTTTCTTCTTTTAAATCTCTTTTATTCTAATTCTTATTATTATAATCTTTTATCTTAATATCTTCGTTTACGTCTTTTAAGTCTTTAATTATATTTATATCAATCTTAATCTTAATCTTAATCTTAATTTTAGTCTTAATACCTGATTTCTTAATATCTGATTTCTTATTACCTTTCTCTGATTTATTCTTAACTTCCTTTTTTATATCTTTTGCAAAGTCTTCCTCGAGAGTTAAAGAATCTAAAAGAGTCTTATTAAATGCGAGCTTATCGTTCTATTTTAATTTTAATATAAGAATATTATAACTAAAGAAAATCAGGTTAATAATCGAAACTAAAGCTTAGTCGCAAATAAGTCGAACGGCGTCAAGAACTCTAACTTCGGCAGTAATATTAAAGATCTCGATTATCTTTTATATTTTAATAGTTTTCAAATTATATTAAGTTAATAAATATATAATTAAGTTTCGGCATATTAATATACTAAAATACTTATAACTTAATAATTATTTAAAAAAATTAAAGTAAAGACTCTAAGGCCGAAGTTCTTAATTAATAAAAATATAACTTAAGCTTCTTAAGTAATATTATTTAGTAAGTTACTTTTTGCTAATATTCTAAGTTAGGCAGCAATAAAGTCTAAAATAAGAGTCTTTTAATTACGGCCTTAAATTAAAACTAATTTATTATTAGTAATATGCTTTTTCAAAATCGGAATAAGACTAAATTAAATGCTATCGAAGCGCTATTTGAAGATATGCTTATTTACGAGAAAAACTAGATTTTCAATAATATTAAGCTTGTCGACAGAAGTCTAGGATAATGTAAAAGCTATATAAAAGCCTCGGAGATTATCTAAAATATTAATATTTTTTGCAAGTCGTTAAGCCGTAATATGAACGAAGATTAAGTTCTCGCTTTCCTAAGACTCTCGATATACTTTAATAATAGCTAATGCGCGGGCTTTACTTTTTAAGTTAAAAACAATTATGAAAAATATCGCCGCGATATTATTAATTTTTTTAATAATAAACTTAATTATTGTGAGAATAGGCGAGCCAATCATAATGAGGAAGCGCAGTAGGTGAGGACACGTGATCAAAGACAAAGTAGAATTGATTGCTTGCTTGCTTGCTTGCTTGCTTAAAGAGCTAGAAGAGCTCTTAGGTAGTTATATACATAATAATAGCTTCTCTAGAAGCTTCTACGACTACGTAACTGATTACGTAGCCTCTACGAGCTACGTAATTGAATACGAGCGTAATTTCCCGGAATACGAAGGTAATTTCCGGGCCGCGTAAGCAGTGGAAACCCCTTCTGCTATTCTAGGGTAGAATCGGCACGAGTTACCGAAGTGAAATCTAACACCGGGTCCGGTCTCGAAGCTGATTATATACTTAATATTCGGCCGATTAATTAATTCCCGGATAATCTTAAGTTTTATTAGCTTATTATACTTAATAAACTCTTCTTATATTATAGAAAGTAAGGTTACTATTAGCCAGATAATCTGCGTCCTGACCTGCCGGACGTATTAGCCTAGTTAGGCCATATATAGCCGGTAATTATTAGCTATAATAGTGAAATAATTCTCGTCGATAATAATACGGTCGAGTTTTTGCTTATTAATTTAAATATAATAATATTTAAGAAAGCTTTAAGTATACGTTGCTTCAGCTAATATAATGACTAATAAAGCCGACTGCTTAGAATCTACCGATCAGATTAATAGCCGGATGCTTATATCGTGAAAGCGTTTTAATATATCATTTTATAAAGTAATTATTAGCAGAACGAAGATTATAATCTTAATATCTATAATAATAATATTAATTATAATAACTATTATCTTATTAGAGCCGGTTTTTATTATTAGAATTACTTACTCGGCTGGCTAAAGTCCTATAACGGCAAGCATTTTATTCTACTAATTAAGGACCCGGAATTATAAGCTTAATATATTATATAATTTCCGAGTAATAGTTAATAAATCAGCTTTAGAATATATATCCCTCTTACGTATTTGATTACGCTTAGAAGCATCCAGCATTCGCAGTAATAGTATTTCTAAAGCATTTCGCGGCTTCTTTTTTTGCAGAATATGATCGAACCGAAAGAATATACGCTAGCTCTTAAATGCTCGGTAATTCTGGTGTAATAAAGTATTTATAATAAACGTTATCGTTTTAATATATATATAATTAAAAGTATAATAATTATAATTATTAAGTTTAACTAAAGTAATAAGATTTAGCTCGTTTTTAATATTTTCTCTTATATTTTCTTTAAGATTAAAATTTGCTTGTTTTTTAATAAAGAACTTTTCTTTAATAATCGATATTATAAACTGCCGCTAATTCGACGTATATAAGCGTAATACCTTAACACGAGTATATACCTTCGTTAAACAAGTCAAAAGCGTCCTATCAGTTTATACCGTCTTATTCAGTTTCGCTTAAAAATAAAAATAAATAAGAGCACCGGGAGTTTACTATTAGAGAAATAATTATTTTAAAAGCAAAATATATATAATATACAAAAGCAACAGATTATTAATCGTTTTAAGTAAGAATCGAATATTATTCTTATATACGCCAGATTATTACTAATTTTTATAATATTAAATATAAATTATAATTAATTTTTCTTATATTAATAAGTAGCGCTATCGAGCAGTATTTCGCCATATTACTGAAAGTAATTCAGGCTTTTGTAGTAGCAGGCCGGGTAAGATATAATATAATATTAATACTTATTTTAAAAATTCTTAAATATATATTTCGTAAATAATTATAATATTAAGATATAAGATTACGCTCTTATTTATAGCTTTAATTAAAAATATAACCTGGAGCTTAGTATTATTTTAGATTCGCCGAAAGAAAGCGAGCTCGGTATTTTTTAAGAATTTAAAATTATTAAAGTAAAAAAGCTACGAGCTTTTAAAATCTTTTAAGTCCAGATTATTATTTAGCTTTTACGATTTTATTAAAATAAAGTCCTTAGCTTAAAACAGGAGCTTATCGTGGAGTGAGATATAAGCTTATTAATATTCGGAAACTATTAAGTTAAAGATCTGCGATATATATAATTTTATCTTATAATATTTTATTATTTACTCGTTTAAAAACTATCGAGCTTAATATTTTGTAATTGCAGCTTTTTTAATTTTAAATAAGTATAGCTTTTATTACAGAATATACTCAAATAACGTTTTCGCTAATTACTAAAAGAACTTCTTGTAAATCTTAGCGAGAAAGATAGGAATTTGGTCTTCGTCGTTTTACTCTTAGAAATAAGTATAATTAAAGAGTATAAGCTGAGTAATCTAAGTTAGAGCTAATAAATAGCTATTAAAATTCCTTGGCTTTTTTTATAAACCCCGGCTTTTCTTATAAACTTTCTTATTTAATATAATATAAAAACTTAAAATAAGGGATTTAAATAATACGCTATTAATAATATAATAGATTAGCGTTAAGTATAATCGCCGAATAGTATACTTAAGAGCTAATTCCGCTTCTTCTTTATTTTCTAAAATTAAGGCTTTTATAATCTCGCTTATAACTTAGATTTATAAAGCAGTTAATTAAATAACGTCCTTAAGCAGTACTTAATTTAGCTTAGCTTGACTAAAATAGCCGCTTTTATAATATATTACGCGATAATAATATATTAATAATTGCTTTATAATAATAAAGTAAATAATTAAAATTAACGCGTTCTTAAAATACTAAAACTTATTTACTTTATTTAACGCTCTGATATAGAATTTATTTAAGATATTAGCTTGTTATTATATTATTTTCCGGTCTGGCGAAGTATTATTATATAACTTATACGTATTTCTTAAGACAGCTTCGGTTACGATTAAAATCCGGACGAAATCAAGATCCTTAGTATTCTTATTACTTATATTAAGCTCTTTCTTCAATAGTAGCTTATACGAGCTTTAGATTTCCTCGTCTTTTAGCGAAGTCAAGTGAGGTAAGGATTTTATTACGTTATAAAATTATAATACCCTTTTCGACCTTAAATCTTTAATATCCTGGATTATAATTGCTTGCTTTTCGAGATCATATTTTATATTTTTATAATTTTTCTTTAATTTCTTAAACAAATCCTTCTTAAATTATATTAAAAGAATAAAATTATTAACTTATTTAAATATCTTTTCTTTTTTATAATTATTTATTATTATAAAACAATTAATTTTCTTATGCCTCGTGAAATATATTTAAAGCTTAACTTTTTTTTATAATATAATTTTTTTATAATTTATAGCTTTAATTTAATAAATTAAAAGCATATATTTCCTTATCTTATGGAAATAACGAGTATTATACTAGCATTTTAGTTATAAGTAATAAAAGCTATTATAATAAGCTAAGTACTTAATTACTTAATAATAATCTTCGATTCGAAGCTTATACTTTCTTAATTCTTTAACCGTCCTTAAATTATAATTGCTTAAAAGCTGGATTATAATCTTCAGCTTTTTATTAAAGAGTCGGTATAATACTACTCGTAAATAACGCTTTTAACTTAAGCGCTTAAGAATAATACAAGACTTGCAAATATAATATATAATTACTTAATATATCGGATTATATGAAAATATTATACTCGTATATAAAAAAAGTCGAATTTAAAATAAAAATAATAATATTAGCAAACTAATATCTTATTAAATAATATCTTACCGGAAACCGCCTTAATTAGTAGCGCTTAAGCTAATTACAGCACTCGAGTTTTAGTATTTATTAAAATACTGCCGTTATATAAGAGATAGAATTATAAAAGGTTTAATAAAGCCTTAACCTTCCTTATTAATAGCACTCTTTTCTAATAATAAGTACTGCTTTTAAAAATTACTTATTTAACTTGAATTTGCTTTTAAGCACGTATAACGCTTTTTACTTCCTTTTCTTAAGTAATCTGAATATCGTGCTACTTGCTTAATAACTACTTATTAAATATTAACAAGCCTTATCTATAATATAAAATCTACTTACTGCTTTATATAAAATCACAGCCCTCAACTTTCCTTATAAAGATATAAATATTACTTTTCTACCGTCCTAGGCCCGCTAAGTCGCCTAATGCGCTGCTGCAGAGGTTACTTCGCTCTTTATAATAATTATACTTATATTAATATTTGTATTTAAAAACCTCTTTTAATATATATATAATATAATTTAAGGATTAAAAAGTTATAAAGAAGATGATTAAGATATCGAGCGCAATAAGGGAGGCTTATTATAATAATAATAATAATAGTAATAGTAATAATATAATCTAGAAGATTATAAATACGTTAGCATAAAGTAAATAAACGCGATTTAATTATTTTAATAATAATTAATAAACTTTATAAATAGGCTCGATATTCAGGATATCGAGCGCGTAGGAGGAGAAGACTTACGGTAGTAGTAATAATAATAGTAATAGTAGTAATAGTATAAAGAAGAAGAAGAAAAAGAAGAAGGGAAGGCTTTTATTAAGGGAATCAAAGCTTATTTAATCTCGAGTATTAAAAGAAAAACAAATATAAATTAAAAAAATAAAAAAAAAGTTAAGAAAAGGAAAAAGAAATTTTATTATTAAATATTTTAAGAGATTCTTAAAAAAAGATATCTTAAAGTATTTAATAGCGACTGAGTTTTATTAAAAATTAAACTTAAGTCTTAGAATAATTATTTTATATATTAATCTCTTATATTATAAGGCTTTTATTATTTAACTAAATAGTCAGAAATATTAAAGAAGTATTACTTATTTTAATTTATATACTTTTAAAAATCCGGCTTCTTCTTAAGTAAAAGCTACGTAAAACCCTTTCTTTACTTAGCTCCTTCTTTAATAACCTCTCGCAGCTGCCTCGCTGCTCGAGCAATAACTTTAGCTTATACACGCCGAGTAGCTTACGTCCTCGGCCAGCGACGCTTTCGACGATTTAAAAAGAACTCTCTTATTATTTATTTTAAACGCGGCGTGCGATAATAATACGAGCTCGAATAATGGCTCAATTATAATAGAAGCGGTATTTCTCTTTTAATTAAGTGTATTACGTAGTCGGATTCCGCTTCACGTAATCCATCTATAACTTACCAAATATCACCGGCTTTTCCAAGTTAATCGGAGTCCAGATACGCTTCGTCGACCAGGCTAAACGTTACGTGAAAGCCTTACGGACGGGCGATAGCACGGCTCTGCGAAAAGAAGAGAAGATAAAAGCGACTTTACGCAAGCGGAATAAGTTCTAGAAACTTAAGTAATTAATTATAAAAGAAAAGTAATATAAGCTAATATTTAAATGTAAGCGCTAAATTAATATACGATCGGCGGCATCGATAAGCAATCGCGTAGCTTCGTAGGCTTACTCTTATAAAAGATAATATTTAGTATTATAATTTATATAATAAATAAATATATATTAAATAAGAGATAAATCTATCTTTTCCTAAAAGCGGCCCGGTCCGTAAGTAAAAAAGCGAATTAAAATCTAAAGATCCGGGAAAGTCAGCGTATTTCTTACGCGAGGTTCTTAGCCGAGAAGAGCGCGAGGCTAACGGCTAAAATAATAAGATTAGCGGCCCTTAAGAGCCGTAAAAAAAGCCGTCTGCCGGTGAATAATATAGCGGAAGATCTTATATACTTAAGCGATACTTAATAAAAGGGTATTAAAAGCGCTAAGCGAGGGGAACGGAAGGAAGTATTTTAGAATTTAAATAAGGATTTCGGTTAAAAGCGTAATAAGTATACCGCTTAAAGTAACTAAAGTATAAGCAAGAGAAGTTATAATAAAAGAAGTAATAATAAAAGAAATTGGAATAAAAAAATAAATAAAAAAGAAATAAAGTAAAGTAAATATAATTAATAATAAAATAAAAAGAAAATGAAATTAAAAAGAGAAAATACGTACTTTTTTAATAGGAATTAAACGAATAATATAAACGTAAAAGGCGGTAAAAAGATCTTCGTCGACTAAATAAACGGCAAGGAAACCGCCATATTAATATAAACGCTTATTTTAATTTTAGTTAATAAAATATATATAATTCGTAAGGAAGATATTTTAAAGCATTTAATTATATATAAATCATTCTGCCGCCGTATTATTAGCTTCGCTTAAATAGCAAGCTATATATGCAAGTATATGAAAACTCGAAAATAAATAAATAAAGATCGGCGAGTAGACTCGATTAATAGAGGTCGAGACTAGCTTCGTATAACTAGCGAATAGCCGGACTTACTTATTATTAAGTATTTAATAAATAATTATATATCTTCCGATTTGTCGAAGTTTTTAAAAGCGATAATAACCTTATTCGAAGCAAAGTTATAAGTTTTATTTAAAACTTAAGCTTTAATTTTCTTCCGAAGTATACGTTTCTTAATTAAATACCTTACGTAAAAAATTATTTTAAGCTTTTAAATTGCGTTTTTTAGATAAAAGAAGTTCAACGCTACGTAGAATTTCATAATTATTACTTTTTAACTTATTCTTTCGAAGGGTATTATAAGAAGGCATAAGAATACGCTTATATAAGCCACGTCGAGTTACGATTAATATTATAATTTGCTTACGATTATCCCCGAGAACTTCGTGACTTTAATAAAATCTTTTATATTTAGGAAAACTTTTATTATTATATAAAAGCGTTATATTTAAAGCTTTTTGTTTTAATTAACTAATTCTCTCGTCAGAAACGGTCCTTATAAAGCTAATTAAGAATCTGACTCTAATATATTTATATATAAATCTTTTAATAATAATTAAAAAAAGCTATCGAAGTCTGTCTTTTATTACAAAATAATACTTAATAATACTTAATTAAGATAATTATCTCTCGAAAGCCTTCGGTAATATAATATTAAGTGATATTCCTTTCGGAGATAAAGCTCGCCGTTAAGGAAAAATATTAAAACGCAAAAGAAAAAAGAAGCGAAAGGCTTAAGAGGATATATCTTTAAGCCTCGGTAAAGCGGGAGGAGGAAGCGATAAGAAGAAGGCCTTTAGTAGTATTTCTTATATCCGGCTTAACGTCTCTTTCTCAGAGTATATATTCTTAGCTTTACGTCTTATCTTCCGTCTTCCGTCTTCTGTCGCATTGTATCGTAGAACTAAAGGCAGTTAAAATATTCGATATATTTTATATATTATAAAACGGAGGACGTGAGAGAAAGCTCTCGCTTTAAAAAGCGAGAAGAAGCGACGAAAAAAAAAGATAAAAGAAAGAAAAGATAAAAAGAGGAATAAGAAAAGAGACGAGAAGAAGACCGAAAAAAAGATAAGAAGAAAACCGAAAAGAAAAACAAGAGGAAGACTAAAAAAAAAAATAAGAAAAAGACTAAGAGAAAAGATAAGAAAAGAATTAAAAAGAAAGACGAGAAGAGGACCGAGAGGAGAGATAAAAGAAGAATTAAAAAGAAAGACAAAAAGAGGGCTTCTAATAGCATCTCCTATATCTAGCTTAACGTCTTTCTCTTAGGGTATATATTCTTAGCTTTACGTCTTATTTTCCATCTTTCGTTTACTGTCGTACCGTATTACAAGATTAGATATAATTAAAATATTCGATATGTTTTATATATTACGAGACGGAAGACCTTTAATAAGCTTTATTTTAATAACCGTTATAATACTAAGCTCATGTAAACTCGCTCGTAAGTGACGATCTTAGCTTAAGCGCCTAAGAATAATATAAGACTTATAAATATAATATATAATTATTTAATATATTGGATTATATAAAAATATTATACTTATACGTAAAAAAAGTCGAATTTAAGACGGAAATAGTAGGATAGGCAAACTGGTGTCTTACCGAATAATGTCTTACCGGAAACCGCCTTAATCAGCAGCGCTTGGGCTAATCACAGCACCCGAGTTTTAGTGTTTTACCGAAATACTACCGTTACATAAGAGGTAGGAGAATATCGACGAATTCGACGCGTTATAAAAATTAATCTTTATTTTATAAGAAAAGTTAGTCTTTACGTCGTAAAGAAAAGAGTCGGGAACTTATTTAAAATACTAATTATGCGCCAATTTATTTTAAAAGAATTACTTTAATTTTATTAAAGCTAAAGTTTACTTAAATATAATGTTTAAAAAGGCAAATTTAAGCGGTAAGAACGATGCGATAAGTGTTAAAAAGTGTGAAAAGATTAATATAAGTGTAAAAAAACGCGTAAAGCCTCTTTAAGAGTGTTATAAAAAAGAGTAATAAAGTTATTAAAAAGAAAAGGAAGGAAAAAGAGTAATAAAGTAAAAGATAATATTTAAAGGTGTTAAGCGAGACAATTGTTTGCTTTTAAAAGTAAGGTATAAGTCACTTAATACTTATTTATCTTTACTTAAATACATTTTCCTTTAAGTATTTAGAGTTTTAAAGTTATAATATTAATTCTTACTTTTTTACTTGAGGTCAAGCATGAGTTTTTTAAAGAGGGGACGTATATAATAAGGTTAATTTTAGAAATTTATTTATTACGTGATTAGGCTGTCATTTATTATATTTAAGATAGCCTTTAGGGTAATATCTTTTAAAGATAATAACGATTTTTATTATTATAACTTTTCCTTTTTATTTAAATTATACCTCTTCTCTTCTTTAATAAATTATACTTTTTAAATATATAATATCTTTAGTATTCGTTAAATAAGTATTTCCTACGTTTACCCTCCGGCACTTGCTTTATTACCCTTTTTTTATGTGCTTGGTGTTTTCCCCTCCATATTATTAAAAGACGCTTTAATTTAAAATATAAAGCTAATAATATTTCTTTTAGTTTTCTTATTTATAATTTATAATTTCCGGTGTTTCCTTAAGGAATTAAGTTCGGCTGTTTAAGCTTTATTAATAAATTGCCGAGATAAGTTATCTTAATCTAAATTTAATTCTTATATTATTATTAATTGTCAGGTCCTTCTAAAAGAAAAAAGAACGCTTAATTTAAAGAGCAGAAAATTATAAATTTCTGGTTTTGAAAAATAATCTTAATTGCGAATCGAGATACTTTTATATAAATCGTATAAAAACGAATCCGTACGATTTTCTTCTTATATAAGTTATTAATATAAAAGCTATAATAAATAAAGAACGAAGTACGGCGCAAAGCATTAGATAAGAAGCTTAATAACTTTAAAAGATTAGGATTTAAGGTAGAAAAGTATTTAATTTTTTTTAATTTTATATAAGAGAAAAGTCTTTTATACGAACCTTTAAAAGTTATATACTTAATTCCTTAAATAACGCCTTAGGCATTATTTCCTGGCTAGAATCGCCGCCTTATATTATATAGTTAATATCCGACGTAGCGTTTACTTTTTAAGAAGATTATAAAAGGATTTAATAAAAAGGATTACGAATTAAGGAAAGTAAATATAAGAATTAAAGAATTAGAAGAGCGATTAGAGTAATTAAAGCTAAGGAAAAGAAGGAAAGTCTAAATTAACTTAAATTCTAAGTTTGCGATAATACGTGTTATTTAGGCGGCTTAAATTACGACTAGAGATCGTCAAATTACATTAATAAAACCAGAATTAGAAGGAGATTCTGACTTCATAATATCTTATATTAAAGGTTAACGTAGAATAGAATTATTAAGTATTGAATAAAGAGTGTTAATATTACGCGAGGTAGGCGGAAGGGGGGGCTCGACGTTATTCTTATTTAATTACTAATCTATAAATTAAGTACATCGACGGCACACTCAAGGTCGAGTTTAAGCTGCGTACCACGTCTAAATCTAAGCTTATAGCCGGACCGGATGACCTGCTTCTCTTGCTCGTCCAGCACTAGGCCCGTAATGAATTCGTCTTCCCTACCAAATACGACCGTCACGATATCGCCATAATAATGCTGTTCCAAGCCTACACAGGCGGTCGACCGCGGCCTCCCATCCCATGGGGTCGATGGCTACTTCGTCGTCGCTCTGGGCCATGCGGGTTGAAGTGGTGGCCAGGTGGTGGACCTCCTGGGTGAGGTTTGGGCTCAGGCATGGGCCACATGTGCATCGTGACAGCCCAATCTGGCTCAATCATAGTTTCCCAAACTTGAGGAAGAATAATCTCTCCATTAGGACCGATCAGATCGTAATGACCTTGCTGGATATGTGGCCCAATGATATCAACATGCAAGAATGCCTGCTTGATAAGCTCTTCCATCCCCTAAACCCAGTTAGTATAGAAACAGAAGGATAGTGAGATTACTTACAGCCCAGGTCTCGCACAGGTGGAACGGGAAGCTGAACTTTCTTCCCACTGCGTCTTTGAACCGAATCGGCTTTTTCTTAGCCTTGGCCGCCTCCTCCTCTACCTCCTTCTTAGCCTTCGCTGCCTCTTCTTTCAACCTGGCGGCCTCGACAGCAGCCTCTTCCTTGAGTCTAGCGAGCTCAGCAGCCTTCTCCACCGCTTTCTTCTTCTCATCTTCAGCGGCCTTCCTTTCGTGTTCATCTTCCGAATTGTACGATAGATCGTCCTCCATCTCTCTATCTTCAGCAGATTCATCCTCGTCTGGTTCCGCTTTAGGCAAAGCGAAAAGAGCCAACTGCTCCATATGGCGACCAAGATGCTTCCGCAATTTCGAAAGACCTCCATATTGTGACTTTGCGAAGCTCTTCTCCCAATCGTCGCATAGGGGACAATCAGTGGCCGTTGGTCGGTTGACGGGCTCCTCACATTGTGCCACAATATCTGGTAGCTCTTCTTTCGGAGCAATTTTTGTATGTTTTGATAGAAGATGATTTCTCAGTGCAGAGGATGATTGGAACGGTGGGCGTTTGCAGGATTGGCAGGCCCACTCCCTTCTATGTTTCTGAATTTCGTGTAGGAACCAGTCGTGTTGACTTGAGAATAGGTCCGAGTTGCAGTCTGCGAAGGTGCAGACATACGGCTTGACGTCTCGAAATACATGTCGCCTATTGCATGATTAGCCTCGTGATGAACGTGGATCAGGACTGGAATATAACACAAAGAGACTTCACGCACTTCCACACCGTGCGGTCCCTGCAATTTTGCTCAGTGAAGCAATACGGGCACATGAATGGTTTGCCGTATTCAAACGGAACACCTTCGAAAGCCATTTCAGGGGGCTTGGGGACCGTCAACCTCGTGGATTCTCCACCTTCATACATGGTAGGCTCGTATGAAGTTTGCGATCTCGCTGTCTGGTCTGCCACGGTTATGTCTACTGTTTCCATAGCCTCCTGAGCAGTGTTTACCATTCTCGTTGCAATGGTTGAAGGCAGGGTACGAGTAGCAGTCGGAGCAACAGTATGTCCATCTCTCGTCGCCTGTTCCGCTAAGCCTTCGTTCCGGGTCTGAATCTTGCGGTTATGTTCTTCTCTGTACGTCAGATACTTCCTGCGTAGGGTGATAGCTTCCCCTAGTCTTTTGAGTAGCCATGGCTTGCTGTACTTGGCATGGCCATGCTTTGCTGTGACATGTCCTATGTCCCAGGAAGACGGGATGTTGTATCTTGCTGCGGCTTTGGCATAATCGTCCCGGGCCGGCGATGATCGGATAGCCACTGACAGTTTGAATAAGCTTGAGACTGATTGCTTAGAGCTTGTCAAGAGCTCCTTCAAATCACAGGTCTCGTGAGATTGTTGCTGCGAAGGGTCGCTTTTTGGGACGATTTTCTTGAGCGTGCCATCAGATTGGACTTCAAACCGGGCTTTTGGCGGATCTCCCACTGTCCACCACTCGTTAGGTTGCTCCAGACGGAGAATATGTTGCACTAGCTCTCATTAATACAAGTCGAGTCGTTGATGTGTGAGACTGACCTTCGATCAATGAATCATGGAGTGTCCTCAACAAGCCCAACACTTGCTCCTTGATGTGCACAGCATCCTGAAGACGAAAATCTAAAGAGCTTTGGAGTTGTGGCCTGTGCAAAGCAGCAATACTTGTCGCCCATGCTTTGAAATGCAAGTATGGATCCCGAAGCCAGCCCTCTACTTCCTCGTAAGTCAACCCCATTTCCCCCAGTTCTTCTTCACCCATATTCTGAGATATGGTTTGCAGACTCGCGAAGAGCTTCATCAGAGCTAAGCTCTCACCGAATATCGAGGAGGGTCTAGGCGGTATCTCCATGGCTGCTCGTAAGTGGTGATCCTTGAACCGCCAGTCTCAGGACTCTGGAGACAGGTGATAAGACCCCGCCTTGTGTATTTCTTCCAGGCAAGGTCGCAACTTGGTCATCTGTTTCCTTTGTCGTCGAAGTGTGCTGTTACTGTCCGTAGTTTTCGTTTCAAAGAAGCAAGAATGCAACTGCGGCTGAGATTACCCGGAGTCAGATCTTCATGCAGCACTTCACACGTGATGTAGAACCTCCCCAATCATAACTCGCCACATTCATCCCCACCCCGCTTTGAGAGGGCATCGCATTGCATGATTAAGCGCTGGCAAGTGAGGCTGAGATAACGCACGCGTGCAAAACTTCACACGGCATCATGAAAAGCAGTATTGAATTGTTGTAACATGTCTGAGGAGTCATGAAACGCGTACGATTCATAGCTCCGAGTCACATTCTCTTCAAGTCTGCATTATGAGTGGCTTCGAAGTAGTTGGCGTAGTACTCGGTGGATTTCCCCTTCTCGTCGGGGCTGCAAAGAAATGGATGGAAGGCGTGGAGGCTCTGGTGGAGTGGAAAAGGTTCCGTCCAAGGTTCATCTCATTCCTGGGCGCAATCGATGTCGAGAATACCATTTTCAGGAACACCCTTCTGAATGTGATGATCACGGCGACAGCTTCGATGTCGATGGATGTCGACTACCTGGAGTGGAAGAATCCTGATCTAGGCAAGGCTTTGGAGAACCCTGATGTTGCCAAAGCTCTCGTAGTCCACCTTGGAGACAGTTACTATGGGTTCATCCGCACCATTACCACAATCCAATGTGCAATTGACGGATTGCATGAGTTACTCACGGCTGAGGACGGGAACGTATGCAGTTTCCTGTGAACACCCTCGCCATGCGGACACTTGCTAACTTAAACAGGCCGATTGGGCAGACCCCAAGATATCACAATGGCAGTACAGATTGAAATCGTTTCAATTATCTTTCTCATCCGAGGGAGAAGAACTCAAGGGCATCCTCGAGGAGGAGAACAAGCGGCTCCAAAGACTACTTGCATCGAACGCACAAGTGACATTTGTCAGGGCATCTGCGTCCTCTGCCAAGAGTGCCTGGGCAAGATTGTTCCGGATAGTGAGAGATCAATCACTGAGCCTGCATGCTGCATTGCAGAAGGTTTGGACCTGTGACTGCCGAGCTCCCCACAGATTTCATCTCCAGCTGGACACGACATACACTGAGACCAAGACGCCTTCATTCGGCATGGTAGTGGAGCTCGAAGTCGAAACTGAGCCCTTGCAAGGTAGACGGCAGAGAGTCCTACTACAGAACAGCCTGGTGATAGGAACTCAACAGGAGAAAAGGAAAGAAAGACCAGGCAACTTTCCAACGAGTTCCTCAGCCAGCTCTCTCGCTGGCGATGTTTCAAAATTAACTTGCGACCTCAAGTCTGCTCAACTTCTGTCTTCTCAGAAACCCAAGAAGCTACAGAAGAAAGCCCGGTTTGCCGTCACACATTCCCCAGGACTTTTACCTCCTCCCTCTCAATCAAGAACACCGAGTCCGAGCCCAAGCTTGAGCCCAAGTCTAGCTTCTCTAGACCAAGGAACGGAAGGAAAACGTCTGCACAACTTATGTACCGAGCTTCGTTCAACATCCGTCGTTGGGTTCTGTGCTGGTTTCATGGTCGGGAACGAAGGGCAACGCCATTACCTCACGATCGAGACGAGACAGGAGTTGAACATTCTCCTCCCAAGAACAGTCTCGTTGGAGGACCTACTGCTGAAAAACGGCGGACTGGAGTTTCGCCGTGAAAAGAGGTACCAAGTCGCAAGCATTCTTGCTTCCTGTTTGCTGCAGCTCTGTACGACTCCATGGATTCCCAAACTTGAAAAGAAAAATATCATCTTTCCTCGCAATGGTCTTGATGTTGCCACAGATCGGCCATGCGTCTTGCAGGGATTCAAAAAGGCAGCACCAAAGTTACCAAACACTTCGACAATCGCACAACAGGGAGGAGCGAGCCAAAACACTGGTACAGACTCCGAAAAAGTCAAAGGAGCACTCGTCAGTCTCGGGATACTGCTTCTTGAGCTTTGTTATGGAGAGACGATCGAACAACAGCCATTCCATCAGAGATATCTCAGACGAGATGGCAGAGTTGGAAGATTGACAGACTTAAAGGCTGCACTAGAATGGGTACAAGACGTGACTAACGAAGAGCCTAACTTGGAGAATGTGATTATGTGTTGCTTAAACTACAGCTTTCCTCAAAAGGCCGATTGGAACGACGTGGAATTTAGGCAAGCAGTGTATGATAATGTCATCAAGCCGGTGGAAGATCTGGCACGGGCTTGGACTCTATGAGTAAACGTCGAAGACGTAGGCCACTAAGGGTCGCGAGCCAGTCTCACTGGAGGATATTACTATAATTGAGGAACACTTTGATCGGAATATCTTATCGATCGTGGTATCTAACCTAAAATCACTTCCTTTGAGGAACAATTTCACTAGGCTTCCTTCCCCGAATTACAGGCTTCACAACACATTCTCTAGACATCGGCGACTCAGTAATTCCATAGTAGACGACTAGAAAGATGGCAATCCAAGAAGTTTGGAAACGCGATCAAGTAATAAATTGAATCTGGAGCTCTCCTATCCATTGGACCAACGTCAAGGTACAGACATTTTTTGGTCCTGGGTTCCAGAAGTACTTCATTGTGAATGAGACTGGCGAATGGCGATAATCTTTATAAAGGTATATAATGGCAAGACAATGGAGATTGTATTTAGCATATATCAGAAGAGATATACACTCTGGGAGGTTGAACAATTTATTTCTGTCTTCCTGTTCAATAGATGCTAGGGCTAGGTAACGTCTCTTCTTCGGTTATACAAGTCTCTAGAATTAAATAAATATAAACTGCTCATTTGGATCAGAAACCATAAGCAAAAGGCAAGAAAACTGAGACGTAGCCATATCCTCTGCTTAGAACTGGAAATTCTCAGCGGCATAATGCAAAGATACTATAAGTAAGATTACTTTAAAGAGTTTCACTATTGATGCTTCTCTAAATAAGAGTGGAATATACTAGAAATAGCTCACAGAGTTAAGCGACCATTCAATGGGTATCGCAGGACGAGCGCTACGAAGGCCAGAACGACGATACGTTTGAATATATTGCTGAGTATGAGGTTCTGATTTGTACTTTGCATCGTACGGCAATTCGAGGGTTGAAAACCCATCTCAGCAATGCATATAGTTTAGATAAAACGAGGCGTGTTCCATTACTTCAGAAGTATAGCTCGTTGCCACTACGCCAACCAGAGGACGTGAGATTATCAAAGCCAGGTGGTCTTCCGTTTCAGTTACATGGCCAACCACTAGATGCACTACTATGTGATGATTGCACCCATATTACAACATCAAAGGATGGGATGCAAAAGCATTTCAAAGACCACGACTGGTGGCTCTCGAAGGATGACCCAAAGCATTGGACAAAAGTCAAGGTACAAACATTTTTTGGTTATATATATCAGAGATATTTTATCGTAGCCAACCAATAACGTCTGGAGGCTTCTCTACAAGCAGCTCAAGCGCGTGAGCGAAATCGTCGACATGATAATCAAACGTGCCGTGGATGGGCTAAGTAGCTTGCACGACGATACTCCGTATTGGCTGCGAACGGCGAACTCGATTGAGAAGGCTGAGAACCGGCCTATAGTGCGGTTGCAGAACGAGGATAGCTTGGACGGCTATATTACTTATCTTCGGCGATTTGCTTGCTATTTGCTCCGAGTGTACTTAGCGCAGAAAGAGAGGGAGAGTCGTAAAGGTGATAAAAGTGGGAGCGGGGATGAAGGGTTAGTAAACGAGAATGGAGAGGTTATTGCAGACGAAGCCGAAGAGGGTGAGGAGGGGGATGAGGGGGATGAAACCCAGCAGGATAGTGACAGTAGAGAGCTTGACATGATGAAAGACTGTTGCGAACTGACCAAATTCAGCCCAGAGCAGAAACAGCTGTTGTAAAACATGCTCGAGTCATTAGAATCAAGAGAAAATGAGGATATAGAAGTCTCAAAAATGAGTACGCTTATGATGTTTATTGTAAAGTCTGAAAGGCTATAATCGATTTAATAGTCCCATGATTTATTTTGTAGCTGTTTTAGGAATTGTTGAAGATGAAAACCGTTTAAGGCATACTGGTGAGTATTCGTATATGCTTGCTGGATTTACATATTGCATTCGGCTTCTCTTTATTGAATATATACTACTAATAGCCACGAGGAGAAAGCAGACTGCAGAAGATATTAACCAGTTTCTTAAGCTACGGAAAAAATATCTTGTGATTGGAAACTAAAATCCGCGTAGTTTTCTGATTAATATATAAAAGATCAACCAGCCTAGTATTACCCGGACCCCTTTTCGATTCGATCGAGCTTCATTTTTGGCACTAAAAGACCAATTATAGACTAGTTTATTCTCTTGGAGCACGATATATAATTCTATTTAACGACTAGACGACAAATTAGCTGCTGTTTTCGGCCGGTTTGGTCGCTGCTTGCCGCAGCCGACTTGCCCTAGCGCTCGCGTACCTCATGGCTAAGGCGCACGGCGGTGGAAACCCTTGGCTGACTTGCCGCAGAAACACTAAAAAAAGCGAGTAGGTCAAATTATTATTTAGAGAACCGATTCTCTTATTCTCGTTTAATATTTTCTGAGGAGGGGAGCAGAATACGGCTGCCTTTTATCTATTATAACTCAGGATAGCAGTCCTTATATTTATTCGTCTTCCCTCTCCTCTTCTTTATTTCTTTCCTTTAAATCTCTTATACTTAATTATCACTTTCCCTCGCTCTACCGCTCCCTTCCCTTTCCGCTGCTATTACTTAAGAAGCAGGCTCTTTTTTTATATCTTTAGCCTTAATTCTTTATTTTTAATTATTATCGCTATCGTTCTTTTCGGTTAATCTAATCGCTATACGTCGTCGCTAATAATTAATATTAAGCCCTCCTTCCTCCAATAGTAATAGATGAGATATCGAGAGCTGTTTTAATATCCCCTTAACTGCGACAAGCACACTTGTTCAGGTTATGCCGCCTGAAGCGAGTTGCTGCAAGATGGGAAATTTTAGCGTTTGACTCGCCAGAACTACTAAGATCTGCCACTAAAATACCCGAAGCCCGCTAAATTGAGGAGCAGCAGCAGGCTTCACTTCAGCGTCTTCAGGCTGTGCGCTGAATCGCAGTTAAAGGGATAAGGGACGAACAAGAAGAGACTGACGTCGATACCGAGCCGACGGACGTTAATACTAATATTGACGGAGACGATAAGGCAGACCTGCCAGATCGAGAGTAGCTCGCTTATAAGGAGGATTATATTAGTACCGTGCCGATAGACGTTAATACCGATATTAATAAAGATAACGAGGCAGATCTGGCGTAAATCGCTAAAGAGGAGAACGCTTTGCCGCTAAAGTATTACCTCGATTAAGAAGACAATTCCGACGAATCCGAGGATAAAGATAAGGATTACAGCGATAATAGTCTCTTCCTCCTCGATATGATCGAGGGACAGTTCTATTAATGTGTATTATATTCCTTATTTATATGCCGTCTTTTGCTATTAAATCGCTGATCTGACTTTTTAGGTATTGTATATATATACGAAAGGATCTTGCCCGAATGATATAAGCCAACACTCGCCGTACTCTTAAGGCCTTCTTTAAATAAATATTAAATTAACGTTAAAAGAAAGGTAAGAGGAGGCTTGCCGGCATTCGGTATGCTAGCACGCTCGGGATATATTAGGAGGTCTTCCGCTCGTATACGAACGTGCGAATAAAGAGAAGATTAAGGGGAAGATGAACTGTTATATATATCGGGTAAGTAGCGTTTCTTATTTATTCGCTTAATTTAGTTTAAATTATCGTAAATAAGAGTTAATAAAACGTTTATTATAAGTCCTTAAGAAACTGGCGAAGAAATACCGCCTATTAACGAAAAAGCGCGATAACGTCGCAATATATATCGAGGATCTCGCAGGCGTCTTATAGATCGATTTAATTACGACGAAGTAGAAGTATATATATAGCCGGCAGCGGATTTAAACTAGCTTCTTTTATTAATTAATTATATTTTCCGTAAACCGACTTTTATCGTTCTTAAAGCTTTATTATAATAACATCGCGGTAAACCTACTCCGGGACCCTAGTAATAGGCCTTATCGGATCCTAATCGAGTTCACGTATGAATTCACAAAGAAGTATTTTAGTATAAAAAATACGTAAATTTAACCTTAAGCCTTTTCTCGTTCTCCCGATTCCCCTTCCTTTTTTATTTTAATTAAGATATACGACTTATATAAAAGCTAAGAATACGTTTATATTTCCCGAGATTATCTTTAATCCGTTCTTAATCCTTAGTTTATATATTGCCTTTTTAAGCTTTATCTTTACGAATAATACGTTCTTGGCCTCGAGCCTTATATCCGCTAAGAGAATCAGCGAGTTAAATATCCAGCCTGGCTATAAATAACTACTTTTGCGTTTAAAGCCGGAAATAGCTAATATCCCCGTCTTTTATAAGTTTATTAAGACGCCGTATAACTGCGAGATTTCCTCCGACTAGCTACTGCCGTATACGACTCTCTTAAAGTAAATAAAGCGGCTCGGCGTGCTCACCGGGTTCCCGCAGATTACGCGTCCGTACTGCTTCTAATACGGTGTAAGCAACGCCTTTAATTAAAGCGGCGCGTATTATACGGCTTCTCGTAACCCCGCTCGCAATTTAATATACTAACTATAAACTGATAAGTAACGTGAGCGACGCGCTCCAAAATATAATAATATAATACGCTAAAGTTAATACTTTTATTAAGTATTACTCTTAACAATTGAAAAAGCATAATATTAAGGAAAAGCGCTTAATTACGATTACGACTTTAATATAATATATATTCGGCAACTTAATAATATACTTTCCAGTCGAAAAGGAACGCAAAGAAAAAGCAAGAACGGCCGTAAAACTAAATAAGCTTAAGAAAGTAATAGCAAGATACTAATATAAGCGATAATTAGCAGCTTAAGGTAATCCTTATAAGTAGTAATAACAAGCATATAATAAAATAAAATAAGAAGACCGGTTAAGCTCGATTCTACGAACGCCGCGATATTAAAAAGATCGCGAGACTAATAATTATTACGTATTCTAAAGACTCGGAAACTATCCGACAAGTAATTTAAGGTATTTAACGCTTAATTAACCGGGTTTATAATTAATTTCACGAGCTCGGAGGATATATTAAGCAGATATTCCGTAGCATCGATAATAACTTGAGCGAGAATCTTATAAAAAAGATCGGCGGTAATATATTAATTATATATATTAAAATATAGCAAAAGCTTATTAACTTCTTTCTTAAATTATTTTTATAAGAAGAATAATTTAAGTTAGAATTTAATAATAAATAAAAAGTATTATTAAAAACGCTATTAGCGGCGGAAGACGATTCGGTTAAGGAAAAGGCTGTGCTGAATCTCAATTTAATTTTAATTAATTAAAAAATAATTAAAAGCGCGTTTTTATCGCCGGTAATATACTAGACATTAATAAATAATTTTTATACTCAAAAGGCACAATAAAAAACGACTGTAGAATTTCGATATACTTTGCCGCTATTAGCTTATTACGTACGTCTTATATCGATAGCTAATTAAGTTCGCTAAGATTTAATTATAAAAATTATTACGATAAAGGCTTATTATAAGAAATATATTCATAAGGACTCTTATATTATATTTAATTATATATAATAACTGCGGAATTATATTAAAGCAGCGGAAGGCGATTAGTACGGGAATTTAATTATTACTTAAAGGAAGGATTCCCGTTCGTTATAATGTGGAGGAGAAAACACCAAGCACACAATAAGAGGGCAGAAGACGCGCGCGTTCGACCCGAAAAAGGAGCTTAATACGCTTAAGACTAACTTTAGTTATTAAAAGTAATTCTTAACTTATACTTATTAAGTAGCTTACCGAAGTAATTATTTTATTACGGCCGACGACGACTAATGGATTCTTAAGAGTTATATTCGGCTAACGGAGGCCTAAGGAAAAGCGGAGGAAGTAATCGTTTAAAGTATTATTAAGTAAGACCGACTTACGCTAAGAAATTCTATATCGGACCTCTTAATAGCGTTAATTTGTTATAAATTTAGAGGTAATTAATATAACTCCTTATTACTTAGCTTTTACGTTATACTTAGCGTTAAGCTATATATAAGGACTTAAAAGAAGCCGGGCAATTATAATAATTACTTATCTAGCGTAATTTAGGTTATGTAATTAATTATTTTTTACGCTAGCGCTTGTTTAAAGAAGGCGAAGCGAGGTAAGACGCTCGAGCGCATTAAGTAATATTATAGGCAGTTCTTGAAGCAGGATACCGAGACTCTTATAGGCGAGATTCTCGGCTGGCGCTTATTATTATTTATAGTCTTGAAAGAGGTCGTTAGGCCGCTGAAAAGAAGAGATTTGGTGTAAATAATAATTTCATTACTTCGGGGGAAACTAAGTCTATATAACTACTTTTAGGCGCCAAGCTATTTAGCTCTCGCATTGGCTATTTGCTCTCGCATCGGTTATTAGCTTTATATTTAAAACTAGCTTTGTTTTAAAACTAGCTTTATATTAAGACTAGATTTATATCAAGACTAGCTTTATATTAAGACTAGCTTTGTATCAAGACTAGCTTTATATTAAGACTAGTATTACGAACGCCCCGCGTCCCGTGACACTTAACCAGCGTGTCCAAGAGTTAGTCAAGTTAGTTAACTAATATTCTAGTTAGTTAACTAGAATAGAATAGAATATGACTAAGAGATTTTCAAGTAGAATAGACTAACTATTTACTTAGTTAGTTATATTTTTAAATATAATTTTAACTTTAAATATTAATAAAAAGTTATTATATATTAACAAACTAACTAATTAATTAACTAACTAACCAACTAATCCTTTTCTTTAATATAAAAGAGATTATCTTCTATATCTATATCTTTTTTTAAACCTTTATACTTAGTAGTTGTTAAAACAATCAGACCTTTGGCGTCTGTGCGGAGTACTAGAATATTCCACTTTGTAGGGGATATCAACTATTGAGCCAATCCGCTTTATCATTTTCTGTCTGTAACTGGTAAAATCTGGGTTATATAGCACAGACAGAAAAGGTTAGATTATTATCCTTAATACGAAGTATTCTTATATATTAGTAATTAACAGAATATATTAGTAGTAATTGCCTTAATAATTAATAATTATTAAAAGAAGTGAGATTTTATAAGTAGATTCTCTAAGGTTCCTTATCGCCGACTTCGCTTAATAAGCTTTAGGCTCTAAGCTTTACTAGATTAGGTAAGGTTGCCATACTTCCCGGACCTTAAATTAAGCGAGGACCTCTAATTAGTCTGCCATTTCCTTATTAATAATTAGTCAATAATAGTTAACTAGAATAGAATACTAACTAAAATTAGTTAACTAGAATAGAATAAGATAAAATATATATGACTAGAATAGAATATCACGTGGTATTCTAGTCTAGTCTATTCCTTTGACACGCTGCACTTAACCCGAGATAACGTAATACTTAGGATTATAAGCTTAAGAAAGTAAGAGTTTTAAGAAAAAGCTATTAAAAGAGTATTACTCTTAAGAGTATCTTTTTAAAAGACTTTAATGCTTAAGATTTTATAAAAGTTATATATTATATAATTATTATTCTTGGTAAACGATTAAAAGATAACTTAGTTTTTGTATTACGTAACTACGGGGTTACGTAATAAACCGCTAGACCGCTGAGGTTTAGAGGTCTAGGACTGACAGGACTTAACGATTCTGGCGGTCGTATAATATAAAAGTTTTATATATAACTGGCACGTCTACTATTAAATAAGAGCTTTATATTTAATTAAAAATAATATTTCAATTATATTAATTATTATTTATTCCGTAATACGTAATATACTTATTTCTTAATTATTAAAATTAATATAATCTACCGTATTTATATTAAGTAAATACACGAACTGTAATACTTTAAGTACCTTTTCGTTAAAAGTACCGACTTATATATATTATATGTCGTACAGAAGTGGAGCAGGCTTTTAGTGGTTCAAGAGCTCTACGATTAACGTAGAGAGTAAGGGTTTAAAAAATGTATTAAAGTGAGCGTTACCCTTTGTAAGAGAGGACTGTGACCCGAGTATATATACGTGAGTATTTACGAAAGCATACACATGACTAGTAGACTGCGCTAGGGCGCGACACACCCCTATAATAAGGCTCCGTCATATAGATAAGCCTTGCTATTTAAAGGCGCATAAGCAGTTAAGAGATATAATATAAGCTCCTCGAGTATATATATTAGTTCTTAATAAAAGTATGGCGCCGAGCAGTAAATTAATGCTCTTAAAATATTATGACAAATGAAAATATAAGTACGCGCTTTAAAAATATAATACGCGAGGACTTTATAGATTAATATAAGTAGTCTATTAAGTAATTAATATTAATAATAAATGAGAATATAAACACGCATTTAAACTATATATAATTAAATAAATAAAGTCTAAAAATATAACTAAATTATAGTGATTAAGTAAACAAAATCTTAATCATTATATTTAATGCGTGTAAATCGTAAGTTTTAAAAGTAAGGCTAAAGTAAGGTTCGGTCTATAGCTAAGATCTCGTGCCGTCTCGTTTAATTATTAAGTTACTAAATTATAATTAATGAATTTGGTCCTTTTAAAGTGATTGCTGTATATAGCAGGAAGCCGCAACGGTATATGCCAGCCTTTTATTAGCTTATATAATGCGCCGCCTCCCGGGTTAGTGGGTTTATTATTAGTTTAAGCGTCCCGTATTATAGTGGCGCGATTATAATTACTCCTAAGGATATATATATATTAACTTTTATATTATTATAATTAACTTTTACTTAATATTAACGCATTTTATACTCGCGTGCTTATTTACTTACTTATTTCTTTCTTTTATCTTTTAATTTTCTACTTCTTTTAGTAAATTCTCTTTAATTACTAGCTATGCCTCTTAAAGCTTCTAAAGCAACGATTACGCGTATTAATAATTAAATCGCAGCTCGTTAAGTAAGTTCTTTTTTAATTTAATTTCTTAATTTTATTTTTAAATAACCTTAGCATTATTAAATTAATCGCTAATAATTATATTATAGGATTTTAAAGATAAATTTAATGATTAAGAAGTGTTTAGTAATAAGCTTGTTAATGAGCTTTTTAATAATCCTTTTCCTACTCGTTTAATTATCAGAATAAATCCTAAAGATAATTAATAGTATTTTTCTTTGCGTAAAGATGAAAATGCGCTTATTAATAACTTTAATAATGAGCTAATTCTCCCTCGATCTTCTCGTACTAAGTTAAGCTCGTTATTTAAGAAGACTCCTACACGTTCTTTTAATACTTTATTATTATTAGTTATATTAAGTAAAAGCGTTATTATATTAAATAAAGATGGCTTTTAGTATACTCCCTTTACTTCGCGCGTCTCGCGTCTCAGTTCGACTTCCTCTCTTACCCCTTCTCTTGCTTTTAAGACTTATACTCGTTTTTTATTAATTTTAAAAAAGCGCAAATCGTCTCGCACTCCATCTAAGCCTCGCTTTCTTGTTAAGCGCGCTCGAGGTATGTATATATTATTTCAAAGCTTACTTCTTATTAATAACTTATTTTATTTATATTAATTAAGATTTAGGAAAGGAGTTTACAGATCCTTATTTATTATGCATTCGCGCTGCTATTCGTAGCCGTAATAATTATAAATACTGCTTCGCTAATACTCTCGCTATTAAAAGTTAATGCTATAACTGCACCTCCGGTCATAAGTGCGATTCCGCTACGGGAGATATACTTAAATATAATAGAAAATTAATTGCAGCTATAGACTTTAATAATAAAAAGATATAATAATCGCATTATAATTAATCGAGCATTTCACTAATCGATTCACAGAATATTAAAAAGTACAGAATTACTTTAAAAGCCTTAATAAAAGACTTAATAAGTAATAATAAGTTTAATAAGAATATAAAATTAAATCTTTTAATGCGCTCTTAAAAGCTAAGTTTAAAGCGTAATAAAAAGGATAATTTTAATAATAATATTAATATTAGTGCGGGATTTTTAACGGAGTTTAGTAATCTTATATAAGGTTTGGAGAAATTCGCGAAGGTCTTAAAGACAATAGCTACTCGTTAATCTAAGCTTAAGTAGATTTTTGCGCTTTTAATAAATTATTTATGAGCTCGGACTGGATTTAAATAGACTTTATTTAAGCTCGGGCCGGATTTAAATGGTCTCTGCCTGGGCTTAAGCTGAATTTAAGTAGACTTTGCTTAAGCTCGGGCTGGATTTCGCGTTTACGTTTAGCGTTTTTAAAGCGCAAATACTTAAAATATTAAATTAAAAAAGTTTTTATAAATAAAAAATCGCATAAAAATATTCTTAATATACTTTTAATAAATGTATTTAAAGCTTTTTAATTTAAAATTAGTAATTATTAAAGTTTAAAAGTACTTTAAAAAGCTCAAATTTTTAACGAGACAGATTCTTTATAAGCTTATTAATAAGTATATTAGCGGTTAGAAAATATATTACTTTAAATAATCCACAAGTATATTCTTGCTTAAGCCATATATTTTAGATATTTATATGGCGAAGCTTAATAGTAATCCTCTTAATATTATTTATAATTAGTCTAATCGTTTATTAATTGTTATAAAAGATCTTCTAAGTCTTATTAATATCAAAAGCTAAGTTCTAAAAAAATCGTTAAAAAGCTATAACTTCTTTTTTAATATACTTTAATATTAATAATTCCGCTTTAATAGTTAACGTAATAATTATAGATTGCCTTAATGCTTTTTAAATTACTAGCCCGCTAAATAATAAAATTATATAATTTTAAAATAATTTCTAAGTTTTAACGTTATTCGTAAAAAATATATTTAAAGTAATATAAAGCGCTCTCTCTTAATTACTTTTGTATATAATGTTTAAAAAGCGCGTATTAAATAAGTAATAAATAAGTTAATATATAATTATAAAATGCTTTAGATTAGGATTTATCGCAAACTATAAGAGCTAGGCAATTATAAAGGCTACGTCTAATCTTATAACGATCGCTGTATATAATACCGACCTAACTCTTTCTTAATAAGCTTTAATATATTTCTTTAAAACTTGTCTCTTATACTTAATAAAATCGATTTAAGGGAGCGGTGTCGTAAAATACTTCTTATTAACTTACTCAAACTTTCGAGTAATCTTCTTAATATATTAATTATAAATTAAGAAAATAATCTTACGCTTTTTATTACGTACTATCTTAATCCTTAAGAATTATTTAATATCTTTAAAATCATATATATCGTACGCTTAATTCAGTCGCTTAATGAAATCTTGTCCGAGTTTTAAGTCGTCTTAATAATAAAATACTTAAATGTCATTTACGTAAAAAAGAATAAGGATTTTATAAGTAAGGTCTATAAATATATATAATTCCTTTAAGTATAAAATCAACCCCAAATCTATTAACGTTTTACTAATATACTTATACTATAAGTACGAAAAGTCACGTATCCCATAAAGAGCGCAATTAATTTATAATACATATTTAGACTTATTAAAACCTAAAGGGAATTTATAATATACGGTTTCGCCGTCTATATCCCAAAAAGCGTTAATAAACGTATTAATTACATTAAAGTACTTGACTTTTAAGTCAAAATGGATTACGAGCGCTATAGCGATTCGAAAGGATTTAGTTAAAAACGTGCTAGCGTATGTGAAGACAATCGTTAATTTACTTTAGAGATCATTTTATATAATAATTCGAGATCTACATCTTAAAATATATCCTTTTAAATCGGGCTTATACTTGAAAACCCACATAAATAGGATAAGTGTTAATATAATACTTAAATTAAACAATTCTAAAGTCTAATATCCTTATCTATTTATTATCTCTATCTTTAGGCTTATATCTTCTTTAAATTACTCTTTTATTAAGTAATTCTTAAAATCGCTCTATTGTTTTAATTTAAATAAAAAATCTTAAACTTTAATTTTTAAAAGTGGGATTTTCTCTTTTAATAATTAGCGGCTTATTTATATTATTATTATAATCACATAATATATAATCTTCGTTAAATCTCGAAGATCATTTTATTCTTTTAATAATATATACTAATTAAGCATAAGCTCTTAAAGCATCTAATCGACTTTAGACCGAAGATCATTATATTAGTCGAGGATTTAATTACTCCCGAAATCAGGCTTATCCCTAAGCTTAGGGTTGCTTTTATCGAGGCGTATTTATTTAAGAATAATTATAAGTATTATAAATACTTTATTACTTTAATCTTTTTATAATCTTCTTCTTTTTCTTTTACTTTTAATTAGCTTCTTTACTTTTGCCGAGCTTTTAGTAAATATACTTAATTCTGACTGGGCTTCTTTTATTATAATCTGAGAGCGTATTACTCTTACTTATCTTGCTTTCGTCGTTTAAGCACTTTATGCTTTAGTCTGAGGATGCGGTATTAAAATTATTATTGAAGACTCCTTTTATAATCGAGGTCTCGACGGTATTTAAATCTCGATACGTGATAATCGAGGCGGATCTCGCGCTTAATTCTATAGTATATTCGAATCTCGATTAATAAGTTACATACTCTCACGCGAGTCGAATGCTTTTAAGTCTTATTCTATACTTAAAATAAACTCTTAGTCTAACGCACTCTCTCTTAATTCTTTATTCTATTTAAAAGGGCCTTCTGGAGCAAGAGTATATTTTAAAGTTAAAAGTTTATTTATTATACTTAAGCTATTAATATACTCTTTTACTTTTAAGTTTTAACTCTCGGAGCTTTTAATTAATCTTTGAATTCATTTAATATATAATTAAGGCAAGTCTTCGCTTAAGAGATTTATATTATTTTCCTTAATAATTATATTTTTAATAATGTTTTTAATAATTTTAGCTTAGTTTATAATAAACTTATTCTCTTTAATAAGATCGCAAATAAACCGAGCTTCTTAAATCGTAATCTTTGCTTTTTTACTTAAGGTAATATAAAAGTTATTTTCGTTAAAGCGCACATTACGCGTAATAATTATTTTATTAAGACGTGGCACTTAGATTTTATAAATATTAAAAGCGTGGAAACTTATAAAAAATCTAATATATACACGCGTAATTATTTTGAACGCTCTTTTATCTTATCCTTTAACTCTTTCTATTATTAATAGGTACGCTTTATAGCTATATACATAGATTTTATTTTAATTTAGTCTGAAATTTATAATAAGTCTTATAATAAGCGCTAAGTTATACCACCGAAAATAGTTTCAAAACCACCTGTCGTTGACTTTAATAAGTAATAATCAGTCATTTATTTACCTTAGGCTTTTATTATATAAATAGATCTCTGCGAGTGCACATTTAATGTTTAAATTTACGAGAAGATTAGTTAACAGTCTTATCTTAATGCCTTTATTAATTGCTTTTTGACTAACTCGTTCGGCTCCGCTATTTGGCTTATGAGTTGCCGTTAATAAGAACTCGAGGTCAATTCCAAGCTTATTAGCTTATTTCTCATATTTTATAAATCCTCGAATTATAATAACTGCTTTCTTTTGATTATACTTGAATTTGTATATTAAGAATTTAAACTGCTTTCGAACCCAAGCTTTAAAGCTCTTAATATATTAAAACACTTTATTATACTCTTTTATTTATAATATATAATTAACGAGTAAGCCGCTATATTTATATTTGAGCACGAAGAGCTAAAAGTAATTATTTTAATATTTTAAATAATTAAATAAATCTTAAATAACTTTTTAAAATAGTTTAGGAGATTTCCTTTTCGGTAGACGTTTAGAGATTATTTAAATAATATGAGTTAAAGTATATTACTTATACTTAATTCTTTTTATTATTTTAATAATTTTAATATTTCTTGCCGTGCTTATTAATTTCCTTAAAACATTCGGGCCTAAATAGCCTACTCGTAAATGCTAAATACGCTCCGAGTTTATTTTAAGGTACTTATAATCTCTAAATAATTTATACGGCTTGTTTATTTTTTTAAAAAGCGTTAAAAATATTATAGTTTTTATAACGCTTAAGAGTATATTATAAGTGCTTAAAGAGTAAATTAAACGTAGCTTATATTTAAAGAAAACGAGGTTCTGTTTACACTTTAGCTATTATATTATATAATATTTATTAATTAATAAGCTTTTCTTATTTTATTTCAAAGTGTAGTTTATATTATAGAATTAAAAACCAGTTTTATAAAGATAAGCTTTAGAAATGATATTAATATAAAAGTTTTCTATAATTGTAACGTCGTAAAGCGTAAGATTAAATAATTTACTATTCGGACCTTTAAGTATTCTTTTTATAATTCGAGTTCCGCGCCTGATAATAGGCAACTGAGAGCTCTTATACTTAATTAAATCCTTAGGAGTGAATTTCACAAAAGATCTTTTTAATAATATTAAACGATTATTAACTAAATTAGTCGCTTTATAATTATTTAATAAAATAAAGTCTAATAAAGGATAAAGTAAATTCTAAAAGGAATATATATCTATAGTTAAATACTTAACTAGATTAGGTAAGAGCACCGGGTGCGCGTAAGTCCCGCTTATTCCTCTTTTATTTAATAAGTTTCTAGAAAAGATAAACTTCTCTTTATTTAATTTATTAAATCCTTATTTATTTAATTTCGCTAAGAAATCTTTTATTAATTAAGGGAAAGGTTTGTCTGAGCTTATTTACTCGCGGAAAGCTTTTTATTATAACGTAATAAATTATTACTAAATTTTATTATAATATTAATTATTTATTTTTAGGTTTAGACGAGCTATTTTATTTTAATATTTAATAAATACTTTTTTATAAACTATTATTTAAAGACAAATACAGTTTAAGGGAGACTAGTAGTAAGTTTTATCCTTTAAGTATAAACATACTTTTTTATAGGTTTTCCTTTTATCTTAAATCGGTTTAATCTTTTATTATATAAATTAAAAGCTTCCGAGTCGGGTGTCTTATTATTATTAGAGCGTGAATTAAGAGTAAAGAAATGATTATGTCTTAATTTTCTATTAATAAGCTGTTAATATTGGCGATCGACTTAATTAAAATAAAACAATTGTGCGAGCTATTTTAAGGAGTATTTGGGAGGTATCCCGAGCTCGTCGGCTTCCTTAGTCTTAAGAAAGTACTTTTAAGCTTATAAGCTGTTAAAGTTATTAATTATAATTAAGAAAAAGTTAATGCTAAGGGTGTTAAGTACTTCCGGCATATAATATAAGTTCCTTTTATAAATTAGCTTTTAGTGTTATATAATTTAAATTTTTAAGTTTCAGACGTTCTTTATATTTAAAAATTATAAGTAATCTTAGCGAGTTGTCGTCTGAATTATTATATTCGTTTAATGCAGAATTGTTTTAAGCGTGCGAACTAGTGCTTGAATATTAGCTCTTTTCTCAGCGACGAGCTGTGTAACGGTTATATTAAAGAATTAACGGCCTATAGTTTTCTTAATCTATTCGTAGAGCTTAAAATATACTGTAGTTCGTGGTTGCTATATTACGCACTTTATAATATACGCTTTAGCTTTAGCCTCGGCTTCCTTTTGATAAGATTTTGCGGTTATTTTAATAAACTCGTATAGTCGAGTAGGAAGAGGAGTAATAAAAGCGTTAAAGCTTATAATTATTTAGTCCGAGGAAAACGTAGCTACTGCGTGATAATTAAGCGCTTATTTTTAAAGTTATTCGTTATATTCGTTCGTCTTTATTATATAATTTAATTTAGCGAGATTATTCTTTTATTAAGCGATCTACTCGGCAGTCCGTGGATTTTTATTAATAATTTTAGTTAATATTTCTATATCTAAAGTATTTAAGTTAATAAAAGGCTAGAGTCCGAGCATTTAAGCGCTAAGAGTTAAATAATTCATTTATAACGGGAAGTCTTTAGGCTTTAAGTATATAATGTTTACGTTAAGACCGCTAAAACTATCATATAATAACATCTTAATAATTACGCTAAGAAGTATATTAGGGTTTGAGCGTAAGAAAAGGAAACGAAGATCGTAGAATTAGAGTTAAATAAGCTTAATTAAAACTCGAAATCTATATATGTTAAAAGTAACTTATAAAGACAAATGTAGCTCTTAACTGTCGTATAAAAGTGGAGTAAGCTTTTAATAGTTTAAGAGCTTTACGATTAACGTAAAAAGCAAGGGTTTAAAAAATATATTAAAGTAAGCGTTACCTTTTATAAAAGAGGACTGTGACCCGAGTATATATACACGTGAGTGCTTACGAGAGCATACACATGACTAGTAGACTGCGCTAGGGCGCGATATTATATTATTTCTTACGTTAAAAAATTAAATACTCAGCTTATAAGGCAAAATTATTAAACTTTTTTATTATTTATACTTATTCTTAAAAAAAAGGCTATAAAGAAAGCAAAAATAAAAAGATACTTAATATTTAAAATAATATAATATATAAACTTAAAAAAAACTTTAAAAATTAAACTTCTTAATACTTTTTAAAGAAATCAAAGAGACTTAAAGACTTTTATTTTTTAAATAAAACTTTATTAATACTTTTATAATAATAAGTTCTCTATTAGTAAAAGCTACGTTTTTTAAACGATATTATATCTTAAAAGCAAAACTATATAATAGATCGAGCCGTTCCTTAAGGATTACTTCTAGAACGAAGATACTTATAAGACTATACTCGTTATATAAACTATATTTAAGACTTAAAGAAGATTTAAGAAGGAAATTCGACGAATATTCGGTAATATTAATACGATTAAGACGGTAAAAACTTACTTATATAGCTTAAAGCAAGTTAATAACGTAATAGCTTATATTATAGAATTCTAAAAGCACGCTAATAAGACTGACTAAAACTCTTAATCACTTATTAATTATTATCGACGAGGACTTAAGGATTATATTCGACTGGAATTTATTTAGATTAATTCTTAAGCTAGAAATATTCTTACTTTTATTAAATAAACTGTTCGAATTAATAACCGTTTACACAAGTTTAAACGCGAATAATAGACGTACGTAAGAAGAGGCTAAAGGCAATCTGGCTACTGATAAAACAAAGAATGCTAATAATAAGGCAATCTTAAAGATAATTAATAGTTAAATCTTATAAAATATAATATTATTTAGAAAAGAGGAAAAGGCAAAATACGATAAGGAGGACCGTCGAAGGAAATTATAAACGAGCGACGCGAAACGAAGTTATATTATTTAAGTCGAGGCTATATTAAAGGTATTATATACTATATAAAGTAATTCTTATATTATATGAAAAAGCGAGTTATATATGAAATAATATTATAAAGGATATAATAATATTAAATTAAAAAGTCGAAAAGCTTAAGGATATTTTTAAGGCCTATAAGGTTCGAGAAGCGGCTAATATAAATAACTTAATCGAGGTTTTAAGTAAAAAGCTTAGAAGTAAGTAAGACGTTTTTCAGTATTAAATATAAGTAATCTTTATATATATTATAATTTAAGTTAAAATAAAATAAGTTATAAAAATAATACTGTCATGTGTATGCCTATCCATTTTATTTGTACGGAATCCGGCCCGTAGCATAAGAGGGCCAAGGCTTTTACGGTATTAATAGAATTAGTCTTACTTATATATTTAATTACGCCGGCGTTTTGCTTCCCTTCACGGGCAACTCCTTTTATATATACGCTTCTTCTTTAGACTTCTTTAAAGATTAGAGATTAGTTTTTTAAATATAATTTACCTTAAACCTTTACGAAGCTTTACTTATCGTAAACTTTATTTAATAAGTTAATCTCTTTATTTCATAAAAAGGTAATATAAAGGGTAAAAGAACGGTTTTTTATTAAGTAATTATGTTTAATAACGCTAGACTTACGGGCAATACTCGCTTCGGCGGTACCGCTTATAATATTCTTTATAAGACTATGAAATCTATAGATTCCTTTTATATAATTAAAAGCAAAAGTGTTTCTAATAGCGAATTACTTTAAAGCGCTCGCGGTAATAATACTAAGGAATCTTTTTATACTTATAGCCAGCTCGTTTATATTCGTAAAGAGAAAAGCAAAGCTATAACTTAAACTAAAAGTAATTTAAATATATTTAATTATATAATAAATAATATAATCTTTTTTATTCTTAATATTAATACTAATCTTACGGCTTTAAGTATACTTATTAAAGAATAAATCGCTTAAAAGCAGCGCGAGCTCGAAGAGTATATGTGCTTATTAACTAAGTTTAAGGTTAAGGACACTTGTGTAAAGACGCGGCTCGCTTATTATAAAAATGGTCTTATTAAACTTCGCCGCCTTTAGGCAATCTCCGTCGCTTATATAAACGTAATAAGTAAATAATATATAGTTAAAGAAAGCCTTTAATAAACCCGTAATATAATATTAGATTCTATTATTGTCACTTTAATAAGTGTGAGATTAGGCGAGCCAATCAGGAATGAGGAAGCGCAGTAAGTGAGGACACGTGATCAAAGAGAGAGAATTGCTTTGCTTGCTTGCTTAAAGAGCTAGAAGAGCTCTTCGGTAGTTATATACAAAATAATAGCTTCTCTAGAAGCTTCTACGACTACGTAATTAGTTACGTAGCTTATACGAGCTACGTAATTGAATACGAGCGTAATTTCCCGGAATACGAAGGTAATTTCCAGGCCGCGTAAGCAGTGGAAATTCCTTCGGCTATTCTAGGGTAGAATCGGCATGAGTTACCGAAGTGAAATCTAACAATAAGAGACTTTAAGTTACTTTTAATAAAGCGTAATCCTAATTTAAAGTTAAAAGCTAACTTACCTGGCTTATAGCACCCGCTTAATAAGAATATTATTAAGCCTAAGACTTTACCGGCCTTAGGACACCTCCGGGAAATAACCGCATTACTTACGGCAAATCACGTAGCTTATAAACTTAAAATAATATTATTAACGTATTTAAATCTAAACGCTTATATTTTATTAAAGTATACCACGGCCTAAGCAAAAAATAAGCGTAACTATTAAAAATGCTTTACGATTATAATTTTTAAAAAATATAAAAGAGAAAGTTTTAAGAGCTTACGAAATTAAAAAAATACTTAAAAAGAAATCTTTAAAGCTCGCTTATATAATTATAATACGCATGCAAATCGAGTACGCGTCGCAGCTATAAATATAAAAGGCGACCTATTAACTTATTAAGGTAATACGAAGGAAACTATAGCTAGACCTAAGGGTATCCCGCTAATATAAAACCTATTTATTAACTTCTTAAAAGAGCTTTATATTTTTAAAAAAACTCGAAGTACTAAGGTTATTAAAAACATTAAGCGGTTCCGCCAGTAACCGGGCGAGTTTATTTAAGTAATATGCCGACGGTTTATTATACTTATTAAAGATTATAATACTTAAATATTTAATAATAATACAAGAAACTAGTTAATAATATTAAGTCTTTTATTAAAAGAACTCAAAAAGTATCCTTTAATATATTAAAAGCTAGGTATAATAGAAGCGGAAGCGGATAAAATAATAATAATCTTAAAAATAGCGGATCTCGTAAGAAAAGCCGTAAAAAACATTTTAAGGATAATAATAAGAAGCGCGCACCTAACGGCGCCTCTTTAGCTTTTAGTTCTCGACCCTTTTATAAAAGTGAGAATAATAAGAAAAAGAATTATATTAAGAGTATTATATCTTACCGCTTTTATAAGCAAAAGGATTATTAATCTAAGGACTATTATTGTCTTAAGTTCACATAATAGGCGTAAAATAATCTTTAAAAGCTAAAAGTAAAAGAACGTTTTAAAGTAATAAAGAAAATCGTTTTAATAAAAAGGAAGGTATATATTATTATATACGCTAAGGAATAAAAGCCGTTTAATACCGGAAAGAATGCGAGAAAAGGCAATACTAAGTCTTAAGCGTTAAAGGCTTAAAGAATATTCTTTAACGCCTATACATTTCTATAAGACTAAAGCAACTCGAGACAGGTATAAATGCGTTATTTAATAGTTTAATAAATAATAGCTTAACTTATAATTTCTTTAATAAATATAAAGCCAAGTTATAAGGATTTTTCCTTTTATTTAAGTATGACTAAGAGTTTATGACCTTTAATAAGTATTAATTTTAAGTAATTAACGCTTATAACTTATATATGATTATATAAGACGACCGTGGAATCTCAAAAACCTTTCGAAAAAGATTTTATAGTTATAAAGACTTAAGGTATAATATAGTTCTCAGAATAGAGTTCCTTAAATATAAGGGCGCTAAATATTATAATTGAAAACTTAAGAAATAGGCTTATACTTTAACTTAAGACGAAATTTAAATCGTAATAATAAAGGAGTTTACTAATACTTTTAATATCGACCCTAAAACGGTACCTTATATTATATTTATATCTTAATTTAATTATAATTATCCGAAGAATTTAAGATTATATAAATGTTTAAGGTAATTATAAGATATTCGTCTTAATACCGGCGTCGCAAACCCGTTATAAGTGTTAGCCATTTAATTAAAAACTCCTAAACCGACGCTTCTCCTAGACTAACTTATAAATATAACAAATATATATAATAATAATCCGCCAACTACTCTCTTTAAAAAATAAGTTAAATTTAAATATATTATTAACATTAACGCACTACCTTTATATAGCCCCTTTTATAACTTTTCTAAACTATAACTCGCTATGTTTTAGAAATACCTTATTACCTCGTTATAAAAGAAATAGATTCGTCCGTTAAAAAGTCCCGCAAATACGCTAATACTATTTATATTAAAGAAAGATAAGGGGTTGCGTTTATATATAAATTATTAAAAGTTAAATAAAGTAATAATTAAAAATCGCCACCCCCTTCCTTTAGTCGATAAGACGCTAAACCGTCTCGGCGGAGTTATAATATTCATAGCCTTAAATTTAAAAGATATATATTATTATATTAAAATTAAAGAAGGATATAAATAAAAAATAGCTTTTCGTATAAAATATAAATATTTTAAATATTTAATAATATCCTTTAAGTTATTTAACGCTTTAGTTACGTTTTAGGCGTATATTAATAAATCGTTAGCGAGACTGATCGACTATTTCGTTATTATATATTTTAATAATATCTTAATTTATTTTAAAAATAAAAAAGAGTATTATAAGTATATTAAAGCCGTTATAAAACGGTTACATAAGTATAAGCTTTTTATTAAACTTAATAAATATGAGTTTAAAGTAAATTAAGTCGAGTTCTTAGGATTTAAAGTCGAATTAATTAATATTTAGGCGGACTTAAAGTAAATCCGTTTAATTTAAGAATAATTAAAGCCGGAATCTTATAAAAATATTTAGGTTTTTTAGGCTTCGCGAATTTTTATTATAAATTTATATTAAAATATTTTAAAATAGCTATAGACTTAACGAGGGCTCTTTAAGGCATAAAGAATAAAGTCAAAAAAGGACCTTTTAAATTCTTTAATATAATTAAGAAAAGTTTTAAAAATTTAAAAGCAGCTTTTATTAATATATTAATCATAAGGCATTTCGATTTTACGAAGCGCATTTAGGTTAAAACTAATGCTTTTGGATTTATAATTACTAATACTCTCTTTTAATAAGCTAATTCTAAAGAAGGATTTAAGCGACACTAAAAACCTGTTACGTATTAGTTCCGTAAGATAATTAATATTAAGCGGAATTATATTACTTATAATGGAAAGCTTTTAACTATTATTAAGTGTTTTAAAAAGTAAAGGCATCACCTTAAGGATAGTTAATACACTATTAAAATACTTATGAATTATAATAACTTTAAGAATTTTATAATAATAAAATATTTTAAAAGTTAATAAATATAATAGGCAATGTATTTTATTACTTATAATTTTGAAATCTATTACCGTAAGAGTACCGTAAACTCGGCGGATAAATTTAATAAAAGGCCAGATTATCGGGAATCTAAAGGCCTTATTAATATTACTTAATTATTAATATTTTAAAATAAATTAAAAGAAGCCTTATAAATGCTTTATAAAGTCGAGGAGCCGACATCGAAGCATTCTTAGACGGGGATTATAAGATATTATTAAGAAAATTATTTAATATTATTTAAGATTTTATTAATAAAAGGCCGGACTTAATGTTAATAAAACCGGAACGAGTTACTTAAAAAAGAATTTTAAAAGCTAGGCATATAAAACCTAGTCTTTTAAATACTATACTTAAGATAATAGCTTTATTCGAAAATATATTATTATATATAAAAAGTAAAGGCTAATCGCTTATTATAGGAATTAATAATTATAAATATTTTATTTTAATATTATAAATAAGAGTAATAATTAAAAGTTAAATAACTTTAACTTATTAATAAAGCCGCTATAAGACTTAATTATCTTCGCTTAACGTAATAATGAAAACTGTAAAAGTATAATTAATATAACGAATAAACCTAAATCTTAGTTAAATTAGAAATAAAACTTAAATATATTAGGACTTTTTTAATAGGATTCTAAGGCTTATATCTTAAATAATTTAATATTAAAAATAAAAATTATAAAACTTTATTATAATAACTTATTAGTAAGGTATTATAATATTATAAAGACTTTATAACTCCTCCGTAAAACCTACTTTTAAGATAAAATAGAAGACAATATTAGATTATATATTAAAGAATACGATATTTATTAAAAGATTAAATCGAAATAATATACGTTATATAGACTTTTAATAAGTCTCCTAAGGCCTTTGCGGCCTTAATTTAAAATTTTAATCGATTTTATTATAGGGTTGCCGCCTTATAAAGACCTATTTAGTGGCCTAAATCTTAATTATATATTAATAATTATTAACCGGTATTTAAAAATAGTCCGATTCTTAATATATTATAAAACGATTAATATTCTTAAACTTACGGAATTACTATTTAAGAAAGTATTTTCTTTTTTTAGCGTATTCTAAGGCATTATATTTAATAAAAGTACGGTGTTTATTAGTAAATTTTAATTTACTTTTTACTTTTATATATATATTAAATAAAGATTAAGTTTTATATATTATTCTTAAATAAATAAATAAATAAAAAGATAAAACTAAAATCTAAAAATATACTTTCGCGCTTTTTACGGAATATTATAAAAAAACTAAATAAAAAAACTAACTTTTGCCGAGTTTACTTATAATAATTCCTTTTATTAAACGCTTTAGACATCTTTATTTTAAGTCTACTATAGTTATAAGCCGGTAATATTATAAAACCTTAAGGATAATGTTTAAGAAGAAGAAGTATTAATTACTTAAAATAAAGTTAAGTTATTAAATAATTAACAAGTTAAACTTATAAAAGTTTAAAATCGTGTGTAATAGAATCGAAAAGGCTATTATAATGCCCGACATTTAAATAAACATTTCTAATTAAAATAATAAATAATACTTAATATTAAGAATATTTAATTAAAAATTAAAAAGCTATCGCTAAAATATATTAGCCTATTTTAAATTATTAAGTGCGTAAGTAATATAGCATATATTTTAAAGCTGTTAAGCTTATATAAAAAGCCTTACTTAATATTTTATATGTCTTTATTAAAAGAATATATAATATAAGCTAGTAAGTAACTAAATGATTACTTACTTAATGAGCTTTTAAAGTTAAGTAAAAAAAAAATAACTTTTAAGAATAAGAAGTTAAAAGCATCCTTAATTATAAACAAAATAAAAGAAATAAAACTAAGAAATATTTAATTAAATAAAAAGATTTCCCGAAAGATTATAATATTTAACTCTTAATATACTTAAACCTCGAGAATACTAAGGAAACTCTTAATATATATAATAAAAACTATAAATTAAAAAGTTAAATGCCGAATATAAAGAAGTATAAAACCTTTACGTAACCTATGAAAAGGCTAAGAAAACTATAAAAGGTTAAGAGGCCGAGGAAGTACTGCCGATTATAAATAAAAATACTCTTTTTTTATATTTTCTTATAAAGGTTTTAAGGGTTTTATTAAGGCTTTAAAAACAGTATTAGCGTAAGCATAAAATATATAAAAAAAATAAACTTATAAAATACATTTAAATTATAATTCAAAGAGTAACGAGATTTTATTTTAATTATAAAGTAATAATATAACTCTATTATAAGTGCTTAAAGTATAAGGTATTTATTTTATAAATTAAATTATTCGAAAATCCTAAACTCCTTAACGTTAAACCTAGACTTATACCGCAATATCTATTAGGCGCTAAAGAATTATAAAACATCTCTTAAAATAACTCTAATAATCTTATTTAATATAATACCGCCTTAATATAATATTAATATATATTAGTAGCGGAACGGGTATAGAATACTTATAATAGTTATTATGACTTCGCGACACAACCGAATCTCTGTTATTAATTCTTTTATTAAACCGTACGTAATTTAGTCGGCCTTAGAGGCAGAGGTAGTAGTATAAGCGTTTTTAAACTTAAATATATTATTAATTAAACGCATTATACTCTTATAAAACTTTTTAAATTCTTTTATTTTATTAATATATTAATAGTATTTTTTAAAAAAAAGATATAATTTATAAAAAAAGCATTAATAAAAGAAAAGACTTAATTAATATCTTTCTTATTAAGCTTAAAGGATACGCGCAATAAGGAATCGATTATATAGTGCTTTTTAAGTTAAATAACAAAGCTTTAAGCTCTTATGGGAAGCGTAAATTCATAGTCCTCGAGGGCGACGTGTTACGGACGCTCCTAGACGACCATTAGGTCCTAGGAGGAAATGTTTTAAGAGTTATTATAGTCCTAGGAACCGAGTAGTTCTTAGGAACGCGGCTCCTAAGAGTTAATAAAGTCTTAGGACCGACTTATACTTAAGGTATTTTATTTATAATATAATCTTAAAAGTAGTATCGTAGCCGCGGGTTTTTACGACTACGTATTACGTAATAAATCCTTAAATCCGTGGATTCCTCGACAATAAAAGGGATTTAAGAATTTAAAGATTTAATATCTTAAGAGATTTAAGGGATTTAAAGAGAATAAAGGTTTTATATAAAACTAATATGTCTACTATTAAATAAGAGCTTCGTGCTTAATTAATAATAATATCTTAATTATATTAATTATTATTTATTCCACCGTACGTAATACACTTACTTCTCGATTATTAAAATTAATATAACTTATTATATTTATACTGAGTAAATACACAAACCGTAACACTTTAAGCACTTTCTCGTTAAAAGTACCGACTTACGTATATTATATTAACCCCCTTAACTAAAGGCTAAGTATTTAGCTTATAAGGCAGTGTTATTAACATCCCTTTATTATTCGCACTTATCCTTAAGGGGAAGAATACGAAAAAAGCGAGGATAAAGAAATACTTAATATTTAAGATAATTTAACGTATAAACTTAAGGAAACCTTAAAAGTTAAGCTTTCCGATATCTTTTAAAGAAACCGAAGGGACTTAAAGACTTTTATTCTTTAAGTAAAACTTTATTAATATTTTAACGACGATAAGTTTTTTATTAATAAAAGCTACGTCCTTTAGACAATATTATACCTTAAAGGCGAGGCTATATAATGAATCGAGCCGTTCCTTAGGGACTACTTCGAATACAAAGCTACTTACGAAGTTATATTCGCTATACAAATTATATTTAAAACCTAAAAAGGATTCAAAAAGAAGATTCAGTAAATGTTTAGCGATATTAACGAGGTTAAGACAGCGGAAACCTACTTATACGGCTTAAAATAAGTTAATAATATAATGGCTTACGCTATAGAATTTTAAAAGCACGTTAATAAGACTAGTTAAAACTCTTAATTACTTATTAATTATTACCGACGAGGGCTTAAGGATTATATTTAACTAAAGCTTATTAAAATTGACCTTTAAGCAAAGGATATTCTTATTTTTATTAAGTAAACCGTCCGAATTAATAACCGCTTATATAAGTTTAAATGTAAATAATAAATATACGTAAGAAGGGGCTAAAAGTAGTCTGGCTATCGATAGAACGAGGGACGTCGACGATAAAGTAATCCTAAAGATAATTAATAATTAAATCCTATAAAGTGCGACGCTACTTATAAAAAAGGAAAAGGCAAAGCACGATAAAGGAGATTATTAAAGGAAGTTATAAATAAGCGACGTAAGAAAAAACTATATTATAAATATAACTTTTTAAGGCATATAATAAGCTCTTACCGTAAGAAAGGCATTAAGAAAAGGCAAGTTAACTTTATAAGATAAAAGGCGTATAATATTATCGATATACTCCTTCCTTTTCCACTAAAAGAAGTTTAAATTAACGCTACTTACCGTTATATAATAATAAACGAGCTTAACGCTAATCATATCGACAATTAAATTAAGAGTAACGGCGGTAAAGAAAATAATAAGTAAAGCGAAATAAATAATAATTATATCCGCTAATATATAATAAGACCTAAGTTCAGTAACTAGACTTAATAAGACGAGCAATACGTTTAATAATAAGTATTCGAGACTATACGTAAGGCATAAAGCCTAAAAGACATGACTAATGTCGAAAGAAGCGAGGACTCGTAGTATTAAGGTAACGCTATGTTACTAAGATTAGCGTTCGCCGAACCCTAAGAATATAAGGTCTAGCGAGTCACGTAACGAGAAGAATATCCCACGCGTAAGGCTCTTAATATAAGGTATTAGACAAACGTCGATATAAAAGCTATTTATATTAAACCAGGAGTCGTCTTACGCGGAGGGCCGTAATAAAGCGAGGAATACAAGGTAGTTTTTTAAAGTAATTTACGTATTACTTAAAGAATAATAGACGTCGAAAATAATGTCTTTCGAATGTACGTTTAGCTTATTTTAGCTAATAAAATACCGTTTTAATAAACGGCGACATAAATAAACGTAAGAAACGTATAAAAAATTATCGCCGAGACGCTACAAAACCGAATATAAGTTAACTCGCGAGACGACTTAAAAACTTATTATAAAAGATTATTTAAACTATTTATACCCCTGGAGACATATTAACTATATCGTATTCTTTACGAGGATCCGGAGAACCGGCAATAAGAAAACATATTAACTAAAGAAGTCTACGTCAAAGGAATAGATTTATATACGCTCGTAGCTATAGGGAAAGATAATTACCTGACCCTCGACGTCGATATTAAAAAAGTAAAACTATAGATTATAATAAACTCTAAAGCATAAAGGAATTTTATATTTCTTACTATTATAATCTAATATTTCTTACTTATTAAAGTCAAAAAGGACAGGTATTAATTAATACTCGCCGACGGAAGACTTGCCGCGAACGGCCTAATCGACGTATAAATAAAGGTATTATATATAGGAATCGGCGGATACTTTAAATATATTTAATTCGATATAATTAAGATTAAAAGACACGATATTATCTTAAGATTATTATAAATACAATTTTATAACTTTAAGATCGATTAAAAAACGTAAAAGCCAGAATTCAGTAATTATAAGGATTGTTTTTAAGACAAGAAATCAATAAAAGGCTTAAAAGAATTAAGCGCAATTTTTAAGAAAAAGTTAAGGGACGAGGTAACGACCCCCGTGACGAACGATATACCGTTAAAATATAAATAATTTAAGGCATTATTTAAAGAGGAATTAAGCAGCAGCGCCTTACTTAAATACTAAGATTATAATTATTAAATTAAGTTAATTAAAGGTATAAAGCTAATATTTTAATTATTACGGGAATATTTAACTACAGACTTAATAATAATTAAGAAATATATTAATAAAAACTTAACGAAATGATTTATTCGAGAGTCTAAATCCCCTTAAGGGAATAACGTCCTCTTTATCTTAAAGAAGGACGGCGGACGAAGAGTGTATATCGACTACCGTCGACTAAATAAGGCCATAAAGAAAGATTATTACGCACTACCCTTAGCTAAGGAGTTACGCGACAGGCTCAGCGGCGCTAAGATCTTTACTTAATTAAATTTACGAGGCGCGTATAACTTCGTAAAAATAATAAAAAGAAAAAAGGAAAAAATAGTATTTTATATACGTTTCGGTTATTATAAATACACGGTTATACCTTTTAAATTAATTAACGCGCTTATTATATTTTAGCGTTTAATTAATAATATTCTGCGATAATACTTAAACGTAATATATATATATTATTTAAATAATATTTTAATTTATTTTAAAATAAAAGAATAATACGTAAAAGACGTTATAATAATATTAAAAAAGTTAGAGGCTTTTTAATACTCTTAAAACTCGAGAAATATTACTTTTATAAAGAAAAGGTTACTTTCTTAAGCTACGTAATAACTATTATAAGACTAATTATAAACCCTTAAAAAGTTAAGGCAGTCGTTAAATAAGTTAAACTTATAAATGTTAAGAAAATACAGTCCTTTTTAAGATTTGCTAACTTTTACTGACGATTTATTCGGAATTATTCGAAAATCGCCGCTTTACTCACGGAGTTAATATATAAAAACAAAAGCTTCGACTAAAGTAATAAAATAAAAACAGCTTTCCGAGGCCTTAAGAAAGCCTTTGTTAAGGAACTAGTCCTTATGTCCTTCGATTTAAATAAGGAAATTATAATAAAGACAAACGCTTCCGATTATATTATTAAAGCCGTGTTAAGCTAACCGGGCGAAGACGGCAAATAGTAACTAGTCGTATATCATTTGCGGAAACTCTTATTAATAAAACTTAATTACGATATTTATAATAAAGAATTATTAAGAGTTATAGACGTAATACGTAAATAAAAGGTCTATTTTAAGGGATTGCCTCATAAAGTACAAATCTTAACGGATTATAAAAATCTTATTTATTTTATAATTATTAAAGAACTAAATCGACGACAGGTTCGATAATACGAAATACTCTTTATAATTAAGCTTCGATTTTTATATATTAAAGGAACGGAAAACGCTAAGGCCGACGCTTTTAATAAAAACCAGAATATTTCGTAAATAAAATATATAAGTCGCATACTATACTTAAAAGGGATAGTGACTCGCTAGTGGTTAATTATAAACAGTTAATAACAATAAGCTAGGCCTCCGAGAAAACCTAAAAAGGCTACGCTAACGATTTAATAATAGCTAAATAAAAGAAATAGTTAGGCGAAGGGTTCTCTTTTACTAATATTAAAACTCTTTTATATTAAGGACGAGTTTATGTCCCTATTTAAAATAAGATAAATTTCGTTAAGAAATAATATAAGCTACCGGCTTATAGATATTAAGAAATAACTAAAATATTATTAAAGCTCTTTAAAAAATATTATTTCCTAAGAATAAAAAAAATAATTAAAGACGTAGTCTTGTCTTATAATATATATATACGTAATAAAGCAAACCACTATACGCCGTATAAACTTATAAAGTCATTAACGATACCGCCACGCTTATAAAAGTTAATTGCTTTAGACTTTATAATCGAATTATTATCTTTAAAAAACTTAATTATTAAGATTACTTACGATTCGATTTGCGTAATAACGGATAAGATAATAAAGTACGCGTATATAGTACTAATACTAAGCACGTAAAATGCGCTAATAATAGCGTAGGTATTCCTCTGAACGATTTTCGCGAATTACGGAATATTAAACGAAGTCATTTTAAATAAAGATAAGCTCTTTACCTCGAAGTTCTGGAAAATATTAGTATTACTTTTAAAGATAAAACAGAAAATATTAATAGCGTTTTATTCTTAAACTAACGGCTAAATAAAACAAATTAATTAAATAATAAAAACTTATTTTTAATGTTACGTAAATTATAAATAAGACGACTAAGTTTAATTACTCTTAATCGCCTAATTTATATATAATAATATAGATTAAGAAACTATTAAAGTATTACTATTTTATGCGAATTATAAATATAACCCGACGGCATATAATACACTAATCGCGGGTTAAGGGACTGCGTATAAAGCTATATTATAAAAGGATAAGCTTAGGCAATTGCATAACGAATTATTAACGGATATTTTATTTATTATATAAAGATTAGTTATTTATTATAATAAAAAGCGTAATATAAGATTAACGCTAAAAGAGGGGGATAAGGTTTATTTATTTAAAAAGAATATTACGATTAAGCGATTAAATAATAAATTAAATTATAAAAAGTTAAGATTATTTAAAATTATAAAGGTTAAAGGACTAGTTAATTACTAATTAATACTTCCGAAAATTATAAATATCCACTCGGTATTTTATATATTTCTCCTTAAACTAATATTGCCAGGGGCACTACCGGCCCTTATTACAAAAGTATAGTCGGTGAATTTAAACGCCGAATATAACGTCGAAATTATTTTAAATTATTAATATTTCCGCGGTATTATTAAATACTTAATTAAGTAAAAAGGGTACTTATAATTAAAAAATACTTAAGAACTTAAGTTTAACTTTTATTACTTTAAACTCCTTTAAGGTTTTTATTTTCGAAATTTAAAACTATTTAAAAGAAAGGAAAGCCGAGGTTAGGCACGTCGACTTCCGCCTTAAAGAAAAACGCTAAGTAGGCGTCGGGCTCGAAGGTAGGGAACTAAAGATTAAGAATATCTTTAACGGGCTTAAAAGAAGGCGTTAAAAGACGAGCGAGGGCTACCGTCTTATTAAGTTTAAAGAGATACACCGGCCGATTAAGCTAAGAGAACTTTATTATATACTTTAAGGAATTATAATCGCTATATTTAAAACGAATATATTTAAAGTATTTCTTTAAAATAAATAAGTTTAAGAAATAAATACGAGAAAAGCTGCGGTAAAAAGAGTAAGGCTTTATACGGCGCGTGGCGCCCTCGATGCGAAGCGCGAGCTAAATGCGTTGTTTTTTTTTTGTTTAAGCGACGTTAAGTTTTTTTATAATTTTAAATATAATAAATAAAGAAAATAGCCGTTAATAGCTATTGACGTTTCTTAAGTTATATTTAAGCGTAGGGATTACGTTAAGCTAAGAAGGGGATAGTATTACGGACGCTTTTAAATAATTATTAAGTCTTAAGAGGAAATGTTTTAAGAGTTATTATAATCTTAGGAATCGAGTGGTTCTTAAGAGCGCGGCTCTTAAGAGTTAATAAAGTCTTAAGACCGACTTATACTTAAGGTATTTTATTTATAATATAATCTTAAAAGTAGTATCGTGGCCGCGGGTTTTTGCGATTACGTATTACGTAATAAATCCTTAAATCTATAGATTTCTTAATAATAAAAGAGATTTAAAAATTTAAGGATTTAATATCTCGAGGAATTTAAGGGATTTAAAGAGAATAAAGGTTTTATATAAGATTAACACTTCTATTATTAAATAAGAGCTTTGTGTTTAATTAAAAATAATATCTTAACCATATTAGTTATTATTTATTCTATCGTACGTAATATACTTACTTCTTAATTATTAAGATTAATATAACCCACCGTATCTACACCGAGTAAATACACGGACCGTGATACGACGCTGGCATTATATTAGCTATTCTCACGCAACTAGTTCTCGAAATCGAAGATAAAGTTTTTTATAATATAAATATCTTTATAAAAAGTATAAGGGAATTATTTATTTTACGGTTAATATACGGTTTACTTTTAACGTGCTTAATATTATATTATTAATAAACTTTATAAATATAAATACGTATAACGATGTAAACGGCCTTCTACTCGGAGTAGCGGTCGTAATTCTTTTTACTTTTTTTATTAATATAATAGAAGAAGAGGTCGACTAATATAGCTTTAAAGTATTAGCTGTAGGAATCTCTACGAGGCCAGTTCATAAGGTTATTAAATACAATAGCTTTAGGACGTTAAATAAAAGATATAATAATAATAATATTAATAATTAATTAAAAAAAAAAAGAAAAAGAGAGACGGGAAGATAACGACGTATAAGCATAAGTATTATATATAAATAAGCTAAAAAGGAAAGGTTATTATTAACGCGACGAGAAGACTATTTATATATACGTCTCGGCGGGGGAATAAAGTCGTAATTACTACGTAATTATATTATTATATTTATATTATTTATACTTTATTTACTTAGTAAATAAACGTAAATATATTATTAGCGCGTAACCTACCTATTACTTCGCCGACCGAAGATAACTCTTCAATAATAACGATAATTATAGCACTCAGATATAAGTATAAGAACTCTTATATATACGCGCAAAGGTCTTATAATTAAAGTAAATATTTTTTATTATTTTATAAAGCTATTTTTATTTATTAAGTTAGTAATATTAATATATTATATAAAACAATTTATAAAGTAATCGGACGACGTCTAACGAACTAATCGCAGTGCAATACTATATACTTAACGCGGTAATTTAGATAATTATATTAATTTAATTAATTAAACCTATTAACCGGAATGCGATTGTCCGACTTACCGCGGCTTAGTCCTTGTTTAAGCGACGCAAAGGCGTACCGACATATTATTAATTAAAGCATTAGTGTCGCGGACGCCACTATTAAGAAAAGGAATAGTTATTATATATATGCTTATTTATTTTATTTATACGGAATCGGGCTTATAGTATAAAGGGGCCGAGGCTTTTATAATATTAATAAAATCAGTCCTACTTATATATTTAATCACGCCGACGTTTTGCTTCCCCTTACGGGCAACCCCTTTTATATATACGCTTCTTTTCTAGACTTCTTCGAAGGCCAGAGATTAATTCTTTAAAAATAATTTACCCTGAACCTCTACGAAGCTTTGCTTACCGTAAACTCCATTTAACAAATACGTTTTAATTAATAATTAAAAAGATTATTTCTTTTATAAATTAAAGGAAATAAAAAGCTTTTTAATAAAGTTATGTTTTAGCTCTTACAAATATAAAAAATAGGAGTTATAGCTTTAATAACGTATAATAATAATGAGATTTAAGTTAACTACTTTATAAATAAAAACTTATAAAATAATTAAATATTTAGATTATTATTTTAAAATTAATTAGTATTAAAATAAAGGGATTAATATAAGTGAAAAGAGAATACTCGAAAAGGGGAAGTGATTAGTAAGAATATATTAAAGTAACGTGATTATTTAAAATAAAAAAAGGTATAAATATAAGTTAAAATAAATTAAAATTTAATTATAGATTATATTAAAGTTAATTCTTAAAGTAATATATAATAATTAAGATTTATATATATAAAATAGGTAAAATAATAAGCGGTTTTGGAATTACAAACGATTTTTAATAAAGGAATAAAGATTATTACGCTAAACTTTATTTATTATATGTATTTTTCGTTTATTATATAAGGGCTATTAATTATAGCTTTTGCGTATTTTTGCTGTAATTCCCCAAAGGAAAAGCTGGAAATTAGGGACAGTTCTGTGACGTTGAATAGAGAACTGTCAACCTTCGGAGTCAAGACGATTTTAGAATACAGATAATTGAGGGTCTAATGACTATGGGGAAAGAGGCACCGGGTACGCTGGATATCCCAAAAGAATCAGTGGATTCAAGGAAACGCCGCTCTTCCGGCATATCCCAAGACGCATACAAAGTACCCATTTACCACCATCAGCAGGTCAAATTGAGTACAAGGTCTGACTGCTGGGCGTGCAAAGGAGGGAGGCTCTGGGAGGCTGCACCGCGCAAGAGAGTTGCTTTGGCAGAGAGAGCAATAAATGCTGGCCGTGATACTACGCGGAAGACCTCAATCTTTGGCTGCAAGCAATTTCAAGTTAACCTTTGTAATAATAATCGTTGCTTTGACCTGTATCATAGAAAATCATAGAGTTATGGCATCCACAGGCTGATTTTCGGTGGGGGGATCGCTTTTGGCGATGCTCGCTTAATTTAGTAGTTTGCTACAGGCTTTACAGGGCACTCCCATAGGCTCTTCAGCGACGTGAACTGAATCGCATTTAAGGGGATAGGATAGCCTTTAGATTCGGTTCCTTAACACTCGACACGGAGGTATAGATCGTAGCCGTATAGATAATACTATACAAGAAGCGTAATACTTATATTCTGCGAGGCAGGAAAGATAGGAAGAATAAGCGCGAGCGCGAGACGATTACGGGGGGAAATGCGCGTTAGGAGGTGCGCGGGTCCAGTGTTGCGGGATCAACAACCCGATTAGGCAATGCGCAGTTAGACTTAGGAGGAGTGTAGTTAGATTTAGGGATATCCGTCAGTGATTGCGCCTCTGCGTCACGGGATCAACCTGCGCCTTCTCAGCCGTATCACGTCAACTCTGAATTCCCATGGTCCCTCTTCTAGTTTACATCACTCCTGAGGCCCAGAGTCTCTGCAACGTCTCGACTCACGAACACGCCATGGCGACCCAGAAGCGGTATCGCTACACCCCTCTACCAGATTCGGAAACTCATATACGAATCCTTGCCATTGACCTCGAGCAATCCCATCTGCATTGCTCCCTCGAGATTCACCCTATCCTAGACGCCCCGCCTTTTGAAGCCTTATCATATGCTTGGGGCGACCAAGGTCCTACTTCATCGATTCTTTGTGAAGGAGCCAATCTCGCCGTCACTCCATATCTGTTGGGGGGCATCCAACAAATATTTGCCCTTAAGCGGCCGCAAAGGAGTCCAAAATATCTCTGGCTCAGGCGGAAAAGACGCCCATCGTCTGAAAACACATTGCGACTATGGATCGATGCCATCTGCATCAATCAAGCAGATGCAGATGAGAAAGCCTGCCAGATTCCCCTCATGACGAAGATATATCAGGATGCGCAACGAGTCTTGGTGTGGCTAGGCCCAGCCGCGGATGGAAGTGCTAAGCTCCTTGACACTCTGGACAGTCTTACGAATCCACTTCGAAACGCAAAGGGAGTGATTGAACTCTCGGACAAAACTTTCGTATCAGCTGGCCTTCCTCCCCTCTCTGCCACCATCTGGAGCTCAGCCGCCGAGTTTCTCAGTAGGCCTTGGTTTCGGAGGCTTTGGATTATTCAGGAAGTTGTGCTTGCTCGAAAAGTGCTCTTTACTTGCGGAGACAGATGTATTGGCTTTGAGACGCTGCATGAGTTCCTTGAGGGTTTGACAAGATCTCGAATATGGCCTTCGCTTTTCCAAAGGGCGAGGCAGGCGAGTCAAGCCGAACGTGGGAGGCGTTCCATTTTGAACTTGGGTAACATGCGCATGCGTCTAGAATTTGGAGATGCAAGCCTTAACCTCTTGTTGGTTGAAACTCGCAACCTAATCTTTCTCCGTTCCGCCGGATCCGAAGAAAGGCCTCACATGTTGCCATCTTGGGTCCCAAATTGGAACAGCGCCACGACGACAACAGACGCTGGGAGTCACTTCAGTGCCGGAAACTGCAAAGATGGATCGCTTCAGACATTTAGCAACGTGCTCCTAAACTCGACGAGTATCCAGCTTCGTGGACTTGAGCTTGGGACTATCACCGCCACGATACCTTTGGTATACGGCAAAGTCGGCGGAGAAACAGAAGCAAGCGCGACGCGGACTCTGAAATCAATAGAGGACAGTTTATTGATATACAGTAGTACGCTTGCTTCTGGGAAAGACGAAGAGACGATGCGGCGTTTTGCGCGGGTGCTGGTTGGGGATATCAAGGAGACTGTTTGGGAGATTTCAATTGGTACATGAGATACCTGAAACACTGGATCAACGATAACGACGAAGAAGCGCACCAAGATCGGGCAATGGAGTATCGTAATCGATTCGTGACGAATCTGAATTCAACCTGGCAACACCGCTGCTTTTTCGTCACGGACAATGGCCACCTTGGACTGGCATCACTATCGTGCCGACCTGGACACAAGATATGCATCATCTTCGACACAACCAATCCGTTCGTTCTTCGCCCAGTCGAGAACAAAGACTCGTTCACCTTGGTCTGCGCGGCTTACGTCGATGGAATCATGTACGGCGAAGCAGTCAACGAGAGAAATTCAGCGAATGATCGAATGGTCATCATTGAGTGAGCTATCGATACCAAGCAGAGCCCATCAAGGGGCCGGCGACGTTGCTTTTGAAATCGAAGGAAATGGTTGGGATTAGGGCAGGACTTCAAGGGAAGGGTGGAAAAGACGCCCGGTTTGCGTTGTAATAAACGGAGGATTCTTTGGGAACAACTGAAGTGCGTATAGAAGTCTTTTCGGCGTTGATGACCTTGCTGCATTTTTGACGACCTATGGGCTCATAACTTTGAGGAAGGAACAGAATTGTATGAACGGGTTGGGCACGCCTGCGAACGAGAGACTATGGACGGCCGAGGAGACGTTGGTACTCCGCTGAAACTCGAGGTAAATTTGGCAAGATGAAAATCGGATTTACAATAAAGAACAGGAAACAGAAATGCAAGAATGATAACACTCGTCTGTGAGACCAGGCGTAAAGTAAAGACTCGTTCATATTGATACAAGTGTATTATACAATCTAGCCTTAGCTTCTACATGTGGTGCAATATACATTATAGCAGCGCTCAGAAGAACAACCGAGAACAGATGCAATTCAAGCAGCAACATGAATCCCCTTCGGCGTCTCCGGCTCGTATATCCTTGGTATCAGCCCCTCCGCCTGCGCAATATCTCCATCCATATCGTCCTTATTAACAATGAACAGTCCTTGAATCGCAGCGGTACTTGTATGCATATTCGGTTTCGTCTTCCCACTCTCGTCCGTGATCAAACCCAATTCCTCCAGTTTGGTCAAGATCAGGGCTCTTCCTAAGTTACCTTCGTCGATGTCACCGTAGAACCGATCCCACATCTCTGCAGCTTGGTGCCTGGTAGCCTCGCCAATCCTCACGATCATATCGACTCGTCCGGGCCGGATCAGAGCTTCATCCAGTCGATCGATGTGATTCGCGGTGAGGAAAGTAGTCCTCTCTTCGCCTGCCGCGAGACTATCTAAGGCATTGAACAACCCAGAAAATGTGACCGTAGATCCGCTGTATCAATCAATAGCATATCACCCTGACTGACGTCATCCTCCTCAATCGTACTACCAGAGAGGTTACGGCGACGATTACTATACAGCTCAATAATGAGATCAGTGGTTTTGAGGTTTCTTATGCTTATGGCAATGGAACATCTTCCGAAAGAAGGGGTAAGTCCGGTTCTTTGCTAGATCATATGAATGCTAAAAGCGTAATCGCGGACGTTTTTCTGTCGTCTCGCACTTCAGCTAGTTTGCAAGCTGCTTGCCCACTTGTCGGATTCCAATCTTCCTCAAGGAGTTGTGTTGATAGGATATTCCGTCATCACGTGATATGGAGCCTACTGGTTAATATAAGCAACTCTTGCTGGAGCCTATTGGTCTGTAGCACATTAGGGCCTATAAGTAAAGCTGCATATTACCCTAGATTAGAGAATTAATAGTTCAAGTCAACAAGTTGGATTCAGCGGTGCACGGGCCACGGTTCTGAACTTGAGAACCGTGGCCCGTGCAACTGGACTTGGAAAGTCACTATCAGTACACTATTGTCGCTGTGACTGACAAGGGGTTTAGAGGGAATAATGCCCCCAAGTCTTCTGACTATTAACTCGCAGCTCGTAAAAGCGTATTAGTCGTAGCGTTAATAGTTGTAAGATAATATATAATAAGAAAGTAATAACTAAAGAGTACTTTAGCCTAATATACTTAGTAGCTATTAAGTTTTTTCGTTATTATAAAGTACTTTAGGGCTTTATAGTTAATAAGGATTTCTACTTTCTTAGAGGCTCTTTATAGTTTAGCGTACTAGTATATAAAAAAGCGTACCATTATAAGTATTTCTTTATTATAAATCTCGTAGTTAAGTTTTATAAAGGCTATAGTTTTTAAGAAAAAAGTAACTAAGTATTATTCTTTATTCTTTCCTTACTAAGAGAATACTCCGGCGACTACTTTATTAGAGGCGTTAATCTCTACTATAGAAATAAGCTTAGGGTTATAGTATATTAAAACGGGGGCTTATACTAAGTACTTCTTTAGACTCTTAAAACCCTTATGATATTCCTTACTCTAGTAGTACTCTATACTTACGTACGTAAGCTTACTTAGTAGTTTTATAATAACTCTATAATCATAAATAAAGTAATAGTAGAAGTTATAAAAGCCTATACTCCTTTAATAAAGTATAGAAGTAACTAGTTCTTAATAATAGTAACTTTCTTAAGGTTAACTTTTAGGCTATTAACTCTTATAATAAACCCTAAGTACTTAGTTTCTTTAACTCTAAATTCGTACTTCTTAAAATTAGCCTATAGGCTAGTAGCTTAAAGGCGGCAAACAAGAACGGGCCTGGCCCCGTCATCCGCTTATCTACGATTACTGCCCTTCACGCCTTCATAACGTCCTCCTAAGGCAACCGCTCCTCTTCTTTCACGAGCTACTATATGGCCTTCTCCTCCTATTGCACCACGCCTCGGCGTTATATCGCCTACTCGTTCGCCGTAAGCTGTCGGCTCTCCTTAATACCGCTCGGCAACTAACTGTACTGAATGCAAACAAACTAAGCACTTCTTATCCAGATGTCCAAAGGCATAATGCTACCGATGTAAGTACGCAACAATAGAAGACGCTCTATGATGCTACTTTACTACTATACAACTATTACTGCAGGACAAGAGAGCTAATACTCTGGGCGTTCTGGGACATTTAAGCAAAGGCGTTGGGCATATGAGTTTTGATTGCCCTATACCTCAGCGTCGGCTCTAGGAGTGAGACAGAGATGTAAACGCTCTAGTTATTACTGAATGATTTCACGACTTCTCCGGTTTCTACGCGCCGCCCTCCTCCTTTTTTTTTCCACGACTGAACGAGTTTGTTACTTTTATTACTTTCGTGTCCATAGGGTGCTGGAATATAAGCCTCTCTAACGCCTCGAAATTATCCCGACGTCCATGAAAGTTTGTGTGGTGTTATTTGGCCCTTGCAGGGTAGATATCGCTTGATTGGGGATAAGCGTTTTGTTTGGGGGATGGAAACAGAGTCGTAGAATACAGGGCTAGTAGTCGGGATTTAAGGGGAAGCGACCAATTAAGGCGTTATTAAGTTACAGCATCTTCGCAGTGGCGTGTCTACCTAGCCGAGGATAGGACGGTACCGTATATGATTTTAGTAGAGTATATGAGAATCGCCTCGGAGAGACGAAAACAATCAATATCCTCTGGAGCATTGCTTCTTAATAGTTATTATCTTTTCTCAAACTAAGCTACTAGTGCAAAGAAATCTAAGTAGCCTCACAGGCGGCTAGAACCTCTACTTACTGATTCTTCTACAGTAGTATGAGAGCCCACAAAGAAAATACCGATTGGGTAGGTAGATTATCCACCTCTTGTTTTTAATAGTTGCGATCTCGGTAATCCACCTCATACCCTCAAAGTTAAGTGCAACTTAGCTGACGCATAGCTATTTAGATAATAAGGGTAGCCTTCCGCTCTAAGTCACTTAAATAGTGCATAACTATCTAGAAATCGAGAGTCTTACTACCAGATAATGAGGGCCGTCTGGAAGATAGTAAGTTTAAATATAACTCTTCGTCGCTTTAATAGTAAAAGAATTAGGCTTCTTTACGTTGGATTATAAGTTTATATTATAATTACTAGTATAACATCCTTTACAGCTGACGACCTTAAACATTAAGCGTAAAGACATATATAAATATTATAAACGCTAAACTTAAATGCGAGCGGCGGAGAAGAAAGAGAGAGAATAAGGAAATAAATAAGAGGAAGGACATATTAATTAAGAAATCGTTTAAATTAAGGGAATTCGATGGTATCGACGTAGCCTTAATCATCTGTAAGTATGGCGGGTATATTACGTACAGGTCGAGGGACTATGTATTATAGCAACCCTTATTCGCAGAGATAGTAAGTAGAGTAGCTATATATTTGAGATACGGTAATATTAATATAGCTTAGCAAAATACTTATCTACTTTTTAAAAACATACTACTTAAAGATATAGCGAATCGCCGTATTAAATCAACGAGAAAGTACTTAAAGAAGATCTAAATAAACTATCTTTGCTTAAGTATTAGGTCTCCGGCATAAATCGGATATAGTTAATAAAAGGTGCGAACGAATAATTAAGTTTCCAAGGGGGAGTTAGGTTTAAGTCAAACCCAGATGCGACGGAGGCAGAAGTTAAGCATAAAATTGAATCGAGCGAGGGGAGCCAGGGCAAGAAGAGAGTCCGATTAAGCTAAGAAAAGTTACTTTTCTCAAGATTCGAGCTTTCAGGTAGTTTAATATAAAGATTATAGCAAGTATAAAGCTATTTTTATTTCTATTAAATAATAAAAGTTCATAGTATTCCCGGGTCCCTGTAAGCGGGCGGTGTGGTTCTGTTGACTATCGTTTAAAACAAAGCTAAGCGAGGTGATAAAGTGACGACTTAGCGTAGGAATAAACTTCAAGCGAGGTAGTGATAATAACCTCCCAAAAAACCTCATTATCTAAACTTTGCCTCTATAGCTAGTTATAGTAACAGAATATATTCAGGGTTTTCTATTGCTAGTTATTATATCCGTAGTCTTTAAATAATATAGAATCTAAATAATATAGAATCTAAATATATAAATGATATTATTATTATTATTATTATTATTATTATTATTATTATTATTATTATTATTATTATTATTATAATTATTATTATTATTATTATTATTATTATTATTATTATTATTATTATTATTATTATTATTATTATTATTATTATTATTATCGGGCGGTTTATTAGAAGAAAAGACAGGAGTACTTCGTGCTTTTCTTTTATTACGACGAGTATTAAGGCGAAGCGTATTCTTAATTGAAGTTTATATAAAGCTATCTTTAATATTAAAAGTCATAAATCTTTAGGGCAAAGCTTTAGTGTAGTGTAGAAGTGGATAAAAGCACTGCGAGCAGTTTTAATTGAATTAAAGTAATTAATTATTATTCTAAAAGCTAAAAAGAATTAAGAAAAACAGTTATTCTCTTGAAAGTGGTTTATAGCAGCAGAACTTAATTAAATCACGTGTAATATCAAGAGAGCAGCTGCCCGTGCCTATACGACATACCTCTTAAGCAATTAATAGTAATAAGCTACTGCCATTATAATTAATTGTATTATGCGAGACGAAATAATAAGAAGGAATTAAATAAATAAATTCACTTATATATAATAATTAAGCAAATAACTTAATTAAATAAACCAACGATTTTCTTACTAAACCTGAACTTGTAAATACTTAATAACTCACAGATCGACTGCTCTCGATTTACTACTTAATTAATTAATTAACTGCTCCTTTTGTTGGATTTGACTTCGGTAACTCGTGCCGATTTTACCTTAGAATAGCCAAAGGAGTTTCCACTGCTTACGTGGCCCGGAAATTACCTTCGTATTCCGGGAAATTACGCTCGTATTTAATTACGTACCTCATATAAGCTACGTAATCAGTTACGTAGTCGTAGAAGCTTCTAGAGAAGCTATTATTTTACATATAACTACCGAAGAGCTCTTTTAGCTCTTTAAGTAAGCAAGTAATTCTCTCTCTTTAATCACGTGTCCTTACCTACTGCGCTTCCTCATTCTGATTGGCTCGCCTATTCTCATATGGTAGCAATTCGCTAAGGCGATTAATAATATCAGTTACCGGCACACCTCCCGATCGAGACGACTAGCTGAGCTTTCTCGGCTAATACCGCTTCGGCTGCTTCCGTTTATAAGATTACATTAAGCATATTACCGTATTCGGTATAAATCTTACCTTTCCATAACTCAACTACCTTTGCATAAAGCTCTAGCTTCGCATAAAGCTCCGGCTTCCGTGCTTTGAACCTCGGAAGCTTTAAGCTTCCGGTAAAGGGTTATTCAGGGCTAAAACAGTGGCTTCATCAAGCCTTAAGCTTCCGTGTTTCAAACCTCGGAAGCTCTGGTAATATAAAGCTAGTCTTAATACAAAGCTAGTTTCAATATAAAGCTAATAACCGATGCGAGAGCCAAATAGCTTGGCGCCTAAAAGTAGTTATATAGACCTAGTTTCCCACGAAGTAATAGAATCATTATTCACACCAAATCTCTTCTTTTCATCCTTAATATTCTTATTACTTATATTAATCTCTTTCTTTAGTAGCAGCTTGTACGAGCTTTAGATCTCCTCGTTCTTTAGCGAAGTTAAGTAAGGTAGAGATTTTATTACGTTATAAAGCTATAGCACCCTTTCCGACCTTAAATCTTTAATATCTTAAACTATAATTACTTATTTCTCGAGATTATATTTCATATCTTTATAATTATTTTTTAATTTCTTAAATAAATCCTTTTTAAGTCGTATTAAGAGAATAAAATTATTAGCTTGTTTAAATACTTTTCTCTTTTCTTAATTATTTATTATTATAAAGTAATTAATTCTCTTATACCTTATGAAATATATTTAAAGCTTAATTCCTTTTTTTTATATAGTTTTTTTTCATAAATTATAGCTTTAATTTAATAGATTAAAAGCATATGTTTTTTTTTATTTCACGGAAATAATAAGTATTATATTAGCACTTTAGCTATAAGCCATAAAGGTCATTATAGCAAGCTAAGTACTTAATCACTTAATAATAGTCCTCGATTCAAGGCTTAGACTCTCGTAGTTCTTTAATTATCCTTAGATTATAGCTACTTAAGGGCTGGACTGTAGTTTTTAGCTTTTTATTAAAAAGTCGGTGTAGAGCTACTCGTAAGTAACGCTCTTAGCTTAAGCGCTTAAGAATGATATAAGACTTGTAAATATAATATATAACTATTTAGTGCACCGGATTATATAAAAACATTATGCTCGTACGTAAAGAGAGTCGAATTTAGAACGGAAATAGTAGTATAGGAAAACTAGTGTCTTACCGGAAACCGCCTTAGGCGGCAGCGCTCGGGCTAATCATAGCACCCGAGTTCTAGTGTTTTACCGAAATACCACCGTCACATAAGAAGTAGGCAGCCTTATTTTATAAAAGCATAAGGGTTGTTTTTCTATAAATGCATATGTCGAATAATAACGGGAAGTGGTATTAAATTAGACGCTGGGGAAGTGCAGATTAAATATTTAAGGCAAGAATTCAGAGCTGATTTAATGAATCCTTCGAATCGACTTTTAAAAGCTTCGTATCTAATGAATCAAAGGCCAGAATTCCTTAAATCGTACATACGAATATTCGATTTATTCAATTTAAGTTTCATTCAAAAAATTCGAAAAATTCAACTTCAATTGCCAGCTCTAGTTGTATGTTGGGTAGCATGCTTATGAGGAGCGCAAACAGTTTACTTCTGGATTTGTATTATCGTCCTTTTGGCCCTTTAAAACCGTACAGAATCGTCGATCGACTGCCATTACGGTGCATTATTATGTGTATTTGAGTACGACGTCTTGTGGCAGACAGGAGTTAAAAGAGTGCTTAACGGATCGGTGTGTGCTTAAATACGTTGAAGTTGAAATTTGCGAAATTCGGTAAGTCATTGGTGCAGCTCTTGCGAACAGGGATCTAGAATTGGCCCCGGAAGAACCCTTGACTTACTTTTTCCAATTTCAGCTGGCGGCAGTCGTAGTCACAAACGGGTCGCCCGTGTCCTCTATCGGCTCACCTCCTTAGCTCACTTGCTCAGCCCGACTCAGGTTTGGCTCACCCACAGCTCAGGTTAAGACTTGGGCGGAGGGACATATCAGCGGGGAAATCTCTCGAACAACCATGGCTTCATTCCTCGCTCGTACACCTCGTAAGTGTCCTCGAAAAGGTCGTCACGAAACAGGGTATCTTTAGAGACTGATTGTTCGGCCGCAAGGAAAATTTGACAGAGCCTCTTGCTTTTATCTGTGGTACCTAATTCGAACTTGCCCATAAAGCTACCGTTTGTGTAGAGATGTTTCCTTTTAATAAGCAAGGATTATAGTACAAATTTCATTGCGTTACGGGAATGCGCCGTCGACGCCGTCAAAGAGCTACATGTGCTACAATTGCCAGGACGAAACACCAGCCTGCATTCGATAATGGCGCTGCGTGCTCCATGACGGCCCGAGACAAAGCGTAGAAGCAGATTTTACTCGCACTCAAGCAACACCCCACAAGAGAACAAAAGCATGTCTGGCACCGACTTTAATTTCTAACTCCACACCTAGCAAGCCTTCATCCCCTTGAAATCGGTTTAACCCTAACCCTAACAGGGTACCCACGAACGATCGGTCGAGCTGAGACTCCGAAGAGAACTCCATACAACGATCGAGCGCTTACTATCCAGCACAGCCCTCTCGAAATTGTCTTGCTCAGTAGCCACTAACCTCGGCGGCGCCCCTCTAACAACACTGTAAGGCGCGTTAACATCGTTAGGGCCAGCCAGTTCCTAGAATACAGAGGGGAGAACACTTACGTGAGTCTTCTACAAGGCGAGTTAGCATCGTCATGGCCAGCCAGTTCCCAGAATTCAGAGGGGAGAGCACTTACCGGGTTACCACGCGAACGACGCACAGCAGCAGCCGGCGGACCGTCTCGACGCACAGGAAGACGAGCAAGTTGTATATGAGTGGAAGCAGGTTGACGCTTGTCGACCAAAGTCGGAGCGGCGAGTGCCAGAGTGGCGAAAACCAACGAGAGGACAGTGGAGAGCTGCATGTTTAAAATTGGCAGAAAGGGGTATGTATATAAAGTTGGGAAAGGGTGTGTATAAAGCTAGGTAGTAATGGTGAATAGTTAAATAGTAGTTTGGATTGTTTGTCTTGAAGTTTGGAGAAATAAGTTGGCGATGTTCAGCGTTATAATTATAAGACGGAAGTCACGAGACGAATGGCATTGCAAAGGCTCCTGGCAAATCAGGACACTCAAAGAAACTGCCGAAATTGCTAGCCTTTACGAAGGCCCCGCGGCTGGACAAGGGTAAGGACATTGTCTATTCGTTCAAAACCGCCGCAAACCTTATGCACTTTAAACCGCTACATCAACTAAGTCCCCACCCCCTCATTCCGAACACCTCGCTGAGCACTCTGCTTTTTTACCTACCTCCATTTAATAATTTATAATTATCCTATTCTCTTATCGATTTTCCTAATTTTTAGAATATTAATTGAAACGATCATTATACCAAAATACATCGAAGACGATATAGTTCTAGCTCTTAATGCGATTGAAAATAGCAAGTCCTTACGACAGGCCGCAAAAGACTGGAGTATTTCACCGTCTACTCTTTATGGCCGATCTCGTAATACAAAGGCCTATCAACAAGCTGCTAGTCATTTGCAAAGGCTACCTACGGTATTAAAAGAGCGTTTTACGCACTAGGTTTTGACTCAAGAGACATTGGGGTTTAGTGTTACTTATGCATAAGTACGGCTTTTTAAGAACCGACTTTACGCACTTCAAGGGGACCCTGTACTACTTGGAAAACGATAAGTATAACGGGTTTTTGAGCGAAATCTTATTCTAAGCACTAAAAAGCAATATTCTATTAATTTTATACGTGTTAATAACGTAATATTTAATATTATTAAGCTATAGTTCTACAAATTACAAATCCCAGCTATTAAGGCAATTCTACCTGAAAATCAATAGAACATAAATAAAGCAAGAATCATAAAAGGCTTTAAAGTTAACAGCTTAATTATTAGCTATACAAATCGACGTTTTATATAGCGAAAATAGCCTGGTTCCCGGAATTAGACCTCGTTCATTAAATATATCTTTGCCACCGGTAATAAAACTACTCCACTTGTAATATACAAGGGGAAATCGGTCCAGCAATAATAGTTTCTAGTAAATATTAACTTATTTAAGGACTAGCAATTCACAGCAACAGAGAATAGATAGACAAATAACGCTACCGTATTAAAGTAGCTTAAAAAGGTCACTATTCCTTAGACGCAACCACGTGACCAACAACCCCGATTACTAGTCTTAGCCGGCCATAGAAGTTATAAGACTACGGAATTTATATAGAAGTGCTAAGAATACAACATATTTCTGTTGTTTTTACCTGCACATATGTCGTGCAGGTTATAGTTGGCCGGCTAAGCAAGCCCAATCAAGAGCGCTATAACTAAAGCGCCAGCGAGCTTCCCCTTTCAGGGAGCTTGAATATATTATAAATAATATAACGACAGTCTAATACATAACTGCGTAACGTTTAATTAACCTGATATTTGCCTCTGTGGAGCTTTAAAGTATATTACACTATAGTTATAAGCCCCGTGAGCTATAAAAAGCTTCTTAGTCGTATAGATATGCCGAAGTAGCTTTACAGAAGCAGTTTGTACTGCTGTTTTTAATTATCGCAGCTTTTTAAAACTCGTTAATAACTCTTAAACTACTAAATCTCGTTAAAGCTATTATTATTAGTATAGTTTAAACCTATAATGTCACTTTTAAAGTTACTTGCGAACTGCACTTTAAAAGCGCGAAAGAATTAAGCGACATAATACTTGCGCTTGAATTTTTATATTATATTTATCGGTGCACTAAATATAATAAACCCTGGCGCTTCTGCTACAGGTTAGATTCTAAACCACCGGATAAAGTCTCTAACGCTTAAGAGCACCGCGCAAAAGGTAGCAAAGACTTAGTTAGTTAATTTTACGCTAATATTACAACTTGGAAAATAATAAACTTATAATTATTTTTAACGCTTAAGTCGTCTGATAACGCGTAGACTACACTTACTTTAACTTTATCGACAGATGCTTTAATGAAAAAAACAAATCTAAAAGAAGTTAATCTACTTCTTTACTTAATAGTTACAAAAATACAACAGATTTACGCAGTATAAGCTAAGGAATATCAGTATACGCTTACTAAATAAATAAGCTAAAACAATAAGTATATAACTTTATATAACTAGCTCTTCGAACCAGTAGACGATTCGCTCTTAAACTTTGCGATTAAGAAATTAGCCGGCAAAAGCGAATTAAGTATATAAATATTAATTAATATACTTTAGCGCGACATAATACCGTTAGAATCGTCGGTTCTTATAATAATAATCACAGAATATAAGAAGGTTTTAAAAAAGATATATAAAAGAAAAGTTAACGTTAATTAATAAATAAAAGACATCTTAAAAACTTATAAGAATACTAAAGCGTACGATATACTTAACGTTAAAAGCATTATAGCTTTAAAAAAGTAGCTACGTGTTATAAGAGCTTATATATATTTAAATTAAGTAAATCTTATCTTCAGTACAATTATACGCGACGACTAACTTAGAAAAAAGTACAAATTTACTTTTAATAATTATATTTAGGTACTTTTTAATATAAACTAAAAGTATACTATATTCAAGAAGCTCAGGCGTTAAAAGGGAAGTAGCGGTTAATATTTAACCCTTAGAAGTATAAATAATAATACGTCAGGTATAAGCTTTTATATATCTCGATCTCGAGGCTAAAGTAGTTTATACTTATACGGTAAAAATAATAAGCACTTTTTAAGCCGCTTAACTGTTAGAGACTACGTTATATAATTAACGAAACGACTATCGAAGGTATAAGGCATATACTAAACGCTAATAAAGTAATTGGAATTCACTAGAAGTTAAATACTATAGACTTTAAAAAGCTTAAGCTAGTTATAATTAAGAAAAATAAAAGTATATTATAATCGCTAAAATCACCGGAGCTAATAATAATAATAACTTTAAACTTGCTACTAACGCTAAATCACTCGATGCCGCTGTACTTATAATTAATAAAAGTAAAAGTAAAGTTATATAAAATAAAATAAATATTAATATAATTATAATCGACCTAAAGCTCCTCGACGATATACTTTACGATAGTAATCTAAGCTTTGGTATTTACTTTATTATAAAGTTCTAACGCCACCTTTTATTAGATAATACTCTTATTAATAACTATAATATTATTACTTAATTCATATTATTAATAAACTCGTCCCCGGCAGTTTTAAACGTATTACACAAGATATAATTAACGTAAGTACTTTAAGTCTAATAATTACTAGCAAAAGTACACGCATCTTCGAAAACGCCTTATATAATCTTAAAAGACTACATACTTAGAATCTAATATTAAGTAATGTAATTATTATAAAAAGTTTTAATATTAATATTATTTCTAAGAGCTGCCTCATGAATTCGGAGGTATAGTATAATAATAATAACATGCCTTTATAAGTAAGCAGTGCTAAAGATAGCTATATAATAAGAAACTTATAGCGCAAGTAGAACCTTATAATATTTGAATATAAGCTTGTTACCAACTGCTCGCGCTCTTCACAATTACATGCGTTTATAAAAGCTCGTAGATTTCCTATTGTAATAATATACTTAATAATTAATAAACAACTGCACCTTCTTAATATAAGATTAAGGCACTTCACGTATACTCGGCAGCTCGCAAGAGACTATTTTAGGCTCAAACGAAGAATAAACCTAATAGCTGACAATAGACTGTTTCAAGATCAAACAAAGGTAATGCGGTAATACCTCGCAAGAGACTATTTCAGGACTCTTCGCAAATAGCTGCTTAATTAAGCTACTTAAGCGAATACACACGCGATTGCTAGAAGTAGTTATATAGACCTAGTTTCCCCCGAAGTAATGAAATCATCATTTATACCAAATCTCTTCTTTTCACTTAAGAAGTATACCTTCTAATTAACTCGGAGTTTCTTACGACTTCGGAGCGATATAATATAAATATAACACTTACGCGTTAATTACCTCAGTAAAATTACCTTAGAAGCGCTTATGAAGTATACTCGTAATATTCAAATCGATAGAATCACGCGTATAAAATACGAAAGTTATATTATAATATACTTAAGTTAACAACTATTACGTACAATATTAAATAATAAGTCCCTAAGACCTTTCTTCAGAATCGTATAAGACCTATTTAATTACCTTATCCCATGAACCGCCAGAAGCCACTTTTAGCGTCGTTTGACACTCGCTTAGAGGAGATACCCTTTAAGAAGCAACACAACTACTTTCCCAAGATAAAGGTTACTTAATATCAAGAAGTAAAATATATATTTCGAACCAGCTGTACTCGGGCATGTAATTTATTTTCGTTAATCCTAAGTATTGCGTTTGATGCACCCCCTCGACATTCTCGCGCTAAAAGTGGCAAGCGATGGCGGTCCATGGGATAGGCTACGATAAGATATACTAGTTATTATTAATTAAGAATGAATATAATAAAAAGCTTTTCGTGTTTACGCTTATTAGTAAATCCTAAAAGTCTATTATAAAAGTACTTAAAACGTTCAAAATATAAACTAGACGCTAATATATCTTTATTATATACAAAATTAAGTTTAATAACGACAGGTCGGTAACTAGTATAAGATACTAAATTAAATACGATTAATAAGCGTTAGACAGTAGTATAAAGCTAAAGCTTACTTCGGTTTATATATATAAGCCGAATAAAAGTGCAGAAAAAGCTAGTGAAAAATTAAATTACTAAAGTCTTAAAGATAATAATAAGTATTAATTTATTATTTAAGTTATAACTGGAAGCTGTTCTAACAGCTGCGTATCTTTATAATATATTATTACTTACTAAAACAATTATATAATCGCTAAATAAAATACTAAAAATATAATTTAAATAATATTTTTAATAATACGATCTAAAAGTAATGAGAAAACAATTAATCGGCTTAAAGCTTGATTAAAATAATATTTTTACGTATAGCGCTAAAGCTTACGCGATAATCAAAGACGGACAGCTCTCCGTAATAAGAAAAGCTTTAAAGTCAACCTTAAAAGGTATATTAAATACTTAGCTAGCTATTACGTAATTAATATATATAAGATTTAAATACTTTAGCTAAAGCGTGTAATACGTACCTAAAATGTTGTTTTTAATAAGGTATAGGTTTATAATAAGTAGGTAATAGTAGATTAATTACTGCTAATACTTAAGTGAGTTGTTGATATACTAATAAAGCCTAAAGCCGCTTAAGACGCCGAGTTAGCTATCGAACATGTAAACGACGAATATACGCAAGCTAAAAATAATATTAAATTAAATAAGCTGCTATTTAATTTAATAAAAGTCGACGAAGTTTTTAAAGAAGTAATCTTATACGTAATTACTGAGCTTATAACTCCGGAAGAGGTAAAGCTGCTTATTCCACGAAAGCACTAAAATAAGTCAATTTTTTAAATTCACGAGTTAACACGTTAGAAGATAATATAAAACTTAATAATAACGATATAAATATTTTAGTAATATTAAAAAGCTTAAGTATACTAAGCTAGACTCGAAGTCAGATATAACGAAACGAACAATTCGAGCCTGAGAGAAGTGCTATAAGTAAAAAACAATTACTTTAAGCTAAGGGTACGTATAACTTAATATTTTGAATTATAATTTAAGTTAAGCTATAATACAGCTAGAGTTAACTACTGCGTTATGTTGGAATCCATGTGATCCTCGCATCACGTGAAATCGAAGGCTCTAGAATAAAGCTTGATTTGTAAGGCATAGAAAGCTCTAGAAGCTCTTCCTTATGTATATAAGCCTATTATCGCTCTGCCTTTAGAAGAGTGAGACATGCAAAATATAAGAATTTGATACGTTAAACTAAAGTAATTAATACAGGCTTAAGAAATATTATTGTGTGAATAATGATATTCACGGAACCACGTGAATACGGAGAATAAGTCAATATAGGGGTTATATATCGCAGGAGGTAAATAAAGAGCACTTAACGCTAGCTACTTTAGGACTAGCGTATAATGAGAGCCTCTTATATATAAAACTCTTATTAATATATTAAAAGTAGCTTTTTAAACTTAAACAAATACATGGAATGTAACTAAAGCTTTACATTATGTAATCGAGTCTTACTACGATTAACTAAGTTGTTACTTATTATTAAGAGGGATAGGCAATATAGTGTAATTAATATTAATTAACTTGCAGATTAAAACACTCAAATCGCGCTGTCTAGCTAAAGATAGTAAAAGGAGAGAGTTATTGAGAATACTACGAAGGTAATACTTTAAACTTATTACTATAATAGTTTAACGTAGTTGCCGAGAGGGACTGTATTAATTAAATTCGTAAAAGTAAACCGACCTTAGGTTTGGCTAACGATTCTTATTACTTTACGCGGTTGCCGGGAGGGACTGTATTAGCAGGCCTTTAAAATTAAAACAAAAACACAAAAACTAACAAAAACAACTTATTAAATAACTCCTTATATAATAAACCTTATAAAAAGACCGACGCGCGCACAAATATATTATTCTTTAAAATCCGACTTCGATATCCTACCTTACCCCGCTATAATACTTTAAAAGATTTCCATAGTTATATAATTACAAAACATTAAACCTCGACTACTTAACGACAGGTAAATCTACCTAAATATGGCTCGCTCTTATTATAATTTAAATAACTCGGAGGGCGAGGAATTAATATATAATATATTACTCGACCGACCTTTTAATAAACTATTATTAAAACGATATATAAATATAAAAAGCAGTCATTAATAAGAAAAACAACTTAAATACGCGGCAAGACGAGGTAATAAAAGCTTATTATATTTAAAACAATTAAAGAGCGATTATACCGACTTTTATAAACGAATTAAATAATATAAAAAGGGAATTTTTTAAGACGACGGCTTATAGTATGAATTTTACGACGACTTTATAGACTAGCAAAAGATTAATTAAAAAAACGTTAAGACGAGTAACTTAAATATAATAATACAAATATTATAATTACGTAAAGTTAACGTTAGTTTTATAAAACCACCTGCCGATACTCTTTAGACTTATTAATAACTAAAAGGACTACCGGAATAAGAAGACAATAATATAATTCGGCTATTTAAAGAAAAGAAGATAATAATTAACTTAATTTACTTAAAAAATCGTTAAGAAAAAATATATCAGGCAGAATTATAATATAAAGAAGTAGACTAAAATATTACGTAATAATTAAGAAAGAATAGACAAGTTACGCAATTATTAAAGGTCTATTATAGCTTATTACCAGCACGAATAACGATAAATTAAGCTCGACCTCTATATTAAGAAATACTAAGTCTATAGTCTTTATACTAGGAAACACTAAGTCCGCGACTTTTATATTAAGAAACACACGAGCCGCGACTTCTAAATTTAATAATAAAATAATAAATTATAATACTTTTAAGGAATTAACGCTCTTTGCCTTACGCCGCTTAACTAAAGTATTTAAATACACGTACGTACTAAAAGGAATTATTTTATTAATAATAATAACGAATGCTGAAGACATAACACATGGAGCTAACTTACTTTACCCCTTATATACGTGTAATCACGGAACCGATTCAGTAGAGAGCATAATAATACTTTAACGTATAATAACGATAATAAACGAACGATTACTATAATAAGCTACCGTTACTACTACTTATATAAGAATATAAAGGACTCGGATAAAAGCTAATATAATTAGAGAAAATATACTATATAAAAGACAAATATGCCGGTATTAGCGATATATTTAGTCTTAAACTTAATATTTTTTACGATTATTATATAAGAGCCGACGTAAGTAGAGACGACTATGCGAAAGCCTTTTTAATAATATTACGAGGAAACATATAAACGTATTATTATAATAATTTAATATACCTTTAAGAAACTTTTATATATATATTAAAGGCTATTTCCTATTACTTTGAGGATACGAGTTTTAAATATGCGAACTTAATTAAATAAAACTTAGTTAGCTTTAAGGTATATAAGTAAAAGACTCTAAATAAAAGCTTTACGGAATGCTTTACGTAAATATTAAACGACTTTACGCATATACGCTATAGCCTTATATTTAATCTCCAGAGCGACAACTTTATGTATAGCAAATTTATATAAATATGCTAAGACTTACCGGAGTGCTAAAATATATGTTCCGCATCACTTATAATACTTATGAAATTAATTAATTTACTTAAGAACTTCGTTTAAACGTACGAATATGTTTACGGCTCCGCGAGTACACTCGAAACCTTCTTTACGGACCGCGAGTACTATTACTAACTAAAGGATAAGACTTACGGCAAGCTAAACTACGGCAAATATAAGTAAAAACCTAAAAAATACTATATTATATATAAAAAGTAAAAATATTAATTAACAAAGCATTCACAATATAAATAAGACGCTATAAAAAAGGCATAGAAACGCCGGAATAATATTAAATTTAACGGCAAATTTAATAAGGGTTTTAATAAGAGATTCCAGTAATTCATCGTCGAATGCGAAGGAATACAAAAAGATTATTATAACTAATTCTTTACCAAAGATATTACTTTTAGCGGTAGCAACACGTCTACGTTATACGACTCCGGAAAAGAGGCACTAGAAGTATTATTTTATAAAGAAATTATATAAGAGAAAGCCGAAATTATAATTATAAAACATATAAATTAAGCTTTATTATATATTAAGTTAAGAAAGTAAAAGACATTAGAACTACTTACGGAATTAATATAAATACGGTATAATTTACGTGATTTTTATAAAATCTTAATCGATATTGGCGCAGCCCACAGATTAATAGTAGATTATAATTAGTATTTGGCCTATAATAAGCTATATCTTATAAATATTAACGAATTTATAACGATTAATATTAAATTCGGCATTAAAGACGCTACTTCTATTGGATTTATCGACATTAATATATTAATAGAAAAGCTCCGATTCCACGTCTTCTATACAAGAACTTTATTTTTACTTTCTCTTGCTAATATAAACAGAAACAGACTTTACTTTAATAATTTAACGAATATATTTCGCAAAGAAGACAAATAAAAAGAAGTACCGATTATTCGACGATTTAATTACCCTTAGCTCTTTTAAAACAAATTACTTTATAACTTCCTTACGGACTTAATTAAATAAAATAAATACTACTTTACGGAACCGGAATTACGCCGTCTTCATAAACGTTTCGGCCATTCGTCGGTAAAACGCCTTTAGAAGCTTTTTAATAGAATAGGCTATGATATTAATATGGATACATTAAAGCATATAACTAAATATTGCGAGGAATATTAAAAGCACGGAAAATTACTTAATAGATTCCGCTTTATTTTAAAAGACGATGTTGACTTCAATTACTATGTCTCCGTCGATATTATTATAATTAACAATATAAATATAGTTTATATAATAAACTAATCGACACGCTTTTAAGCCGGAAGATAGCTGTTGGATTTCACTTCGGTAACTCGTGCCGATTCTACCCTAGAATAGCCGAAGGAGTTTCCACTGCTTACGCGGCCCGGAAATTACCTTCGTATTCCGGGAAATTACGCTCGTATTTAATTACGTAGCTCGTATAAGCTACGTAATTAATTACGTAATCGTAGAAGCTTTTAGAGAAGCTATTATTTTGTATATAACTACCGTAGAGCTCTTCTAGCTCTTTAAGTAAGCAAGCAAGCAAAGAAATTCTCTCTCTTTAATCACGTGTCCTCACCTACTGCGCTTCCTCATCCTGATTGGCTCGCCTATTCTCACATAGTAGCAATTCGGCAATTCGCTAAGGCAGCTAATAATATCAGTTACCGACACACACCTTCGCGATCGAGACAACTAGCTGAGCTTTCTCGGCTAATACCGCTTCGGCTGCTTCCGTTCAAACGCTTGTCGATAAAGCCATACTAGCTTCTCTTGACTGAAGTAAGCTAAACCCCTTTGAGCCCTTACTAACCCGATTAGGACGAATTACGGACCCGAGGCCTTTAACCCTGAGATTAACCCTAAGGAAATCATAACCTAACGGTCCTTAAACGTTATAAGCGTGCGTAGCCACCTAAATTGCGGTTCTAAGTCTTATAATAAATTTCTTATTCCTAAGCGCCCATACCTTTTACGGCGCTAGTAGTGGCTATAAGTAGCGTGCTAGCGTAGCTTGTATTAAGGAGTGGCTGTCCGAATCGTCACTAGTCTAGCACAAATTACAATAGTTTTTAGGCTTTTCTAATTATATAAGAAGCCATCCTCAGAGAGGGTTATAGCTAATTAAGCTTACTAATTCCTGTGAGAAAAACCAAGCTAATAGTGGCGCTAGCGTTGTAATAAGAGCTTAAGCAGACCGCTAGGAATCCTATTATAATACTAGCTAAGCGAAACCCTCGGTAAAGTAATATATAAGTCCTTAACAAGACTTTTTACCTTAAATATCGATTTTATATCGATTTAAGACATACTAAATCAAGGAAGGTAGCCTTATTATAAGGTTATAAAGACTTAAATAAAATCTAAGACTAGAATAATCTAATAAATCTGTGACGATAGGTGCACTTAGGAGCTTCTCAGCGAGTCAGGGAATCCAGGGGTTCAGAGGTAACCAAGTCATACCGAATCGGACTAGTACTAAAGGGGTTTCGGAAGAGCTTATATATATAAACTCATACTTCTTCCACTCCTTCTTTCTTTCTTTATCTTCTTATTTCCTTCGTATTAAACCTATTAGCTCTCGATAGCCTTAATTAAAGTATTACTATATACTTCTTACACCGCTCTCTTGGCTAATGTCGTTACATTAAATAAGAAGATCACTTCTGCTAAAAACGGCTTTATAATACTTTATTAAAGATTTAATTACTAATATTTCAAAGAATTAAAATTCTAAAAATCTCTTAATAATTAAAAATTAAAGTTTAATTTAGTAATTCGCAATTAATAACGCCTGAAGCAGTCTTCGCTAATTACGCTTTAAACAACCCCCTTTGTATAAAAGCCACTATAAATAGATTTTAAGAAAATGTTTTCATTATACCCGGAACCTTATTATTTAAGTATAAACCCCCCCCCGAATCTGCCTTAAGTCAAATACTTATTTTTATTAAAACTTATTATATTTTAACTAATTACTAAAGAACTTATTAAATCAAGTCCTTTAGTTACTACGACTTCCTTAAGAGCGCCTCCTGATTCAAAAACACTTATTACCTCGCCCCTTAAAACTAGCGTCGCTACCCAAAAGAATAAAAGCAAAGCTTAAGACGATATAAATTATAATAACCTTAACGTTTTAAAAGAATTCTTCTAAGCCGTTAATAATCGAATTAAGGACTAGGCAAATAAGTAAAGAGAATTCTAATTTAGTTTTACTAAAATTAAAGCTATACTTGTAGCCTTTACTACTCCTCGGCTTAATTTAATATAACTTAACGATAATCTTAAAGAAGACCTTACTTTTTCCGAGCCTTCCGAACTATTTTAGAGTCGTTTATAAACTTTTATTCCTCCTTTACTCCGATTAGTAGAATTCAATAAAAGTTCGCTAAGAGGTTATGCCTTTCTTACTCCCGGAGCTTATTCAAGTTCGTTTCGGCCTCTTAAGATTTAATTAATAAAAAAGATTATTTTATTAAATAATAGCTTAAACCTCTCGTTTAAATAATAACGTGCTTTAGTTTAAGACTACTTGAAAGTTAACGCTGATTTTTATTTAACGAAAAGAGCTCGTTGTGCTCTCGTTTAAGGATTAATTACCGGAACGACACAATCTTACTTAAAACCTTAATACCTTTCGGAAACTTATTCTTTTAAGATTATTAAAGAAATAATCATACTCTTAAAATCCTACTTCCTAACCGGCCACAAAGCGGACGAGTTCCGGTCTACTTTCTACGATTTATATATAGACTCTTATTTTAAAAAGACTTTTATTAAGTTTAAAGCAAGATTTTAAAGCGCTATTATCCAAAATAGCGTCGCTAAGTCGAAATAATTCTTATATATATAGTAAAAGCTCTCTCTTAAGCTACGAAACGAGACCTTTATTATTAAGCTAACCTAAGAGAATAATTATAACAAAATAATTTCCCACCTTATCTCGCTAGACTCGAAGAACTGCCGGAATCATATATTTAATTTAAATTTCATTTTAACTTATATTCTAAATATAACCTAAAAGCCGTCCGGTTCGGGTCAGACTACCTCTTTTATTTAAACGCTTACTCAAAGAATTACCTTCGCCCGTTAATCTTCTTCTATTTCGTTTTAACGCTCTTCTACTCCTTAACGATAATTTACTCCTTTTTCACCGCGCTAAAGCTTTATATATCTAAGGCCTTAGACTTCTATAGGCGACAATTTAATTAAATATTATAATTACGGTAAATTTAATTATTACAAAAGCGACTGCCTCAAGACTCCTAAAGTTCAGCTCGTAAATAAAAGAATTAAAAAAAAAGCGTAAAATTAAAAAAAAAGTAAAAAGAGTTATTAAAAAGATAAATAAAGGAAAATAAAGAGGCTTAAAGAAAGACTCCTTCTTAAGTCTACGTAAATATAATCTATTAAAGCTTAATTTAAACTCTTTTATAAAAGGAAAGCAATTCTTAGTCTCTTATATTATTAATATAAATAAATATAATATTGCACTTTTTACTTTAATAAATACTAAAGCAAACGGTTACTTCTTCGTGAATCGGACCCTTTTCGTACGCCTTTCGGAGGCTTTAAGAGTAAAGATTTTATTCTTCTTTTATATTATCTCAATCTGTGATTTCCAGAATTCCGTATAAAGCCACGTCTCTTATTATATACGTCTTCACTTAATAATAGACGGTAAACGCGTATATAATTACCCTTTTATTATACTTAACTTAAGAAACTAAAATATAATAATTAGCGTTAAATAAATAAGACGCTTTCACGTCAAACTCGATTCGGTTAATAACCGTCTTATATAGCCCTCTATATACCCACGAACTCCCCGCTAAACAAAAGAGCTAGTCTTATCGCTCCTTATTAAAGCTAAAGTAAGAACTACTAATTATTATTAATTAAATGTTAACCGACGTGACTTAATTATGAATTAAATTAATCGGAGACGATAATACTACTAATTCGCTATTAATTATATATAACTATCGACGTTACCAGAGAATCCCTTCAAGGAATAAGAGTTAAAAACAGCTCCGGAACTCTTATTATTAAAGCCGGTCGGAAAACTAAAAGTAAGGAAGCCTTATTTATAATTACGCCGTCTCCCGAAACTTACTATAACTCCACAGAGAACTCCTTTTTTTATTTATAAAATTAACGCAAACGCATTTTATTTTAATATAAAGAACAAGAATACTAAGTTCTTTATAATTAATATTTATGAAGTAAACCGAGTCTTATAAGAAAAATATAAAAAAGAGGATTCGAATACCTTTTAAATCGTAGCCGAAAAGCTTCCGAAATAATATTAATTTCTTAAGAAAGTATTTTCTAAAACGAAATTAAACGTTTTATTATCTTATTAATATTACAATTATAAAATTTAACTAAAGGCTCTATTACTTAATTTTTATTCTCCTTTATATTATTAATTAATAAAGGAGTTAAAAGTATTAAAAGAATACTTTTTAAAAAACCTTAATAAAGAGTTTATTAAGACAAATTAAAGTCCCTTTGCCTCTCTCGTCCTTTTTATAAAGAAGAGCAATAAAAGGTTACGTTTTTATATTAATTACCGTCGTCTAAATACGCTAACGCGAAAGGACTTATACCTTATACCGAGAATCGACGAGCTCTTCTCCCGCGTATTAAAAGCTAAAGTATTTACTAAACTCGATATTCAGGCCGCATTCAATCGCATCCAAATAGACCCCGAGTCGGAAAAATATATAACCTTCCGCACTTAATATAGGACTTATAAATATAAAGTATTATTCTTTAGACTTTATAATAGACTAAGCACGTATTAACGCTATATAAACGACGTATTACTGAATTATTTAAACGACTTTTATATGGCATACTTTAATAATATCTTAATTTATTCGGAATCGATAAAAAAGTATAAAAAACACATTAAAATGGTTTTAAAACGGCTTATAAAAGCTAGCTTATAAGTCGATATTAAGAAGTGTGAATTCCACGTTACTCGTACTAAATACTTAAGTTATATTATAATTATAAAAGGAATTAAAGCTAATTTAAAGAAAATAAAGCCGTTACAGAACTAGAAATACCTAAAGATTATTATAATAACGAAATCTTTCTTAAGTTTTTACGGTTTTTACCGATAATTTATTCGTAACTTTAGACTTATTGTAAAGCCTTTCTCTACGCTTACTTAACTTACGGTTCCTTAGAATTAGACGGAAGAGTATAAAAAGGCTTTTAAAGAATTATAAAATTAATTATTAATTATATAAGAGATTTATTATTTTAACCCCGACTTATTAACGCGATTAAAAACCGACGCTTCCGATGAAGTAATTACAAGCGTAGTTTCTTAATAACACGCTAATGGATTATAATACCCCTTAAAATTTTACTCCTACGTCTTAAATAGCTATAAACTTAATTAAGAAATCTATAATAAAGAATTTTATGCGATTATAGGATCGTTTTACAAGTAGCGTTTTAAACTCATGTCCATTCGGACCAGACTCGGAGTATATTCGGACTACTAATCCTTAAAGTATTTCATAACGACAAAAGTCTTTATAAGTAAGTAAACTTAATAAATGGAATTCTTATTTAATTTCAATTTTAAATTATATATACGTTAAGTAAATAAAATCAAAAAGCTAATATTTTTAATTAAAAAAAATAAGACTTAAAAGTCTAAGAAAAAGTAAAGTTAAATAGCCGATTTAAAGTCTTACTTACCCTTAATCGCCTTAACCTTAGAATTAATACAGAGTTAACGGATGAGTTTATAGCTAACGTTATTTCTTTTTATCTTCTCTCTTCGGAAACGGAAGACGCCGTTAATAATTCGACTCTAGAGTTACTCAGAATCTCTTTTAATCTTATTAAAAAGCTTTATTAAAATAACCGCAAGTCCTTTATAAAGAAACGGAAGTCCTTACTTAAAGATTATATAATAATAGACGGACTCTTATACTTTAAAGGCCGTTTATATATATAAAAGAATACTCCGCTATATATTAAACTAATCCGAGAGGCCTATAACTAGCTGTTTATAATGCATTTAAATAGAAAGAAGACTTATTAACTCCTTACTCTTAAATACTATTAATTCGGAATAGGTTCGGATTGCATTTAATATATAAGAAATTATAAAGCTTATTAATACTCTCACTTTAAATAAACTAAATAATAAAAATTCCTATACCCTTTACTTATTCCCGCATACCTTATATAATACCTATATATAAATTATAAGGATTTTCTAAAAAACAAATACGATTTTAATTAAATCTTAGTATTTATTAACCGCCTCGAAAAGGATTCCGTTATAATTCCTTATTATTAAAATATCGACGCTTATAATATTACTTAATTATTTATTTAATAGATTTACCGATTCAGACACACTCCAGAGATAATTATGTCTGACCGCGGCGCTTAGTTTATCTCCTCCTTTTAGAAAGAATTCTGTCGTATTATTAGTATTAAAATTAAGCTTTCTATAATTTATTATAAAAAGATAAACAAATAAACAGAAATTATAAATCGCTATATTAATTAAAGGCTTAAACTATTCGTTACTTATTACTAAAATAATTAAAGTAAATTAATACCTTTAATTAATAGAGCTCAAATATCTCTACCTTACGAATCCATTAATATGACTCCGTATTAACTCAAATTCGGCATGGAATCACGTAATAACTAAGACTAAAAAACGCCTAAGGCTATTACTTTATTAAAAAAGCTTAATTATACCGACGTAAAAAAGCTAGCTTAACGTATAAAATAAGCGTAAAAAATTGCTAAAGGAAATATATAAGCCGCTTAAGACCGTATAACTCGCGTAACGGACTAAAAACGGAGGCCTATTAATTAAGAAGTCGGGGAAAAAGTCTTCTTATTAATTAAGAACCTTAAGAGCTACCGTTTTAATCGTAAGCTTGCAAATTAATAAGAGGGCTCTTTTAAGATTCTAGAGAAAGTAAGCTACTCTTATAAGCTAGAATTACTTACAGACTCTTAAATACATAATGTATTTATACTAGAACTCTTTTTTAAGGATTTAAAAGACCTTTTGCCAGGTCAAGAGACGCCGAAACCTCCTCTAGAGGTTATCGAAGGTCAGGAAGAATAGGAAATCAAGGAAATCCTTAATATTAAATTATACCGTAACGTATTTAAATATTAAGTAAAATAAGTAAGCTATAACCCCGATCCATAATAATATAATGCTTCCGATTTAATGGAGTCGCTTTACAAATTAAGAGATTTTTATATAACGTATTTTAATAAACCGGGATTACCCCGAAACCTGTCTAAATAATTTAAGGCTTAAGAATTAAAAGAAGACGATTATAATCACTTAAAAAATAATAAACTATAACTTCCTTTCGAGATAATAAAACGACGACGTTAATTAATAGCTATTTATCCTTTAATTCAAAATATTAACGGGGCCTTACGACCGCACCCTAATAGAGACTTAGTTATTAATTTCACTATAAACGGCTACTTTCGCATAAAGGTTTAAAGAAAGTAACGGCTATAAAGGACTACTAAAACTAATCCAAAACAAGGCCTCTTAATTCTTATTAAAGGAGTCCTCTTTTTCTCTTAATAAAGGCTCGGTCAGCTCGCTATTTAACTCTTTATAAAAAGGGCTAAACTTTTTCTTCTTCTTCCTCTTTTTAATAATAATAATAGCCGCCTTACGCTTAATACTATTATAACGTGTGCGGCGATAAGCCATACTTATATCCTCATCCTTATCCTCCTTTCCTTCTTTACTATTAGCACTATTATTATAGCGAGTTATTCTAATTACCGAAATAGCGAAGACCCACGAAAACTCTAATAAGGCCTTTAAGTGTTAAATATTAATATTACTTATAATAAACTCAACGACTTATAATAACGTTATTTAATTACTTAAATATAATGTGGCAGAAAGCCTAAGTCTCTTTTAATATTATAAACCTTAGCTCTTTTATAGTCTTAAGCGCCTTCGCGGTCGCTATAAGCAATACCTTGTCAATCGACAAAGCGGCAACTTAAACTTCTGCATTATCGACAGCTATTAATAACGCGTCGTACTCCGGGCTTATAAACTACAGAAGCTAAAAAGTCAAAAGTATTAATATTAGACTCGTTTCGGAGGTTTTCCGGACCTTAACTTACGAGGCGGCAAAATCTCTTCTAGGCTATGCAATAAGCACATTTCTTCGAGCCACTCTTATCGAAGTAACAAGAGTGGCCCGGCTCTTTCGCTATCCGGCGCACGCAGCGCACGCAGTAATTGCGGTAGGCCGCCGCTAAAGCTCTTAATAAGGTTAGAAGAGGCACTATTATAATCAGAATTCAGATTTTATTATAAAAGTCACGGGATTTCACTTACTTATTAATATTTATTTATTTTAATTAATTAATTATACGTATTAATAATTATATAACGTAAATCGACAATTTAAGGTAACTTATAAAGAAATATATATTATTAAAAGAAAAAGAATTAACTTCTTAAAAAGTTTAACGTATATATACACTAATATAAATAAACAAATCGATGGCGCTAAAATAATATAATACAATAAGTAACAGACCAGATTCGGACGCCCATTTTATTAATTAAATAAATAAAAGCTCGCCCTTTTATAATATATTATTTACTATTATATAAGACCTCACTTACGCTCGCGTAACCTCGCTTAACCTCGGATAAAAGCCCTTAACACCGCAATAATATTAAATTATAACTAATTAGAAATTAAAGATAATCTCTTTTTTAAAAGGGAGGTAATATAATAATAGGTGCACTTAAGAGCTTCTCAGTGAGTCAAGGAATCTAGGGGTTCAGAGGTAACTAAGTCATGCCGAGTCGGACTAGTACTAAAAGGGTTTCGGAAGAGCTTATATATATAAACTCACACTCCCTCCACTCTCTCTTTCCTTCTTTATTTTCTTATTTCCTTTATATTAGACCTATTAGCTCTCGATAGCCTCAGTTAAAATACTACCATATACCTCCTATACCGCTTTCTTGGCTAATGTCGTTACAAAATCACTATAAGTGATAATCGCCTAAAGGAATCAAAGCTAAACTCAATCGAGACAAGCTTAAAATAACCGCTACTGCCTTTAAAGGAAAGAAGCTAGTAAAGAAGTCTAACTATATTAAGTAAATAAATCCTGCTAGCTTATTCCTGGAAATTAACGGCTATATGCCTTATATTTCCGGCAAAGCTTTACCTCCGGACTAATCCTTATATTACGCTAAAGGTACCGAAGGAGGTAGAGCCGTATTAGCTCCTTATTCTCATAAGCTAGCCGTAAAATATCACGAGAAGCTAGATTACTTTAAGACGCAAAGCCAAAAAGCGCTAAGAGCGCTAAAATCGATTATATCGCTAGAAAATCAAAAGCGATTTAAAGACAAAGATACGACTAAAAAGCTATAGAACGCTATTTAATTTATTTTCGGCCAATTAACGCTTGAGCTAGTCGGCCGTTATATAAATTAAATCGTCGATTCTAATTACAGCTCTTATAAGAGCATAGACGAATATACTAGCGTAATCTAATCAAGCGCCATATACCTAAAGCAGCTAGACTGCGAGATTCCTAAGCCTGTAATAGCTAGCCTTATATTAAAAGGCTTGCCGAGCTCTTTTGACGCCTTTTCGTCTCGTAAATACAAGAAAATGTCAGGTGATCTCAAGAATATCGATATTAACGGTCTAATTAACGACCTAATTTCGGAAGAAGCTCGCATAAGCGCTAACGCCGACCTTAACGCTAATAAAGCGTTTAAAGGCGGTAAAGGCGGTAATAAGAAGCACTGTAATAAGTGCAAAGTCACGGAACATATAACGTCTACGTGCTAGGTCTTACACTTTGAGCTAAAGCCTAATAATTCGGAAAATCCGAATAAAAAGCCTAATAAGGCTAAAAAGGCTAAGGAGTCAAAAGGCGAATCAAAAACAGAGTCTACGAAGGCTATTATGGCCGTATTTAAGACTATTACGCCGCCAAATAACCACGTAACGGCTAGAAAGCTTATAAAGGCACACACAAACCACTTACCCTTACTAAAGGGTAGGTTAAATGTGAAGCCTAAAGTGCAGCTTAAACCTTTCTTACTTATAAATACTTTTGTAAATACTTATATAAAGGAATTAAGCGAGTCCGATTTTGACCAATTAGAGGGAGATATTGCAAATTAAGCTTTTAGAACCGTTTATAATTATACACTAGTTCTAGACTCCGGTGCTAGCGAGTATTATACGCTTAATAAGGGATAGTTACTTAACTATAAGCTTACCCTTCGCAAATCGGTTATAATCGCTAACGGCGACGTATTACCGATATTAGGCACGGGAGATATTCTTATTAAAAGTAATAACAGCATAGAAGTAGTTATCTAATAGGTAAATTATATTCCGGGGCTAAAAACGACTCTTTTAAGCTCAAGGGAAATAATTAAGAAAAGCTGGTCAATTAACTTTACCGAGAACGGTGCTTTATTAAAGCATAAAAAAGGCCAATTACAGGCTAAATAGGACTATAACGCTTATTACGTTCAAGCGGAAGTCGATATTGACGCTCTCGAACCTGTAATATATCAGGTAGACTCAAATTCGCCGCTAGACCTTTATTATAAGAGGCTAGTATATATTAATAAAAAGTCGATTCTTAAAACGATCGAGAAAAGCCATGGATTAAAGAAAATCCAACAAAAAGACAGGCTAGCCGACTGTGACGCTTATAATAGCGGCAAAATGCACGTGATCGGCAGTAAAAAGCCTATGTCAGACGCGCTACTCCTGACTATATTCGATATTGATATCGCGGGGCCTTTTAAAGTTAAAGGACTTAAAGGAGAGCGCTATTTCCTCATTATTATATGTAAAGGATCAAGAGCTATTTGGCTATACGCCTTAAAACTCAAAGCCGACGCTTATAACGTACTTATTGACTTCTGTAATATAATAAATAAGCAGTTTAGTCAGAAGGAAATCAAATTTATGGCGAATATTAAAGCTTTTAAGCTTGATAACGCCGGGGAATTCAAGTCTAATAAATGGACGTATTATTACAAGCAACAGGGGTATATATATGAATATACTAGCCCTTATTCCCCTTCCCAAAACGGAATAGCCGAAAAGTTAAATAAATACCTTATTAAGCGGCTAATTAGCGTCTGTAAGGCTAAGAGAATACCCTTGTTTTTATGGCCTTACCTATTACAAGGAATAGCTTATATTAAGAATCGGTCATATAACTCCGTCATAAAGAAGACGCCTTTTGAAGCTTTATACGGTAAATTACCGACAATCGATTATATTCGCATATTAAGCTCTTTAACTTATATACTTGAGAATAAAAGAGCTCATAAGCTAGCCGATAAATCCGACAGGGGTATTCTTGTCGGTTTTGAGTCTTCCAATAATTACTTGGTTTATTTACCGAGTAAAAGAGCCGTTATAAGCTCTAAAAACGTCCTAATTAAAGAGGATTTAATCCTTAAGGACAATATAACGGAAGAGACCGAATTCGACTATATAGTCGAAACACTTGAAGAGTTTGAAGGCACTAGCGACGATATTACTAAGCCAATAAGTAATATTAACGACGAAATGCCTAATAAAGGCAATATAAGCAAAAAGTCGCCTATCGACCAATCAGAGGGCGAGAAAACGGACTTTGAAGACGAATCCGACTTATTTGCATAAGAGCTCCCTCAAACGCCAAAAGCTAATAAAAGGCCTAATACGGCTAGCCCGGAAATGCCTAAAGCGCCTATTAAGAAGCCTAGAAAGGATTATTCGAGCTGGGAGCTTAACATCGTAACTAGAAACGCTAGTACTAGCGCCAAAGACTCTAACTCTTCGGAAAATCAGCCGGTAATACACTTAAGCTCTAAGACGGCTATTCGCCAGCTAAATAACTAGTTAATCGAAGAGGAAAAAGAAGCTTTCTCTGTCTATAAAGACGCTAAGAGACTAGCTTCTATAGCTCTAATAAGCTCCAAAATCGACGAAGACTTCGATTAAAGGCTAATAAAGCTGCCCGAAGAGCTAGAGGCTAATAAAGTCGTTATTAAACGAACTAAAGGCCTTTAAATTTACGAGCCTAAAAGCCTTAAAAAAGCTATAGCCTCTCCGTATAAGGACTATTAGCTAAAAGCCATAAAAAAAGAAGCCAATTCCCTAGAAAGTCACGAGACTTAGGAAATAGTGCCAAAAGACGCTAGTAAGGCTTATAAGCCTTTGAAGACTAAATAAGTATATAAAATCAAAGAATCACCTAATTACTTCGAATTTAAAGCTAGATTCGTCGCTAAAGGGTTTAAGCAACTCTACGGCCTTAATTACGTAGACACGTTTGCTAGCGTAGTAAAACAAATGGCTTGGCGACTTATATTCGCTTTAACGGTCCTTTACGGTTGGCTTATATAGAAAGTCGATATGATATCGGCTTTTATACAGAATAATATTAACGTAAATACCTTATATATAATGCCTCCCGAAGGCATAAATGCCCAAAAATACGCTGGTAAATTACTCCTGCTTAATAAAGCCTTATACGGGCTAAAACAGTCAGTTAGGCTCTGGTTTATTACGCTAAAGGAAGTCTTAATCCAAAAACTCGGTTTTCAAGCCTTAATTACCGAGAATTGCATCTTAATTAATAAGGAGCAACAGCTTATAGTCTCTATTTACGTAGACGACTTAGCGATAATTAGCCTAAGCGTCAATAATATTAAATCCTTTATTAAAGAGCTTAAAAAGCTCTTTAAATTAAAGGATTTAAGGCTAATAAAAGACTACTTAGGTATAAATATCGACTATAACTTAAATAAAGGTTATATGAAGCTAAGCCAAGAGAGTTATATTAAGAAAGTACTAGCGCGGTTTAATATAACCGACTGTAAGCCTAAAGATATACTAATAGATTCGAAGGCTAAGCTAGAGCCTAACCCTAATCAGGCTAATAAAGAGGAAATAAATTAATATTAGCAAATTATAAGCTGCCTCCTGTTTCTTACGCTAGTAACTAGACCCGATATTTACTACTCGATTATAAAGCTCGCTCGATTCGCTAGTAACCTTAGCACCGATTATATAATTGCCCTTAAAAACGTGCTTAAATACTTAAAAGGATTAAAAAAGCTAAGGCTAATTTACGAAAAAAGCTCTAGTCGATATATAAGCGGTTATTGCGACGCCGACTACGCCGGAGATATTAGTACGGCTAAATCGACTAGCGGCTTGAGCTTTTACTTAGCGAGTTGCTTATTTAGCTGAAAAAGCAAGCTCTAAAGTATTATAGCTTAAAGTACGACTAAGGCCGAATATATAGCTATTAATTCGGCTTTTAAAGAAGCTATTTATATAAAGCAGCTTCTAACCGAATTAGGCTATTATATACAGGAACGATTCCCTGTTTATACGGATAATAACGGCGCTCTCTTATTAGCTAATAACTCTCAATTCCACGAGAGGACTAAGTATATTGCCGTTAAATACTACTACGTCCGCGACCTCATAAATTAAGGCGAAATAGACCTAATTTACATAAGAAGGTCTAAACAAAAAGCCGACGGCTTTATAAAGCCATTAAATAAGCCTAAATTCATTGAATTCATAAGGCTTTTAAGACTAGCCGAATAAGGCTAAAGCGGAGGAAATAAGATTATAATTTGTATTTCTCTCTCTTTATAACTGGCTTACCCTCCGCAAAGGGTTATTTCATATATTAAGCTTATTCTTGTAAATACAAGCTCTGCTTTAAAGCTAGCTTATATATAAGCTTATAAAGCTATTACGTCATTTATTAAGAGGGCGTGTTGGATTTCACTTCGGTAACTCGTGCCGATTCTACCTTAGAATAGCCGAAGGAGTTTCCACTGCTTACGCGGCCCGGAAATTACCTTTGTATTCCGGGAAATTACGCTCGTATTCAATTACGTAGCTCGTATAAGCTACGTAATCAATTACGTAGTCGTAGAAGCTTCTAGAGAAGCTATTATTTTGTATATAACTACCGAAGAGCTCTTCTAGCTCTTTAAGCAAGCAAGCAAAGCAATTCTCTCTCTTTAATCACGTGTCCTCACTTACTGCGCTTCCTCATCCTGATTGGCTCGCCTATTATCACAAGGGAGACTAATAGTAAGTTTTGTCTTTTAAATATAAATATGCTTTTTCTATAAATTTTCCTTTTATTTTAAATCGGTTTAATCTTTTATTATGTAAATTAAAAGCTTTTAAGTCGAGTGTTTTATTATTATTAAAGCGTGAACTAAAAGTAAAGAAATAACTATGCCTTAATTTTCTATTAACAAGCTATTAATATTAGCGATTAGCTTAATTAAAATAAAACAACCGTACGAGCTATTTTAAGGAATATTTAAGAAGTATTTTAAGCTCGTCGACTTTCTTAATCTTAAGGAAGTACTTTTGAGCTTATAAGCTATTAAAGTTATTAATTATAATTAAGAAAAGGTTAATGCTAAGGGTATCGAGCACTTCCGGCATATAATATAAGTTCCCTTTATGAATTAGCTCTTAGTATTATATAATCCAGACCTTTAAGTTTTAGTCGTTTTTTATATTTAAAAATTATAAGTAATCTTAGCGAGTTATCGTCTAAATCGTTATATTCGTTTAATATAAAACTGTCTTAAGCGTGCGAATTAATACTTAAATATTAATTCTTTTCTTAATAACGAGTTATATAGCCGCTATACTAAAGAATTAGCGGCTTATAATTTTCTTAATTTATTCGTAAAACTTAAGGTATACCGTAGTTCGTAATTATTATACTGCGCACTTTATAATATACGCTTTAGCTTCGGCCTCGACTTCCTTTTGACAAAATTCTGCGGTTATTTTAATAAGCTCGTACGGTCGAGTGAGAAAAGAGGTAATAAAAGCGTTAAAGCTTATAATTATTTAGTTTAAGGAAGACGTAATTATTACGTAATAATTAAGCGCCTATTTCTAAAGTTATTCGTTATATTTATTCGTCTTTATTATATAATTTAATTTAACGAAATTATTCTTTTATTAAGCGATTTACTCGGCGGTCCGTAGATTTTTATTAATAATTTTAACTAATGTTTTTATATTTAAAGTATTTAAGTTAACAAAGGGCTAGAGTCCGAGCATTTAAGCGCTAAAAGTTAAATAATTCATTTATAACGGGAAGTCTTTAAGCTTTAAATATATAATATTTACGTTCAGACCGCTAGGACTGTCGTGTAATAACATTTCGATAATCGCGTTAAGAAGAGCATTAAGATTTAAGCGTAAAAAAAGGAAACGAAAATCGTAAAATTAAAGTTAAATAAGCTTAATTAAAGCTCGAAATCTATATATACTAAAAGTAGCTTATAAAAACAGATATGGCTCTTAACTGTCGGACAGATATAAAGTAGGCTTTTAATAGTTTAAGAGCTTTATAATTAACGTAAAGAGTAAGAATTTAAAAGATTTATTAAAGTAAGCGTTACCTTCTATAAAAGAAAACTATAACCTAAGTATATATACACGTGAGTGCTTACGAGAACATACACATAACCAGTAGACTGCGCTAGGGCGCGACAAGTAATAAAGTAAACTTACTTAACGAAGATAGCGCGTTATTTATTATATTATTAATTCCCGGAGCTTTTAAGGATTTTAAGAATTAGTCCGGCCTTATAAATATGCTTGCAGAGGACCGACCTATACTTGAGGACCCCGAATCAAATCCGAATCTGCGTGATATTATTTTAGAAGTGAAGCCGACGTTTAAGCTTAAAGTTTAAGCTTTTAACACGCAAAATAGCTTTTACTTTACTAAATCTTTCCGACGCTTATAAGTTAAAAAGCATTAAGAATTACCCCGAGTAGCGTAATAAAATCTTTAATATCGGAAGATTTAATAATATCTTTAAGTATTTAAATGCCAGATCTCGTTTATATACGCTAAAAGAAATTAACGAATAAGATAATAATATCGACGAAAATGCCTTAAAGAAATAAACCGATTAATAAGCAAGAAAAGCTTAAAATAAGACTCGCTATTACCTTAAATTATAAGCTTAATTTACTAGTATATACTACCGGAAAAAAACTACTTTAAAGATATGAGAAGCCTTATAATATTAATATAAAAGCAGTAAAAACGTCTTAATATATAACGTTATTTAAGATTATATTAAGCTCTATTACGATAATTTCTTATCGTTAAAGCAGTTTATTATTACCTTTAAGCTATCGATTACTAAATTAAATACGCTAAAAATAGCTCCTCTCGCAGAATAATATTTAATTGTATTTATTATTATAGTTTCCGAAAAGTGGCTTATTTAAGCTAAACGATAGCGCTTAAATCTACGTATAATATTAGCTGTTACGGTATTTAGCGATTTTATTATAAGCTCAAGTATTATTACTGGCGTTAACCTAAATATTACTTTAGAAAAGCTTATTAAAGATATTATAAATAAAGTAAGAGTTAGCGAGTTAAATAAGATAGCCGGATAAGCTTTTTATAAAAATAAGAATATTCCGCTTCCGAATAAAAGCTAAAATAAAAGCAATTTTAATACTAGAAATAATAAAGGCAAAAGCGGAAACGGTTTTACGACTAAGTTAATTTATAAATATTATAATTAGCTAAACTTACCTTATATACTTAATAATTATTGTATAATAAATAAAGCTAAGAAGGTTGAGTTTGAAAAGAAGTATAAAAAGAAATATATTTCGTATAAAAATTATATTAATAATAAGAAGAGTAATATTAAGAAAAGTGGAAATAGTAAGAAGAAAGTTTTTAATAATAATTCCGATAACGATATTTTTAGATTAGTATTTCTTTCGTTTATTTCTGCTATTTCAGCGATTAAATTCGCTGCTTTCTCTTATAAGAATAAGTCTTAATAATTGTTTAATATTAAAGCTATTAAATATATGTTACGCTTTAACTGACTATTTATATTAATAATTAACGGTTTTTTTAGACTTAACGGTATTAGTATATATATGCTTAAATTAATTAAATCCGACGGTTCCGTGCGTATAATTTATTACTATAATACATCTGCAAAAAAATCGAGAGGCGGACGTCCGCCAATTGCGCTAGAGGCGCTATTCGGGCGCTTTTAGAGCTAAAGTTGTATATCGAAAATTTTAGGGACAGTTTCTTATTATCATAAATTAAAAGCGCGCCGAAGGCGTAAAAAGCGCCGAAAGCGCCGAAATAAACTAGAGTATTATAACCTTACTTTTAAAAATAAGGCTTTATTATTTATTTTATTTAATATATTAATAAGGTATATAAAAGTATTACTAATATTAATAATATATTAATAACAGTTATAATATAATAATAATAATAAATATGCCTCTTATAACGCACGATTAGTACTAGGGCCGGCTAGCGTGCGCATATAATTTACCCGAAATAAACGATTTTCTTATTATAATTTTTTTAGCGTGGATATTCATAGCGTAAGAGCTTTAGCGAGACTAGTTTTTAGGACGTGCCCGACGAAATATAAGCGAGACTTAAAATTAACGCTAATTTAACCGGATTTAATTAATAAAAAAACGTTAAAATATTTTCTTTTTAAAATTATAATATTTTAGCGTTTAAATTATATTTATAAATATTACTTATTTAGGCTTAGCGTTTATTAAAATAAACTAGCGCTTTTAATACTAGCGACCGATTAAATTTTATAAAAGCGGCTTTAAGCGTTAAAGGCGGCCTTTTGACGAAAATAACGAAAATAGCGGATTCGATTCTCGGCGTCCGCGAATCCTTTTACTAATGTATATTATATATGCCTCTTTCTTTTATATGCTTATATTTTAGTTATAAATTAATTAAATTAAATAATTACTTTCGGTCAAATAAGCTTTTTATAATATTAAATAAAAGGATTTATTACGTTAATTCAGAGCTTTTTTAAATAAAAAAGAAGTAATCTATTTATTTTAAGTATATTAATATCTTAGAACTGATTCTTCCTGTTATAATTAAAGTAATTATAATCGATATCGAGCTATAGCACCGCAGAATAAGTTATATTAGCTTTAATATAATTAGAAATATTCAAGGTTTAATTAATAATATGAAATTCAATAAAATTAAGACTAACAGAACCCGTCTTTACGTATCTTATGAAAAAAGCAGACTTATTTATAAAATCAATAAGCGCTTAATACGTATAAAGCCAGTATATACGCTGTATAAGATTAAAGTCGATATAATTTATTTTATTTTAATAAGAATCAATAGCTATCGCTACGCTTCAATCTTTATTTATATAGCTATTTCCGTAAGATAAGCTTATACTTACGCTAAGAAGTCAAATATATATTTTATGAATTAGAAAATAATTAAAATAACTAAAATATAATATAATAAAAATATTAAAATTATTAAAATATTCTGTCTTAATAAAAGAAGAGAATATAATCGTATATAAATGAAAAAGTTGGCAGATCACCTTAATATATTAATTAAGGAATCTATTCCGTATATTCCGGAATAAGATATAAGAACTAAACGCTTTATTTATATTATTATAAAAATGACTCCTATAGTTATAATTAATTAAAATATGCTCGAAAACATATAACTTAAGGTTTTAATAGTAATTGTTTATATTATTAATTATACTTTTATATTTATAATTAACGGAAAGATTTTATTTAAAGCTTTTTATAATAATATTAAGCTTAGTGTAAATTATAAACTTTCGGTTAAATACTTAAAAGCTCTTAGTTATCTTATATATATTCTGATCGATAAGGAAAAGAGAATATAAAGTCGTAAGATTGCTCTGAGAGTAAAGAAAAGCATTTTAATTAGTTTTAAAAATTATAATATTTATTATTATTTAATTAATAAAAAGGTTATCCGCACTTCTTATATAAGATTTAATAAGGACGATTTAATCACAGAACTTTACGAAAAAGACGCTATGTTATTATCTTGCGTGAGAAATAATAATAATAAGGTAAGCTAAAATTATAATATTAAAGAGTTGCTAAAACGTGGAAATAATTACTAAAATTAGCCGGAAGAATAATCTTCAGATAATAAGACTAGTAATCCCGAATCAGTAGTTAATTCCGAGAATAACGTTAAATTTAACGCTAATACCGACGAAGAAATCGAAATTAACGCTCTTAAGATATTAAAAGAATAAGAATAAATATCTTTTATTAAAAAAAAGCGTCATAAACTTCTTGATTTTAAGAATAAAATATATAAGTACGTTTTACGTGAAACTCGCTTCGGTAAAGTATAAAATCTTGTATTTTATATCTCCGGAAAAAGAAATCGACTGCTCTTCGGATTATTACCGACTTATTCTTAATATAATTCAAGAAGAATCATTATATTCCGATAATTTAACTTCGCTAAAAGAAGCGATATAGCGCTTTAATTAACTGAAGTAAAAAAAGGCAATTATTAAGGAATATCGCTTATTTATTAATAAAAAAAATATAATCTTCTACGAAGCGCTCAGACTTATTATTTAGTAGTAAAGTATTTAGTTTACGTCTAGTTTTTAAGATAAAAAGAAATAAAAATAGTATTATTAAAAAGTATAAAATCAGACTCGTCGTATAAAGCCACACTTAACGCTATAAACGAGATTATAATTAAATATACGCTAGCGTTTGCAAATCCGCAGTTTAGAAGCTTGTATTAGTTATAATAGCTCTATATAATTTAAAGGTAAAGTAATATAATATTAAGACCGCATTTTTAAATAGTAATATTAATTCCGACATTTACGTTAAAATCCTTTTAAAATAAGAGGAAAATAGCCGAATTCTCATAGATAACGAGTATATAAAGCTTAAGAAAGCCTTATACGGTTTTAAGCAATTACTACGTTTATAATAAAAGAAGTTACGCATTAAGTTTACTAAGATTAGTTTCGTCCCTTTAAAAACTAATAATTATATATATATTAATAAAAAAACTAAGATCTTAATCGTTACTTACGTCAATAATTTCCTAATAATCTTAAAAGCAAAATTAGCCTTAAAAACCTTTAAGATATAGATTCTTATTTTATTTAATATCATTCTTATTAACTTAATATAATACTTCTTAAGAATCCGCATTGTCCGAAATAAAAAAAAACTATTTCTCTTTATCAAAATACTTATATTAAGAATGTATTAAACCGTTTCAGAATAATTAATTATAAGTCTATTATTACGTCGTCTATTTCTAGTTCCGAAGTGTATATAATTAAATTTAAAGAGCAAGTTATTATACAAAAGATTAAGTTATATTTAAAAACCTGTGATTCCTTATAATACCTTACTTATACTAAATAAGATATTTAATATTATTCTTCGGTGCTATCTTACTTTCTTATAAATCCGTTTTTATAATACTTCGCTAGCGTAAAAAAAGTGCTCTAATACTTTTAAAGAACGAAATATTATATTATAATATATAATAAAACGGTAATAAACGCCGAACTTATGAAATTATATAATTTCTGTGATTTTAATTAAGTAAGCTCACGTGAAAGACGAGTCTTATATAATAATATTATCTTTTTCTTCGTAAAAGAAGTATTTAGCGCTATTTCCAAGTGTTAAACTATAATAGCTTTAGCTTTTATAAAAGCAAAATATATTACTATCTATGCGTTTATTAAAGAATCATTATAAATTCGCTAAGTTTTAATTAAAATAAGCTGTAAGCGATTAGATTCTCGCTTTATTAAAATAAATTACGATAATTAAGATATATTATTGTTATTTAAAAACCTTAAGTTTTATTAGCGTATAAAGCACATCGATATCAAGTTCTATTATTTACGACAAGAAGTAGCTAGTGATTATTTAAACTCTTAATACGTATTATTAAAGGAAAATACCGCCGACGGCTTTACGAACCTATTAAGTCTTTAAAATCTTAGGAATTCGTTACAATATTAAAGTTAACAGTTTTATACTTTAATTAAAAAGTAATAATATCGCTTAAAAGACGTTTTTATTTTCACAAATTAAGAAATGCGTAAGAATTTAAAAGGAAATTTACGGAATAAAGATTATACGTTACACCGGCTTTATAAGGTCGATTTAAATCAGTTAATATATAACTTATATAATTAATTAACTTTCTTTTCTACGATAATATAAATTATATTTACTTTTAAGGGTATATATTTTAAAAGAATTAAACTTTAAACTAAAAAGCACTTACTAAAGGGTATTTCTAAAGAAGTATATTGCAGGTTTATATTAGTTTAAATCACGGGTTAATTATATAAACAGAATAGGATGCAAACTCTGCCACGTTAATTAGACTATTAGTTATTAAGAAGCGTATTTATAGATCGCACAACTATTATAATTAATATTACAAGTCAATAAACAACCTCGCACCGTAATGCTTCCTGGTCTAGTCGTGAATATCCTGGTAATACCTTCTAAAGGTTTTTACTGATATAATTTACCGAAAACACTTTAATCTTTTAGTATTAATAACTGATTTTACTTTAATTAGTAAGCGTAAATTCTTAACATATTATTATAAAGAACGGAAAAAGAGCTTAATAAGTATAAATATTAAAGCTAGCTAGAAAGCTACTAGCTTATAGTTAGTAAGTGTTGTGTAATATAGTTATGCGCACGTGTTTGCCTAGCCTACGTAAGCAGGGCCAGTTATAGGGGCAGTTGCGTACAGAGCCTCTTCCTAGAATTAGACACTTTTGCCACTGCTTTTGAGAGAGCCATACCTACCGTCGATTAGAGCTTTGTACGACAGTAAGTATAGCAAAACTATTAATAAGCCGATTATTATTAAAGAATAATAATTAAAAGCTTAAAAATAATACTACGGAGAGTTCCTAAGCTATTAAGTGCGCAAAGAAATTATTAATTATATAATTTACTTTAAAGGCTAAAAAGGAATTACTTTTATAATTTAATACTTTAATTAAATCGTTATATAATAACTTTTTAATACGCCAATTGTTCTTTAATAAAGCTATTAAAGGTTTTAATTAAAATGACTTGGTATTAAGATAAGTAAAGCAGAAGATATAAAAATAAAAGCTAAATTAAATTAATTATAATTACAGAAAAAAACGAAAGATTTAAATTAGCTTAAATTCTAAGTTTATAAATGTTTAGGCTATCTAAAGAGCTTAAATTACAGCTAAAGATTAAGAAATTATAGCTTTAGATTTAGATTTAATAAAAGATTCTAATTCAATAGAAGGTTATATAAGAGTTAAGACATTATAAAGTTATTAAGTATTATTTATAAAGTAATAGAAAAATGCGAGGTAATGCAAATCTAGGAGTAGTCCAAATAGTAATATAACGACTCATACTTTCTTTTTCTTATTAATTAAAATATATGTAAGATAGTCAAAAAATTTTAAGTATTTAACTAAAAATTTGTAATTTATATTAGATTTGACATTATCTTAAAAGTTAGGGTTAGGGTTAAAATTATAATTAATAATATAAACGATTATTATTAAAACCTTAAGTTATACGTTTTCGAGTATATTTTAATTAATTCTAATTGAATAAGTCTTTGCTATAATAATATGAATAAAGCGTTTAATTCTTCCGTCTTACTTTAGAGTGTACAGAATAAATTCTTTAATTAGTATACCTAAGTAGTTTACTAATTCTTCTATTTATATATAATTATATTCTCTTTTTTTTCAAGATAGAATATCTTAATTATTTTATTATATTATTATAATATAAAAGCGACGCCGCAGATGCAATTGCGTATGCAGGTATATTACCCTTATCTTATAGGATAATTATATCTTGATTATTTTCAATCATCTTTTGATTCGTAAGATATATATTTGACTTATTAGCGTATATATAAGCTTACTTTACGAAAATAGTTCTGATGCTGTCTGTCTGCATTTCAGTATTAACGGTGAGAGCCGATGAGATTTGTAATCGAATATCCTCGGGACGAAGTACCGAGCCCGCCTCCGTTTCCTTCGCTTCCTGATTCCTCATCCAGGGAGGGGCTCGCCAAAATTAGTGGTGTATTTCACAACTCGTACAAATGACACATATTTTGAGAGGTTAGTAATCCGTCTCTTGGTGTCGGCAGAGCAACGCGGCAAATTTTAGTTTTTCTCGGTTACAAGGGCGTTGTTGGTTTCTCCAATGGTATTGCTTCGTCGAGTAATACTCAAATAGACCTTAGGCGGCCGGCCACATAGTGAGATTTTGGTATTACTTCTCCAACAGCCAAAACATCCCGTCGGGTACCCATCCCGCAGCGTAGCTCAGAAGGCGAGGAGTGTCAATAAGGAGCGTTGAGAAAAAGAAAAGCGGAGGGAGGGAAGCAAGAAGACTTAACTGACGAAAGACTGTTGGGAGTATCTGGTATACACATATGAAGAGACAAATCCTTTTCCGCGATTGGATAGTCCGCTTTTTACAGTGGTGGGGAAGTAAATTTTAGGTGACGCGACGGAGGAACCAGTTGTGGAACTGCCCGCAAACACGATCGGCTTGCTTGCATTACAGAGGATGAGAAGATAGCTCAGCTCTTTGAATAGACAGGATGCTGTTCCAATGAAAGGGATCAAAGAGAGTCTCGTGGGGTTTTTGAATGATGCATTTGCATCCGCATAGAAGCCATATTTGGATGATTGCTTGGAGTTATGGACTGGACGATACCCCGGCGTCAAGGTCATATAGATGGAAGAACAAAAGCTCGTTTTATTTAGTTCGTCTTGCGCTTCCTGCTAAGGTATCTACGCATCTTGAATCCACTCCACCACATCCTCACCCCATCTGTCGCCTTCCTTATCACCACTCATTAAGCTCAAAGGCGGGCTGATATGGTTCTGTCCATCTAGAATCTTCACCACCAGCCCATCCTCCCCAAAAGTCTCTTCCCATGCTTTCGCGAACTCCCGCATGGAGTCAGCAATCTCATCATCCGGATCAAACTCCCCAATACCGATGTACATCTTCTTAGGGATACCCAACTCCTTCTTTCCCCTTCCACTCTTCTTGATGCTCTCCAACAATCCACACAAGCACTTCTCCCTACTTTCCTTCTCATCACCATAGTATTTCTTCAAAACCTCCGCACGACCCGCATGTGCGATCTTATAATGGCACGGCACAGCCAAATTCACCACGCCTTTCAACACAATTCCCTCCCCACCAGCGGCATACCTCCTCCTCTGCTCCACCCAAATCTCGCTGAGCAAAAACGTAGAAATGTGCACCCCGCCGGCCGAGTTCCCCAGCAAATACACATCTCTCTCTTCCTCCATGAACCCGCACAACCACTCCAGCATAAGACTCACATCCTCCCCACCGCTGGGGAACACCGCGCCCTCTCCACCATCTTCAGAGTCTACTCTCCGATAATTAGGGACGATAGTCGTGACGCCCTTCTCGGCGAAGAAAGCACCTACATTAGCATGCGCCAGCCCCTCTGGAACGAGCGGTAGTATTTTATCTCCGTGAGTCAGTCCGCCACCGTGGACGAAGATCAGGATAGGCGTGGAGGGACTGTCTGTAGGCGAGCGGTAGACATCTAGTTCTTGGCGGGGGTGTGGACCGTAGGGGTGGGTAGTTGAGGGGATGGATTTGATGGCAGCGATGTTGGAGAGGAGGAGTGGTGCGAAGATCTTGAATGTTGGGGGGAGGACGACTGGGATGGATTGCCCGGATGAGGAGTTTAGAGCGAGGATTTTGTCCATGGTGAGTGATTTGATTTTCGAATGGATGATATTGTAAGAGTAGATTGTTTCGAAACTGGTGCTGTCGATTGATGAAGGGTTGGATTTAGATCAGACGATAACTAAGTAAACAGTTTGTCTTTGGAATGAACGACTCAAGGGAAGGTTTTAAATTTAATGTCTCACAAAGTCCACTTGGAAGCTGTCCTAACATATTAAAACACGGCTACGGAGTAATAAGTGAGACACCCTTAGACACTGATTTTAATGCCGAGTTTCGCATCCGTTCCTGCCCCAGTCAATGCTGTTAACCGTATCTACCACTTCCACCCAGAGTCAGTCCGCACCGGGCCGCCCCCTACCCGGCTCTTAAGCGACTGGCTGATCCAGCACGTGAGGAACACCCAGCATCCCAAACACTCTATATCTCAATGCTCCATGATTCAAAGCCAATGAAACTTTCAGGACATCTATAATAGTATCTAGTAAACATTCCGTCACTTCTTACCTTGGCCTTTTCCGATAGTTAGTAATTCAATTGCAAGTTTGTAAGAGTTGGATGACTCGCTAACATCGGCCAGTAGAGCGAACCTCACCCGTCGGCAGTGGACTTTGACTGGCATCACTCCCTGAGTGGCGTGGAGTTGGGGTTGGACTGGGGGTGAGTGAGACGCGTCATCAGTTATGGGAAGACCAGGCCAGGATACCGTTTCAAGCCAGGGACAGTCCCAAGTAGCCTCAGGGGTAATTAGAAATCAAAAATCCCATGGGTCCCCCTCCCCCACACAATGGGGCTGATGGGCGGGGTGCTATCTTGGCCACACCACCCCATGGGGCCCCGCGCCGCTCCCTAGTCTTGTATGTAGCTAGTTGGTCTCTAACGATACTACCCCCCCCCCCCCCCCGGTTAAATGTTAAATGTGAAGAAAACTGGACCGATTGTGGATAACCTTCTAGGGTGTATATCCAATAGTTTAACTGATTCTCAGCCTCGACAAGGGCTTCGGAGGTCTCTCGAACCTTCTACAGCCACCCTTGCTTTTACAACAGACCTACTGTTGGCTTATGCTAAATTGACTATTCAGGGAGTATAACCAATCAACAAAGGTGTATTATGAATTCGACCCATAAAAGTTCACATTTAACATTTAACAGGGGAGGGATAGTATGCGGGGAAGCAATATTGTTAAAGAACCCAGGATAGCTTAGAGTGCGAGGAGGATATGCTAGAAACGTTCGGGAGGACGACACCCGCAAACAAGTAGCGGAAGCGGGTAGTGCACTGTTGTCGGATGACGCGGTCTCCTATCTAAAGTGGACATTATATCCTGTGTCTCAGCAGAACAAGATGGCAAATGTGAACAGATAATCGGCAATTGAAACTGTGGAGATTTATCAGCCCCTCGATAGTTCTCTTAAGGGAGTACAAATCTTTCGACGTGAGCCCAAGCGAGGATTTCATTTTGAAGTCAGTTCCCCATCAAACCCCCACATCTCACTCAAATTCACGATCCACCGTCATGGAAAGCTTCACGACTTTAACCAAGCACCGTGGTGCCATTTACGTGAGCTTGGCAGCAAACACGGCGGCTTTGCTATTCGGTGCTGATACCGGTAGCATTGGGGCAATTGTTGCACTTCAAAGGCATGTCTTTGTTGGCTATGCCAATTCGGCGTCACAGCTTACTTGATCTTTCACTGACAATTGAATTTCAGCTTCCGTAGAGACTTTGGGCTTCTTACCTCCCGAGCTACATATGCTGATGCCTCTGGAACCGTTGTCACGTTGTTGAATGCTGGCGCTTTAGCTGGATGTCTAGCGCCAGCACTCCTGGGGCACAAGCTGGGACGCCGCCCAATTATCTCAATCGCTGGGGTTTTTTTCCTGGTCGGAGGTATCCTCCAAACGGCTGCGCATACTTCAAGCCTATCCATGATCTACGCGGGCCGAACGATCGCTGGCTTTGGTATTGGTATAGTCTCCAACACTGTGCCGGTATTCGTTGCAGAATGCGCTCCTAAGCATCTTCGAGGAGTCATGGTGTCGGCTTTTGACTTGTTCCTCGTCATTGGAGGAATAGTTGGCTTCTTCACTGCATACGGATGTGCCGTTCACTTGTCTCCTGTTGGGTCAGTTCAATGGAGAGTGTCGATGTGCATACAAATTCCACTTGCTGTTGTGGTTATTCTGTCCCCATGGCTACTCAATGAATCACCACGCTACTTCGCCAAGAGGGGTGAGTGGGTCAAAGCTGTAGATTCTCTATGCAATCTGCGAGGTGCGTCACCGGATGACATTGAAATTGCTCTGGAAATAGCGGAAATGCGGTTGCAGATCGAAGATCAACAAGGTGCAACCCAAGGCCGCTCAATCGGAGAACTTTACTCCAAGGGCAACAGGTCAAGACTTTTGTGGGGAATAGCTATTTCTGCTGTAAGTATTCAGCCCCACCCTACATATGCCTCATATTAATGTTTACTAGTTGGGTATTTCGGGTGGTCATAATGTGATCCTTTATTGTAACTAGTTCCCTAACTTATCAGAGAAGGCGTTTTGGTGCTAACAAAAAACACAGATGGACCTCAAGTTTTCAACCAAATTGGATTCACATCGCAGAATTCTTCTCTCCTTGGCAGTGGTATGATTCTAGTCGTCAAGCTAATATCCATTGTGCTTTTCATGCTCGGTCCAGTACAATATATGAACCGAAAAGTTCTACTCATGTCTGGAACTTTCCTTATGGGGACTTGCGTTTTTATTTTCGGCGCACTTCTAAAACTCTATCCGCCTGGGGTTCATGGACGTACCGAAAAAAGTGCCTCATCAAAAGCCATGGTGAGTTGCTTGTACACTACCCCACAGAAGATTCAATATTTAATAAAAAGTCGTAGATGGCAATGATTTATATCTTTCAAGTCGGGTACTCAATATCATGGGGGCCTCTACTATATGTCTACGTCAGCGAGATCTTCCCCACCAGAACCAGAGATTATGGAGTTATGATTTGTACAATTGTTTCTTGGTCGATGAACCTCATACTCACAAAAGTTGGTCCAATCGCAATTCTAAATATAGGCTACAAGACCTGGATGGTGAGATCAAATCATTACACGTTGTTTCTGGGGTCTGTACTGACAATCTATCTAGATATTTGGAACATTGAATATTGTAGCTATGATAATGTGCTTCTTTTTGCCAGAAACGAAAAATGTCTCGCTTGAAGGCATGGATGTCGTATTTGGTTCTGTTGAGGAGAATATCAGGAAAGAAGCTCTCGAGATGAAATTGGGTGAAAAGCAATTTAGTGTCATCAAACGAGATGCATGAATAGGCTTAGTAGCAGTAGTTTAGGGTTTATGATCAACGGCATAGCAGCAAGAGTCATGCATTTAAAGTAACAAGTCAAATTTTATTTAAGTAGACGTGCAAACTCGTCCCTTAAATTTAAGATACCTCTTATAATTCGCAGCCATGAAAGTGTCACAGATTGTGTAGAGTATTGTATATTGTGAACAGCATCGTATTAAGGAGCAGAAGTAAAGTGAATAAATCAGTAGTTAAATTGATTGTCTGAAGTGTTAAGATCTAAAGGAGCTTCCGAGCGTTCCAGCTCCTTAAGAACAGCTGATGGTGTAAGTGGCTGGCAATGGAGGACTGGGTGCTAGGATACGTGAGAATGTCGGATCCTCAGGCGAAGGACACAAGACTGAGCTGCACAGCGCTGCCCCAAGACTTGATAGTATGGGGGATCCAAAAATCGCTTAATATCATAAAGAAGAAGAAGAAGATGGATATTTATGTGGGTGGGATTTATGGGCTTGGGGTTAACCCGATTACACTGTAATCTCCGAAAACTACTGTTAGTCGTAATTATAATACCAGTACGAACAGAAAGTGTGAGCTCTATTGTAATGCTGTACTACTAAGTGTATAAGCTGTCCTGTGATGCATAGTTACCCCTGGGCCAGGGAGTTAGTGTAACTTCCTACCCATTAACTGCCCGAATATCACCATATAAACACCTCCGAGCGATACTACGCTAAGATAAATGGCACAAGCACAATATGTCTAATGCTAGCCTACATACGTATGCAGCTGCTAACAAACTTACACAAAACGAGAACATAGCTCACAGTGGACTCAACCTGGCTGGTCAAAACTATGCTGCTGTCCGTAAAGTCCCTCAGAGCTGAAACGAGGAGATAGAGCAGTCGACCGTCATCATGTTCCAGGGCTCTAAGTATATTTCTGACGCGTCCCATGGGAAAAATGTCGCATATTCGTCCGGTCGGCGTTCTATGGCAGGTGATTCCCATATTGGACCATTTCTTTCCACCATAACCTTATTGGATGGCGAACGTGAATTACCCTGGTCATATCGGGGATTCTGCTCGGCTTCTTCACATTTTTTTGCTTTACCTAGCATAATGACATAGGTTGATGCTATTGATGAATGGGCTTGCATTTCACGAAGGATTTTGAGCGATTGTTGAAAGGCATTCTCAGGCGCGTCGCCCCCTTCTGGATCGCGGCATTGATATTCAAGAGCCATTAGAACCGTGGCTGCTGTGAATAGATCTGGGAGTTTACGTAGTAGTCAGCGGTTGGTAAAATCTACACACACATACCTCAACGTTCTGGATCGTGCCGGGTACCTCCCATATGAGGAGGATCGGGTAACTCACAATTCATTTCTGCCCACCAAGAACCACGCAAACCTTGATTATAATTCTTACAAACAACAGCTACGAGCTCAATGGCGGCTGACCTGCAGATTGAGACACTGATGGATCTGAGTCTGCTCTCAAGAGAAGCTAGGTGCGTCGGCTGAGAGAGAGCAGAGGGCAGTGGCCGCAACGAAGCGAATGGCCGATGGATGAGTACCCTCAAATTCAGAAATCTGCAACCATTAAAATCCACACGTTTGAATACAGTGGCTGGGTTCTACCTCGCAAGAAGAATATTCCTTAACCACTCAAACTCCTCCACATCATCTACTGCGCTTGTTTTCAAATATTCGGGGAGGCCGTGGTACCACTCAACCAACTTTTTATCTAGGGCGAGAGCGTCTTCAACCCCGGCCGACGGGCAACCTTTAGCTCCTTCTCCAGCATTGGGGCCATTGGGAGGCGAGTAAAGAGTGTTTATCACCTCTTTCATAATCGAACAGAAGGACACCGATTCGATAAAAAACGCTGTTTTAGATTTGACGTAAACTGGCTGTTGAATATATCCTCCCTCAGTGATGTAGTCATCATCAAGATCTGACGGCAGCGGGACTTTGAATGTACTGGGAATGCCAGTAGGACGCCCGAGGGTCAGTGCTAGGTATCTGGAGTTGGTTAGCTGCCTGTAAGAACGGACCGGATTCAACCTACGAATCTAGTACGACGCAGCCATACCAGCATCTCCTTCGGAGTTCACTGTGAAGAGGATTGTACTGAGATGGTAGTTGGTCAACATGAACTCCAATGGTAGTTGCAATCCTTATTGCTAGCCCTACTACGTTCCAGGTGTGATTTGGATTGCTCGTATAGTGGTAGTAGAGTCCGGTGAGCAGAAGAAGTTGCAATGTCGGTAAATTGGCGCAAGTAAGTTTCTCCATTGAAACAAGCTTCTTTGCGTAGCCAAAAAATCTCTCTCTGGCGGCAGATTGGTCTGCCAGTCCCGATGTAAACTGGACACCCAGAGCAAAGACGACATTCAATATCGCCAGCCACTGGTCGTCCTGGGGCTCTTCTGAAACCCATGTGCGCCTGTACTGAGCCTCGAATGTGGGCCGATGTAGAAACGGATATAGAAGATGGACATGGCAAAAGTAAGACGTGACGAGCTCATCAGCAAGGGCTCGTTGCGGTAAGCAACTCTCTGCTCCGAATTGCGACAGCACGGTCTCAGGGGCACCAGGTTTGTCTTTACCTCCATGGCCCCAGTCAGGGGACACTGGAGAAGAATTGGAACTTGCAGTTGTTTGAACGGCATGCATGAAAGATAGCGTCGACGAATCCCCATAGAACTCGTCGGGATTAGATTCATGCGTGGTTGCGCTGAGCGCTGGTGCACGCGACCACTCTGGGAATCTCTGCAGCCTCACCCCGGTACTGTCTTGTTGGGGATTCGAAGCGGCGTTAGAGTCCTCTCTGTTTGCCGAAACTGGGATTAATGGTGGAGGAGAAGGGATTTCCGGCCCATCCAGCTGAGCCTGGACTTCGGGCTTGTTGATCGCCTCCGCTTCGGCAAGTCGTTTGAATGGCTCGGTATCTTGACTTCTACTTGCGTGGCATTGCTCGTTTGCACCATGATCGAATGAGACTGTTGAATCTTCATGGGTTGAAACTTGGGAGAAGTTCGGGCCCCCGGCGCCTTGTCCGTATTGTGGTGAAATTCGACCACCCTGGCTGGCGTTCCAGGTTTCTCGACGACGCTCAGAAGCTTCTGCTTTGGATTTGAGTCTCTGAATATACCTATGTTTTGTGAGTACTGCAGCCCCCGTTCGGGGTCTAAGACTCCTTACTCTCGGGAGATATTGATCATCTGGCTCGCCGGTTGGTACTCGCACGGTGTGCTATTGCGTGAGCAGACGGAGCACTTTGGCCTGGATCCATCGCACCTCACTTTCCGCGCGCGGCAAGGAATGCACGCCATGCCTATGCGTCGCCGCTTGGTCAGACGGGGGCCACCTTCATGGCTCAAATCGTCGTCTTCGATCTGGTCCATCGTATTGCTTGGTTGCACGTAGATCGCGTTGAGCTGGTGTTGTCTCTGGCAAGCATTTTTAAAGCAAAGGAGTAAGTGCAGCCCGCAAATTCGTGTGGGTTCAGGACCCCAAGAAGCGGGGAAGAGCGGGGTACAGCCAGGTAATCTACAAGGTACAGTTGTGACGGAGCCCAAACCCCAACCAACTTAATAATACACATTGTCAGGCTTTCGGGGATATGCGGAGAATGAAGTGCAAAGTAAAGGTGCTCTGTAATTCTAAGTCAAGTAGGAACTGAGGGAGTCCGGAGTGGGCTACTCTGGCCGCTGTAGTGGTACTAGTGGAGAACTATCCAGAAGGCTTGGCGTAACAATTTCCATTGTTTTTATCATATACTTAAATAGTCACTGTCGGGCTTTCCCCCAAAACATTTCAAGCACTAAGCATAGCTTAGCCGGCCTTTGAAGTAGTGGGATGTACTTGCGGGAAGACAACAGAGTGCACAACAACGCGAAGAGTTGCAATCGGTACGGACTTAGAGCTCTTGAGACCATGATGACTGCTGCTCCTTGACATCCCCACATTATGCAGTCGCGAAAACGCCCCAGTCGCAATATGTTTCCCGTCGTCTCGACAGAGTGCACAACTCAATATTCGCAAGGTCTTCGACACCACTCCTGGATGCACCCGCAGGGGTAACCTACGACCAATCAGATATGCTCCCAGCTCGGGAGAGTCTGCCGGCAGGTCGAGAAGCTTTCCCTTCTGGCTCGGCACCAGATCCCGAGGCGGCTAAGAACCCAGTTTAATCGCGTCCCACCGACACTTAGTGGTTCGGCATCCCATAACTCTCTTCATCCATAAACTTTAGAGCTTCGATTATCCGAGATTTACATTATCAAGCAGTCGGGTAACGTAGTCTTAGCCTTCCTAATGATGAATTACAAACGATTACGTGCTTCTTAGTAAACAGAAGGTAGAGGCCGAAATTGTAAAGCTTAATACCTAGTCGTTAGACCAACCAAGCTAGTAACACCACAATTGAAGCATGAGTATCACAACCAGAGCATGACATGAAGCAAGATAGCACTAGTCTAGCATCATCTCCTCACGGATCACCTCGGCCGCCGACTTCTGGGGATGGTATAATAACAGGCCGTCTGGCTTGGGTTGCCCTTCGATTCCTCGCTCCTTTTTGCATGCCATTCTTGGTGTGCACATCTGCAAATAGTCCCAGAAGCCAACCACGCCAAGCTACGACACTATGCCCACCAGTCAGTTCACCACAAAAGAGAAGTATCGGTATCTAACCGGCTTCGATTCTCACTTAGAGTACGTATTCCTCGTCGGCCCTAGGACTCACCGGCGCGTCCCAGAAAAGCTTACCGCCACTCTTACAGATCCGAGGCAGTGGGCGGCGCCTTGCCAATAGCTCAGAACTCTCCCCAGAAGGCTTCGTATGGCTTGTACAACGAGAAACTCTCCGGGACCTCTTTCATGGCCCCAAGGCACCAGAACAAGCAGACCTGGGTCTACCGCATCCTACCCTCCTGCACGCACAAGCCCTACCACCCCCATGTGCGCTCCAACAGCACCAACGCAGCCAACGAGGCGAGCGGCGATGTGGCCGAGGACCTGGAGAAGCTCCATATTATCCCCAACCAGCTGCAATGGGATCCCTTTGATCACGACCAGGCCGGAACCCTCGACTTCCCTTCGGGTCTGAAAAGGCTTGCGGGCGCCGGCGACCCTGCCATGAAGGAAGGGTGCGGCATATTCATCTATGCCGCGGGGAGGAACATGGACGAGAAGACAGTCTACTGCTCGGCCGACGGCGACCTGTTGATCGTGCCCCAGGAGGGCGATCTTGACATCCGGACTGAGCTAGGCTGGATCCTGGTCCGGCCCATGGAGATTTGTGTCATCCCCCGCGCCATCAAGTACCAGGTCTTCCTCCCATCTGGACCAGCCCGCGGGTACGCTCTTGAGCTTTATCAGAACCACTTCGAGCTGCCGCCGCTAGGGGTGATCGGATCTCACGCCCTGGCCAACGCTCGCGATTTCCAGGTTCCCGTGGCATGCTTCAGTGAGGACTTCGGGCCCACGGCAGATCAAGGAACGAGCGTGTACACCGTCATCAGTAAGCTCAACCATACGCTCTTCGCCGCCGAACAAGCCCACACGCCCTTCGACATCGTCGCCTGGCAGGGCACTTACTACCCCTACAAGTACGATCTCGGCCGCTTCAACACTATCGGCACCATCTCCTATGACCACCCTGATCCCTCTATCTTCACCTGTCTCTCGGCTCCTTCCCACCAACCAGGCACTGCGGTTGTCGATTTCATCCTCTTCCCGCCGCGGTGGCTTGTCGGCGAGGACACATTTCGCCCTGCGTTCTTCCACCGCAATACCATGAGCGAGTTCATGGGTATCATTGTGGGCGACTTCGATGCCCGCGGCGGCGGGCACAGTGGCTTTGTCCCTGGTGGCGGAAACCTCCACAATGTCATGAGCGCGCACGGAGCCGATGCGGAGAGCAGTGAGCAGGGACGCGAAGGTAAGCTTGAGCCGAAGTGGACCGGCGCAGGAAACTACGCTTTTATGTTTGAGAGTAGTCTGATGATGGCCGTGACCGACTGGGGCCTGAGGACGTGCAAGAAAGTCCAGCAGCGCTACAGCGAGGAGAGTTGGGGAGGTATCAGGTCACATTGGAGCATGCCCAATGATAGGGCCGTGAACAGCCATCTTTTGAATGAAGAGTAACTCCGAGGGTTGTTAGGAACAAGGAAACTGCGGCCGCGCCATAGTTGCGTCGGAAGAATGCTTGTCTTGAAGGCTTGAATTGATTGATTGATTGATGATACTCTTTACCGCAATTTGCTGATCTACCACCGTTCTATTTCCGATTTACCAAAATGCTTCTTGTTTCCATCGTCGAGTTAGTACTACCATCATTTCGTTTACGCAGTGGTATTCTAGTAATTCTCCATGAAGCATAATCAGCCAAGTACACCGCGGCGTGAGACCACCATCAAAACTTAAGCTTGCTAATCAACAAAAGATAGACATCGAGCGAAGCGCTTACTTTCAGTCCCTTCTCAGAGAAAAGTTAAAGTCATTGTATGAGTACTCTTCTGCCATAGGATCTCTAACTTACCAAGCTTGTCTAGATTTGACAGATGTAGAGCTGACCCATATTTTGACTTTACGTGATATATTTTAAGAAGCTCTAGAGCCTGCATTGCATCACTTCCTCCTCTTATAGTAACACTGTTTTATACAGAATATTATTGAGAGACAGACAGCCTCTGGAGTAGCGCTCGAAGGAAATATCACTACCCGGGTCCTACAGCCAAAATTAACACCAAAGTTGGCTAATTTTGCTGCGGTCATGGAACAAGAAATAAAGAAAGAAAAGTCCCACGGCTTGCGAGAAATTCACAACAAATAAACACTTCCTCTACTTTAAATCGGCGCACACTAGCATCGCTAACAAGTAGCATTTTAATCTCTTAGTTTCTCAAAATGATCAAAATGGCCCCATCAGTTCTAGATCAGCTTCCCACATTTGGGACAAGTGTCGTGACGAATCTCGTCCCAAATTTGAAAGCTTTCAAGCCTCTGTTAACAGTCAACGCCGACACCATCAAAATAACCAGGACAGAATTCAGCTATGGTTCCCTTGAACGCCAAAGCTCGACGCCTACTACCCCACTACACGATCGAGAGCCGGCACGGATGGCACTCGTGTCCTCTTTTTTGTCCACGGCAGTGGCTTCGTCTTTGGAGGTAAGATCATCACCGAGCTTGGCGGCGGGATCATGCATCGCAACCTGGGCCGTTTCTTTGCTAAGAAATATGGCTTTACCGTCGTCATTCCTAACTACAGGCTTGTTCAACATGGCTGCGTGTGGCCTTTTGGCGTAGAGGACTTGGCGTTGTCCGTGCAGTGAATCAAGGAACACATGAGCCAGAAGGATGGCTGCTGCTCTATTGATCTTTCAATCACGGGCGAGTCAGCCGGAAGAATCAATTTCGCAACCTATCTTTTCTCGGCTCATTTTCGGGTATCGGTGAAGTCGATTCTCTATCCGACAGGTGCATCTGTAGTCCATCTAAAAGTGGTGGTCTTTCTGGCAACTCCGTTTCACCTTGATAATGCCGATATAGCCCGCAGCGTGGCCCCGTCGACGTACTTCGGAGGAGCAGATTCGTCCAAGAAGACACCTCTAGGCTTGTTGGTTGAGGCAGCAAAGGGATATTCGGACGGGGAGTTGACAAACATCAAGGTGACAATTGTCAATGGATCTCTGGATTCCCCGTACGAGAGCATTGCTCCTCAGGACGAATTTTTGAGGGCATGGGAGACGGTCGATCCGGTGGGACGTAAAAAGGTGATTGTTGAAACTCTTGACACAACCATATCAGCCCGACTGCTGCCCTTAGTAGTGCAGATGAAAAGGCCGAAGCCTGGGGCCATATGGTGGGAATGTATCAGTCAATTATGCAATGCTTTCCCTGATTATTCGTGACACACTTCATCTCCAGAGCTCCCGACTCCAGTTTTCTCGTCTGTAGGCACTCCATGCTCTCCCCTAAGATACCCGTAAAACGGCTGCAGACCACTTAGGTAACGTCGAGCACCCCATTCCGCCCACCTCGCCTAACTCACCGCTATATCTACCTACTAATTTAAATAATTAATTACTTCTTGATTTTTTAATTAATTCTTTTCAAATTTGGAATGCGACTTGTCCTTATTATAAAACTTTAATATACCGAATACGATATTATATGTGCGCTTGCAGAGATCGCAAATAATAAGTCTTTGCGAAAGGCATTGCTTAAGTGGGGTATTTTAAGGTTTATATTTCGTAATTGTAATATAATAACTTTATTATATTAAGAAAGTGCTAGTTACTTATAAAAGTTATTTACGGTAGTAGAAAATCGATTAATTAACTAGATTCTGACTTAAGAGTCTTTTAGTCGTAGAGTTATGTATATATAGATTAAAGTTTTTAAAGAGAAGCTTTTAGCTTTTTAAGAAGACTATTTATTACTCGGAAGATATTAGATTTATAAGTTTTTAGTACGGAATCTATTCTGAAGACGAAGAGATAAATATATTAATTCTATACGTGTTAATAACGCTTATTCCGAAGTTATTAAGCTTTAGTTTTAAAAATAAGAAATTCCGGCTATTAAGGCTATCTTGGTTAGTTAACGATAGAATTCAAATAAGACCGGTATTATAGAAAGTTACGGTCTGAATAGATTTGTTATAAGGCACACGCCGAAAAGCGTAAGATTTAAGGGAAATAGCTAAGCTTATATACCTAAACGTCAATTTTTAAGTGTATTTTTATAATAAGGGTCTTTATATAACCTTTAATAATATATAAAGAAAAATCAGTGTAGTAATAATAGTTTCTGTCTTAATTAAATATATTCGATAATAAGTGCTTTATTATAACTAATAATAAGTGAACGACGGACGATACCGCTTTTAAATAGCTAAAGAAGGTGTTTATCTCTTAGACGTAATTACGTAATCGTTTAATAAGACTCCTTATCTTAAATAATTATAAGAGCTATAAAACAACGGAATTCCTTTAGGAATGCTTTAAATATAATATCTTCTTATTACATTTACTTATATATACGTTATACGTCTTACTACTTTTAGATTTAATAATTTTCTCTATTTTAAAGCGTGCTTACCGAAAGGAACTATATAAATTAAGTTCTTTAATCGATTATATATCAATTAATAAGCGCAATTTCCATATTTATTACCAGAAAGTATATTAAGAAATTATTACACTTTTTAATATTAAATCTAAGTGGAGAATTAATGGGTTATAACCGGTATTTATAGCTAAACCCTTGATAAGCTCATTATGACTAGAAAATAATAATAAATCAATAGAACCGGCTTTTTAAGAGCTTTAGAGAGTAATAATACTTTCTCTAGAGCATTTTAGTACTTATATTTAATTATAAATTCCTAAAACTAAGAAAGACTTTTATATAATAGTCGGTCCTCCTCCTGTTTAGCTCGGGGCTCGCTAACAGTCGGGGAAAGCAAGTGTCACAGGAAAGCAAGTGTCACAGCTTTATTTTGCCCGCAAAAATTAACCGACTTTCCATTTATTTGAACTTTTACGACGCATAACTTTATTAATTAAATAAATATAATAATAAAAAGTGGATGCATCGAAGAGGATAATTAGAAACTATTAGAATATCAACTTTTATTTTTCTAATTTATAATAATATATACTTAACATCTTAAAAAATAGGGCTTTTACGTCTTAATCTTAATATAAAGGTTTTGCGCGGGGCATATTAGTAAGGCTCCTTTACCAAAAAACGAGCTGTGACACTTGCTTTCCCCGACTGTTAGCGAGCCCCGAGCTAAACAGGAGGAGGACCGACTATTATAGATTTATACGTTAGCGAGTGGATTACATCATCAACTTTTAACGTAATATTTGCTTTTTAAGAAGATTATAAAAGGAATTAATAAAAAAATTACGAATTAAAAAAGGTAAATATAAGAATAAGAGAGTTAAAAGAGAGGTTAAAGTAATTAAAGCTAAGGAAAAGAAGAAAAGTATAAACTAATTCAAATTCCTAGTTTGCAATAACACGTGCTATTTAAAAGGCTTAAATTGCAGCTGGAGATCGTTAAATTATATCTGTAGACTTATATAAAAGTTAACGTAGCGTAGAGTTATTAAGTATTGAATAAAAAGTGCTGAATTACGCGAGGTAGGCGGAATGGGGGTGCTCGACGTTATGGATCCATGTGCCAGATTCCGATCCCCAGACGCAATATTTGAAAAAAAAAGTACGGGCAAACTGGAGTGGCGCTGTCGATACTGTACGCGTTCGATACGCGACCACTGATAGTACCAGAGTTATAATGAAGCATCTCAAACCCCACAATATCGAGGCGAATTCGACACCGAGAAACGCGCCATATCAACCAGAAAGCTTCCATTCAGAACGCCATAGGTATGGCTCGAGAAAACCCTCAAAAAAAGTATCAATTGAGCGAAAGTCAAGGAGAATCGACGGACCCCGAGCAGCTTGAAATATTATACGTCCGACGGTCTCCGCTTGCTCCGTCTCTTTTCGGACGATGGAATGCCCGGACTTCCGCGCTCTGCTGTTCTGTATCAATCAGGATATCGATACATGGCTACCTGGGAGCCATAGTACAGTGCGGGATTGGGTTGTACGTCAATATGAGTCTTAAAAAGCCAAGATCAAAGCGTCGCTCAAGAGGTCTACGACCCGGATCCATATCAGTTGCGACCTTTGGAGCTCTCCCAACTCGCTTGCAATTCTTCTTGGCATAGTACATTTAGTATTAACCTGACCAATCATGTCCCAGCAAACCTGTACACGCAATCTCGTGGGTACCTGGTCGCACTAAACCATTTTACGGGGTCCCGGAAACGCATTGCTGGTGGGTTAAGCTTTCCTTTGAATGCTGCCACGGGAGGCGATCCCGTATGACCGGATGGACCTCCCGAACCACACGGTGATACCGCAGAACACTACCTGGTGAGAACACGAGGGGCACGCAAAATACGCTCTTTTCGAGTGGAGCCCAATATGACGGGAGAAATGCTCTGCTGTATAAAGAAGAAGCTAAGATCTTCCATTCTAGCTAACAACACAGAAACGCTCTCTTCTTCATACCGCCTTACAAGTTTGACCATAATTCAGCTCATATCGTAACAACGAGACCATACCTCCATTTGATATCATGGACTCGAATGTGCAATCATCGAAAGGTGTTCGAACTGGCCACTGCAATGTCGAGAATAGCCCGAGCGCTCCACCTCAAACACTCTTGAACATTATTATTGTTGGAGCAGGTATTGCGGGATTAGCATTAGCCGGTATCATGGGCAGCTCTGGACACACAGTCACTGTCCTGGAAGCGGCACCAGCAATCGGTGAGGTCGGCGCTGGGATTTACTGCTCTCCAAACCTCACACGTCTATTAAGTCGATGGGGCCTGGATAGTTACATACGCAAGTATACAGATTCGCTCACTCACATCAAGCTCAGACGATGGGAGCACGGAGAGTTTCTTGGCGCTGCACCTCTTATGCCTGAGGTCGAGAAGATACATGGCGCTCCCCAATACGTAATTCATAGGGCTGATCTGCATAGAGCCTTAATGGCGAATGCTGAGACCGTGGCCGAGGTTCGTGTCAATAGCATGGTTACGGACGTTGACTTTGAGAAGCCTTGCGTGACACTAAGTGATGGGAGAGTGCTCGAAGCGGATTTGGTAGTTGGGGCAGATGGTTATTTTCCCTTCTCCCGATCTTGAAAAAGGCTCACGATTGTCAGGGATGAAGTCAATATGCAGACGATTGCTTTACCTGAAACAAGGCTTGGTTGACAAACCACGACCAACGGGAAACGCCGCGTTCAGAGCTTGCATACCTCTGGACGTTATCGAGGACGAAGAACTGCGATCTTTTATGACAGAGCCTGTTGCGAATAGGTGGATGGGCCCTGGTAGACACGTCCAAGCGTATCCTATCCGCCATGGAAAGCTCTACAACATGGTAGGCAAATTCCCAAGGCAAAGGCTGGCGGTGACTTACATAAACCATAGGTTATGTGCCACCCTGATACGGGTTTCTCCGAAGAGTCCTGGACTGCCAAAGCATCCAAGCAAGAGATACTGGACCACTTTGGGTCCTGGGATCCAGTTCGATTAAGGAAGATCCTGGACTATGTCCCAGACGAGAACGTAATGAAGTGGAGGCTGTGTGAACATGAACCCCTTCATACGTGGGTGGTGGGTAATGTTGTCCTGCTCGGGGATGCCTGCCACCCTATGCTGCCTTACGTCGCACAAGGAGCCGCTCAGGCTATCGAAGATGTCGCAGTTCTTCATTTAGCGCTAAATCGCATCTCGAACCTAGGCGATATACCTGTACTCCTCAAAGCGTATGAACTTGCACGAAAGCCCTGGGCAGAAACTATCGTTGAAACGGGGGGGCGACACGTACGGTTCTACACCTTGATGATGGCCCTGAACAGCTTGCCAGAGACCAAAAATTCAAAGCCATTTCTCAAGGCGGCGACAACCCAGACCTTCTAGGTGACGCCAAGACGCACTCATTCTTGTGGGGTCATGATCCTGAGCACGACTTTCTGGAGAACTTTGAAAGTGAGTTATTAGCCTAAGTGCATAGACTACACCAACTAATGAACGAGAAGGTCTGATCAAGCAAGCACGACATCTTCTCCAATCTGTTGTATAGAGTGTGATAACGTCGCTAGAGTAGGGGAAGGTTGCGACCACCTTGCAACTAAATAAGTACGGGTTGCTACTTTGCTTGTCTCTTTTAATCACAGAGGCTTAGCACATGCTGAAACCAAGTACATCTGTGAATTGATTTGATTTCATTTTGATTTATTCCCAATGGCTGTGCAGAGCCGCTGGCCCTATGTAGCCCCAAAACCTGTCCAGCTTGAGTCCGAGAATCATCCTACAGCCCACAGCATCTTATGGGGTGTCTTAACTACCCCTTTAAAGTCCAAACCGCTGGGAGTTCTGCGGAAGTGTCGTAGATGAGGATCGCGCGCCGAATCGACCTGTCTTCATTGCAAACCGGATTGCGGACATAACTACAGAGATATCAGATGCTCACCGTTCTGGAGGTCCGTCCGTATTGGGTCTGTCAGGCCTCTGGATAGATCTTCATATCTCCTACCTCCAGCTCTAATCATATCTGCTCGCAGGTGTTGAAGCAGTTGGCAATGAAGCACAAAATGCCGAATATCCTTTTTACCTTCCCCGCATTCGCACTGGTCGCTGTCTACCGCTCCGATTCTAGACAGGAATCTCGCAGCTTGGAATTTCCATAATTACCTATTGCCTTAATATCTATAACCTTTTAGCCGATGCTTTCTCCCGTAAACTAAACGAGTTAAATTAGCAAAACTTTATTAAAAAGACGTACCGTCTGTAATAATTCTTACGACAAGATTAAGTCGACCTTAACTTATTAGTCGCAGAGTTACGTCTTTTAAACGACTTTAACGCGCTAATATTAAGCGTAAAGATTACTAATTTTTTACTCATATTCCCCGCAATATATTAAATATTAAAAGTAAATCGTATGGCTCTTTTTTTATAAGTATTACGAAAGTAAGTTTTATTCGAGAATCCTAGGAAGTTTAATATAAAAGTGTCATGTGCATACTCACTCATTCTATTTATATGGAATCGGACCCGTAGCATAAGGGGGCCGAGGCTTCTACGGCATTAATAGAATCAGTCTTATTTATATTTCTAATTACGCCGGCGTTTTTCTTCCCTTCACGAGTAACCCTTTCTATATATACGCTTCTCTTTTAGACTTCTTTAAAAGCCAGAGATTAATTCTTTAAATATATTTTCCTTAAACCGCTATAAAGTTTTACTTACCGTGAACTTTATTTAATAAGTTAATCTCTTTATCTTATAAAGAAATAATACAAAAAGTAAAGGAATAATTCTTTATTAAGTGATTTTATTTAATAACGCTAGACTTACGGGCAATACCTGGTTCGGTAGTGCCGCTCGTAATATTCTTTATAAGATTATAAAATCTATAGATTCCTTTTATATAATTAAAATCGGAGGTGCTTTTAATAACAAACTGCCTTAAAATACTCGCGGCAATAATAATAAAGAAGCTTCTTATACTTATAACTAGCCCGTTTATATTTATAAAGATAAAGGCAAGGCTATAGCTTAAACTAAAAGTAATTTAAATATATCCGATTATATAACGGATAATATAGTCTTTTTATTTTTAATATTAATATTAATTTTACGGCTTTAAATATACCTACCGAAGAATAAATCGCTTAGAAGCAGCGCGAGCTCGAAGAGCATATGCGCTTATTAATTAAGTTTAAGGCTAAAGATACTCGTGCGAAGACGCGGCTCGCTTATTATGAGAATGGTTTTGCCAGACTTCGCCGCCTTCGGGCAATTTCCGTCGCTAATACAAATTTAATAAGTAAATAATATATAATTAAAAAAAGCTTTTAACGAACTCGTAATATAATATTAAATTCTATTATTATTATTTTAATAAAGGACTTTAAGTTACCTTTAGTGAAGCGTAATTTTAATTTAAGGTTAGAAGTTAACTTACTTAGCCCGTAATACTTACTTAACGAAGATGTTATTAGGCTTAAAACGTTGCCGGCCTCGGGATACCTCCAGGAAACAACCGCATTACTTATAGTAAATTACGTAACTTATAAACTTAAAATAATATTATTAATATATTTAAATTTAAACGCTTATATTTTACTAAAGTATACTACGGCCTAAGCAAAAGATGAGCGCGACCGTAAGAAATGCCTTACGATTATAATTCCTAAAAAAATATAAAGGAGAGAGTTTTAAGAGCCTATGAAAATAAAAAAATGCTTAAGAAAAGATCTTTAAAGTTCGCTTATATAATTATAATACGCATGCGAATCGAGTACGCGTTACAGTTATAAACATAAAAGGCGACCTATTAACCTATTAAGGTAATGTAAAGTAAACTATAATTAAACTTAAAGGTATCCCGCTAGTATAAAACCTGTTCATTGAGTTCTTAAAAGGGCTTTATGCCTCCTCTAAAGAAACTCGAAGCGCTAAGGTGACTAAGAACATTAAGCGGTTCCGCCAGCAACCGGGCGAGTCTATTTAAGCGATGTGCCGACGGTTTATTATATTTATTAAAGACCGCAATACTCGAATGTTTAATAATAATATTATTACTAACCTTTATAAAGTAATTACGCATATATTAACGGCGCAGTAAATTAACTCCTACGCTTTTATAAACCTTTTTAATATTTATTAATAATAAAAGAAACTAGTTAACGATATTAAGTCTTTTATTAAAAGAACTTAAGGAATATCTTTTAATGCACCGAAAGTTAAATATAAAGGAGGCAAAAGCGGACAAAGTAATAATAATTTTAAAAATAGCGAATTTCGTAAGAAAAGCCGTGAAAAATATTTTAAAGATAATAATAAAAAGCGCGCACTTAACGGCGCCCTTTTAGCTTTTAATTTTTAACCTTTTAACAAAAGTAAGAACGGTAAGAAGAAGAATTATATTAAGAATATTATATTTTACCGCTCTTATAAGTAAGAGGGTTATTAATTTAAAAACCGTAGCTATCTTAAGTTCGCATAATAAGAGCAAAATAATCTTTAAAAGCTAAAAGTAAAGGAACGTTTTAAAGTAATAAAGAAAACTTTTTAAATAAAAAAGAAGGTATATATTATTATACGCGTTAAAAAACAGAAGTCGTCTAGCACCGGAAAGAATGCGGAAAAAGGTAATATTAAGTCTTACGTTAAAGGCTTAGGAGATATTCTTAAACGCTTATATATTTTTATAAGATTAAAGTAACCTAAGACAGGTGCGAATGCGTCACTTAATAATTTAATGAATAGTGGCTTAGATTATAACTTCTTTAATAAATATAAAGCTAAGTTATAGGGGTTTCTCCTTTTATTTAAGTATGACTAAGAGTTTATAACCTTTAATAAGTATTAGTTCTGGGTAATTAACGCTTATGATTGATATATAACTATATAAGACGACCGTAAAGTCTCGAGAACCTTTCGAAAAAGATTTTATAATTATAAAACCTTAAGGTATAATATAATTCTCGGAATAAAGTTCTTTAAATATAAAAGCGCCGGGTATTACGACTAAAAACTTAAGAAATAAGCTTACGCCTTAATTTAAGATAAAATCTAGATCGTAATAATAAAAGAGTTTATTAATACCCTTAATACCGACCTTAAAACGGTGTTTTATATTATATTTGTATTTTAATCCGATTATAATTATTTAAAGAATTTAAGATTATATAACTGTTTAAGGCAGCCGTAGGATGTTAGTCTTAATACTAGCGTTATAGACCCGTCGTAAGTATTAGCTATTTAACTAAAGACTCCTAAGCCGACACTTCTTCTAAATTAGTTTATAAATATAGTAAACGTATATAATAATAATCCGCTAATTAATTTCCTTAAAAAATAAGTTAAATTTAAATATATTATTAATACCGACGTATTACTTTTATATAAACTCTTTTATAACCTTTTCGAACTATAACTCGCTGTGCTTCGAGAATTATCTTATTGCCTCGCTATAAAAGAAATAGATTCGTCCGTTAAAAAGTCCCGTAAGTACGTCGATATTATTTATATTAAAAAAAGATAAAAGTTTGCGTTTATATATAGATTATTATAAATTAAATAAGGTAATAATTAAAAATCGCCACTTCCTTCCTTTAATTAATAAGACGCTAGACTGTCTTAGCGGAGCCGTAATATTTACGGCTTTAAATTTAAAAGATATATATTATCGTATTAAAATTAAGGAAGGATATAAATACAAAATAGCTTTCCGTATAAGATATAAATATTTTAAATATTTAATAATACTCTTTAGGCTATCTAACGCTTTAGCTACGTTTTAAGCGTATATTAATAAAGCGTTAGCGGGACTAATCGATTATTTCGTTATTATATGTCTCGATAATATCTTAATTTATTTTAAAAATAAAAAAGAGTATCGTAAATATATTAAAGCTATTATGAAACGATTGCGTAAGTATAAGCTTTTTATTAAATTTAATAAGTATAAGTTTAAAGTGAATTAAGTCGAGTTCTTAGGATTTAAAGTCGGATTAACTAGCATTTAAGCGGACTTAAAGCGGATTCGTTCGATTTAAGAATAGCTAAAGCTAAAATCTTATAAGAATATTTAGGTTTTTTTAAGCTTCGCGAATTTATATTATAAATTTATATTAAAATACTTTAAGATAACCGTAAGCTTAACAGGGGCTTTTTAAAATATAAAAAATAAAATTAAGAAAGGACCCTTTGAATTCTTTAATATAGCTAAAAAAAAGCTTTAAAGATTTAAAAGTAGCTTTTATTAATATATTAATTATAAGGCAGTTTAATCTTACGAAGCGCATTCGGATTAAAACCGATGCTTTTGGATTTATAATTACTAATACTCTTTTTTAATAAGCCAATTTTAAAAAAGGATTTAAGCGATACTAAAAACCCGTTACGTATTAGTCCCGTAAGATAATTAATATTAAGCGGAATTATATTACTTATAATAAAGAGCTTTTAATTATTATTAAATGTTTTAAAAAATAAAAGTATTACTTTAAAGGCAGCTAACACATTATGAAAGTACTTACGGATTATAATAACCTTAAGTATTTTATAATAACGAAATATCTCGAAAGTCAATAAACATAATAGGCAATATATTTTATTATTTATGATTTTGAAATTTATTACCGTAAAAGTATAAGATTATATTAAGCATATTACCGTATTCGGTATAAAGCATACCTTTCCATAACTCAACTACCTTTGCATAAAGCTCTAGCTTCCCATAAAGCTTCGGCTTCCGTGCTTTGAACCTCGGAAGCTTTAAGCTTCCGGTAAAAGGTTATTCAGGGCTAAAACAGTGGCTTTCAGAAGCCTGAAGCTTCCGTGTTTCAAACCTCGGAAGCTCTGGTAATATAAAGCTAGTCTTAATACAAAGCTAGTTTCAATATAAAGCTAATAACCGATGCGAGAGCAAATAGCCGATGCGAGAGCAAATAGCCGATGCGAGAGCAAATAGCCGATGCAAGAGCTAAATAGCTTGGCGCCTAAAAGTAGTTATATAGACCTAGTTTCCCCCGAAGTAATGGAATCATCATCACACCAAATCTCTTCTTTTCACTTCTATACCTGGTTTAGGAATATTTTCGGTATTACGACCTTAAGTTAAGCTAAAGGTTTAATACTGATATACGACTTGGCTGGCATAAGTGTATGGTTATAGCGCTTACCTGATGATTAAGGATTAAGAGGCCCCTTAACAAAAGAGGGTATTTAAAGTTAACCCAAGAATACACCTTAAATACCTGGCTGAATACGTCTCGTTTAATATATATACGGTTTAAGTGCCTTAATTATAACGTATAAATATAACTTAGAATATTGCTTTTAACGAATACCTTTTTTATTCAGGCTTTTTAAACGTGGAGAAAGCGGTTAGCTAATCGTGCTTAATATTAAAAGACTTTGCTGAAATGCTAAGAGAAGAGGAAGGACCCCAGGACACTAGCACCGATATAATCAATCGACTAAGTGCACTTAATATACTAGAATTAATAATAAGCATTATCTTAACAAAAGAATAACTAAGCTAAGTAATGAGTTTTATAAAAACTATTAACTTTACTACCTCGGGGGTACTATAACCTTCGATTAAGCTTTTAATTACGGGGGTAGAGCAAAACTCGTTAGTAAAAACTCGGGGGTAAATTAACTAAGGAAAAGTATTAAATTTCTTACTCACGAGTACCCTGATTAAGTCTTAAAAAGAGTCGATACTTCAAGATAATTAATGTCTTAAAGCGTAACTAGGAGAGATGTCTTACGTAATACACTAAACTTTAAGAGAGATATAGAAGTTGAGCGCTAATCAATATTACAATTTGTTATATACTCTTCAGAGCTACACGATCGAGAGCACGGTCTTAAGCCTCGGAGAGTACTTACTTAAGGTACCGGTCTTAAGTAATCGGAAGCTTTACCTTAAGTAACTAAGTAACTGAGTATAAGAAGCATTCTGATTCGTTAAACTCAGGGAAAGAATCAAGTATAAAGCAATACTTGCTACTTCCGACCTTAATTAATAACTATTTACTTAAAACTTTACGAAGAAAAAGGATAGAAGACCGAGTAATTAGCGATGATCGAAATACTCAAGTTAGTAGCAAGATAACGAAACCGAATCAAAGCATCTACATAGTAATTATTAGAAAGCTGTTCTACAAAAGCAGGACCTGCAGATGCGATCTGCAGTATACGGTATATAACCTCTATTCTGTACGACAAAAGCTAATTGCGGAATCATTAAACCCGTTGAGCAATCGCGAGTATTTAAAGGATTTTTTAAGGACTTTTTGGCTTAGTCAAGAAATAGTGTGGTGGGGTTGACCTCAGAAGTCCATTTGTCACGTGATTGAGCTGCCTTTTGCTGTATTTAAGATAGCCTTTAAGGCAATATCCTTTAAGGACAATAACGGTTTTTACCGCTATAACTTTTCCTTCTTATTCAAACTGTACCTCTCCCCTTTTTTAACAAATTATATACTTTAAATATGTGATATCTTTAGTACCCGTCAAATAAGTATTTCCTACGTTTACCCTCCGGCACTTGTTTTGCTACCCTCTTATTATGTGCTTGATGTTTTCCCCTCTACAATAGTGCGAAAAGACGGAAAAGACTTGAGAGCGGTTTACGCTATTATCTTAGCGTCTGTTCTTAAAAATATCGAAATTCGAAAACCGGTTAATCTCTCACGAATACATTAATTTCAATTTGCTAAAGGTCTTATTAAATTAGAGAGACCTTAAGGACTACCCATTAAGAGAGCACTTCCGAGCTAATGCAATTAAAGAAATCACTAACTTAGAATCGCGCAACTGCTGGAGAGTCGTCAAATAAAGCTTTGCTATTAAATAACTAATATTATTAAAATAGGTATTTCACGTTAAAGTCGATTCTTTAAGATATTTAACTAAGTATCGCTCGCGAGTTATTATTAAAGGAGATTTAAAACCCGAAACATTAATTCTTATAATATATGCGGCTACCTTAACTGCTTGTTTTTTTAAGAACCGCCATAGTAATAGTAGCTTAATTTGATTTAAAGATAATTTAATTTGATATTATTAATGCTTTTATCAACGCTAAACGAAGCAAATCGAGTGCTCGCGTACGTTATTACTTACCGGACGGATTTAAACAAGACGGTATAGTAATAGAGGTTAATTGCGTATTTTATAGATTTAGAGACCTACTAGTATTATAGTACGGAGACTTTACCGAAACTTTATTAAAGTTAAGGTTAATCTCTTCTAAGAAGAAGCTGTGTATCTTTATAAATAAGCAACGTTTAGTTTTTATTATATTTTATATTGATGATATCCAAATGTTATACTACGCTTCGGCTCTTGACGATGCCTAACTTATTATTAATAGCTTAAATACGGTATATGAACTTATTAGAGCAGTACTAATACAATAGATTTTAGGTGTTCGTGATATTAGAGATCTTTAAGCGAAGATTATTTCTCTAGTATACGATATTTATATTTTAAAGGTTGCTTTGCGATTTGACTTAGTAGATGGAAACTACCCAAGTACTTCACTACTTTAAGTCAAGCTATTGAAGAATTAAGAACAAGTTACTTCGGTGCAAATTAAGGAGTATTAAGAGAAGATTGGTTTAGTGCTTTATATTATAATTATATTGCGCGTAAACGTTGCTTTCGCGGTTTTAAAGCTGTCTTACTTTTTAATTAACCCGTTTTTGAAGTAGTACCTTGTGATACTTAGTTAGATAATTCGTTACCTTTTTGAAACCCGATTTTTTGAGATCACTTATAGCTATACGTTACGTGATTCCTAACTTGTAATATCCTTAGATGCTTCTTTTGCAGATTATCTCGATACAAGGTGTTTTTCTAATAAGTATATTATATTTTTTAGAAGTTTGATCTTATGGAGAGGGCCTTGCAAGATATAGTCACTACTTCGACTACTTAAGCTAAGCTTTTGGGGATTAAGCGTACGGCTAAGGAAATTATAGCTTTATAATATTTCTTTTATAAGCTACGCCTTAAATTAAGAGAAGTTTAGAAAATCTTTTGCGATAATTAGTAAACGATTTGGTTAATCGTTAGGGAAAATCAGCGTATTTTTACTAAGTTACGCCATGTCGATATTTAGAATATATAATTACACTAGGAATTTCGAAAGAGCACTTTTTTAGTAGAATATCTTACTACGGGGTATATGCTAGCTAACGCCAAAAGGCAAGCTATTTAACTAAAGGAGTAAGTTAAAACCCTCGGCGTAATTATGGAAGCGAAACTTAAATATAAAAAGCATATAACGAGAGCTACTTCTAAAAGGCTCGAGGCGGCAATAAAGCTAAGACGATTAAAAGGGCTCTCGCTCGCCACGGCACGACAATTTTTTATAATTATAATCACGCTAATAGTGGATTATGCTTTTAATATATAAATATATAAATGCAACTATAAATCGGCTATATCCATCAGCCGGGTCCAGAAGATAAAAGAACAAGCGATAGTAAGAACATTTATGACGATAGCCATAAGCGCAGCAGAAGCGAAGGCAACAATCCCTACGGTAGAAGATAAACTTTAGAAGAAAGCTATTGTGGAGGGGAAAATACTAAGCACATAATAAGAGGGTAGTAAAGCAAGTGCCGGAGGGTAAACGTAGGAAATACTTATTTAATAAATATTAAAAATATTATATATTTAAAGAATATAATCTATTAAAGAAGGAAAAAGGTATAATTTAAATAAGAAGGAAAAATTATAATAATAAAAATCGTTATTATCCTTAAAGAATATTATCTTAAAAGCTATCTTAAATATAATAAGATACAGCTCAATCACGTAACAAATAGGCCTTTGAAGTTAACCCCACTATATGCGTCCCTTCTTTAGAAAACTCATACTCAACTTCGAGTAAAAAAATAAAAATTAATATTGCAGCTTTTTAAAACTCTAAATACTTAAAGGAAAATGTGTTTAAGTAAGGATAAATAAATATTAAGTGACTTATACTTTACTTTTAGAAGCAAATAATCGTCTTGCTTAATACCTTTAAATATTGTTTTTTACTTTATTACTCTTTTTCTTTCTTTTCCTTTTTAATAACTTTATTACTCTTTTTTATAATACTTTTAAAAAGGCTTTATGTATCTTTTTATTTTTATATTAATCTTTTCATACTTTTTAATACTTATTATATCGTTTCTATCGCCTAAACTTGCTTTCTTAGGCATCACATTTAAGTAAACTTTAACTTTAGTAAAGTTAAAGTAATTCCTTTAAAATAAATCGGCGCATAATTAGTATTTTAAATAAGTTCCTGACTCCTTTCCTTATAACGTAAAGACTAACTTTCTTTATAAAATAAAGATCGATCCCCATAACGCGTCGAATTCGTTAATATTCCCTTATACCTTAAGCTAGCGTGTCTTTAACGACCTCGCTTTTTTTTATATTCTTATTTTAATAAATCTTCTACGAACCTTCTTAACTTTTTAATTATTATTAAAAACAAAAAGAAATATATTAAAAATATATTAAAAAAGTAAGAATATATAAATATATAAAGTTAAAAGTAAATAATAATCGGAGGACGGTCTTCTTACCTTCGAGGTTCGAAGTATAATAAAAAAGTAAAAAAAAGCTAATTAAAGCATCTCTTTTCCTAACTTAATTAAGTCTTTTTTTACTCTTATCTTTTTCTTTTTACTTTCACTTTTTTAATAAGTTAATATTAAATAACGATAAAGTCGGTTTTAAGTAGTTTTCCTTTCTCTTATCTTAACGGTTATTATATTAAATAAAAGCGCCGATAGTGCCTTAATAACTTCTTATTATATCTTCCCTTTATTTTTTAATAAATAAGTAAATTACTATAAGCGGCTGAAATTTATTATATTTAAAGAAGGAAAAAAGGAAATATTATATTTTATATATTAACTTCGAGCTGCTTAGTCTTCCTCGCGGTCTTTCTCTTTTCTTAACGGTAAGTTACGGAATAAAAGCTTCTTAAGAATAACTTTTAAAGCTTTAATAAGTTATAAGCTATTTTAAACCGCTTTTATCGTCGCTTTCCTTCGACTTACTTCTTACTATTAATTGATTAGGAGGGGTAAGAGGCTAAAGGTAAGTTCTTTCTTATTTGATATCGCTAACTTCTAAATCTTAATAATTCTTTAATATAATTTAAAGACTTAAAGTAAAAGCGTAGCTTTAATTGCCTTATTAAAATAAGAAGTGTTTTTAACCTCATTACTTGTTTTAAGCCTTTATTAATTACATTATAAGCAACTTTTAAACTAATAATATCGAGCTTTCTAGAAGTCTTTTCTTATTAAGGCAACTCCTTTTTATTTAAAAGTAAGGTTCTTTTTTAAAGAACTTTATATTAATATAACTTTATAATAACTCTAAAGGTAATAAAAACATTCCCTAAACACCTTTATAAGCCGGTATAAGCTGAGCCGGATTTTAAGTCTAGGGAAAAAGCAAATATATCTTGAAGGCAGAAGTAATAATACTCTTTCTTAATCGATTAATATTCTTAATTTAGTAGTCTAAAGACTAATATTTAACTAAAAGAAGCTCTTAACCTAAAGTCTGGTTAATTTACTTAGTGGAAAACCACTCTATAAAGATAAAGTCAGAGGAATACTTATAGATGGCTTAAATATTTATAATAAGGCATTATTTACCCGCTTAAGTCCTTTATAAAGTTATTATTACGACGGAATTATAATAATAGTATTTGAATTTTAATAAGCGAGATTTCAGAACGACTAAAGAAAAGGCGTATAATTTAAATTAATTAAAATCTCCTTTTATATAAAGTAATTCTACTTATTTTATTATCTTAAAATTAGTTAACCGAAACTCTAAGGAAATAAAGTCGTTATTACTTTAATACTTTAATACGTTACTTAAAATAACTTAAAGTAAGCTTAGCTTATTACAGTACTTAATCCGTTATCTTATACTTTTGCTCTTAATTAAATTACTATTATTAATACTTAGGCAGCGTAAAGGCCTAGACTTAGTAGCCGTCGATTGAGAGAATTTATAAAGTTTAATAATAACTCTTACGTTAAACTTTAGGCTTACGACAACTCGACCGCTGATTTCCGAGGACTAATAATTTAATTAGGAATAAAGCACTTATAATATAAAAAGTTAAAGGCGTAAAAGAAATATAAAAAAACTAAAGATTTATAACTTATTAGCCGTACTTACTTTGCCCGTTTTTAACTTAACCGTTATAGTTTCGGAGTATTAAGCTCCGTTTTTAAGTACGCTATATTAAAATTATTAATATTTAAATAAACCTTTTATATTATTAATAATAAATTTGACGATTTTTATTACCGATATAAGGCAGTTATAATAGCTTATTTCCCTTGCAATAATCTATAGCCTGTCGCGCGCTTTATCGTTTATTTAAATATATAGATTAATTTTATTTATTTAGTTTTATAAACTCCTTTAAATCTTAAGTCGTTTAATTACGCGTAACTTCTTAATTATTATATATTTTCTTTTTAAATTAATAGCTTATTTATTATAGCTTTAAGAGTTATTTTAATTAAAGTAAATCTTTTTCATTATAAAGTATTTAAATAATATTAAAGAAGAATTTTTGGTCTTCGACTACCTTCAGAGACTTATTATATAAACTTACTTTAATAATATATCTCGGGGGGTTATCGTTTTTAGCGCCTGGCCTATTAATATATTAAGATTATTAACGCTCCGGAATAGCTTGTCGAAGGAACTTCGTTTAACTTATTATTTAACTTTTCTTAAGATTTAATAAAAAGTAAGTACTTAATTGAATTTTATTCTTTTATAGCGCAAGTTATAATCGACTTAATTTAATTAAACTATCTTATAAGGCCAAAACTCTTTTTAAGTTTCTTAAGGGCTTCTTTAGCTTTATAAAGTATTAATAATCATTATATTTATAAGCTTTCGAGCTTGTACGTCTAGCGTCAGTAATACTGAATTATTCAAAAGGCAGCTACCGCAAATATACTATTTGGCTCGACTGGGATATTAATATTATTGTTGCGGAACGACTTATAAATGCAATCGAAGGGTATTTATAGCCGTAGATAATGTTCGAAGTGCTGAAGAGGTTTTTCGTCGTTTAAAAGAGAGCCCCTAGTGTTTTAATATATGCTTTTATTATTATGCCTTAATCTTCGTCCCCTTTATAAGGTATAAAAAATGCGTCTTCGCCACAGTTTAGCGTTCGACAACGCTAAACGACAAGCTATAAGAATTATAATAAGAAGTAATTAATAGTATTAGTCGTGGCGATTAAGTTATTTATTAAAAAAGTAAATAACGACTCGATATTGATTTTATTCCGCGTGAGTTAGTCTTTTAAGTATTTTAATAATAATTCTATCGTTCCGTATAGCTTGTCTCGTAGGCTCTTTAAGGTCTTTAAAGCCCTGTAAATTTCGCTCTTTAAGACTGAGTTTAAGTTAGTCTTTACTGTTATTATACTAAGTTGTCGCTAAAAGCTCGTTGTCTTCATAATAAATAAAACGCTCTTATTTATAAAACAGCTTAAAGCGATTAATTATAAAAGTACTACGAAAAAATATATTATCGACTTCTAGCTCTTTTAATTTATAATAGCTCTTTTTAAGGAAGGCTTTATAAATTTCGTAAGGTTTTAACTACCGAAAGTCAAGCTTTTTACTCCTTAATATATCGATTTCTTAAATAAAATCGTGCCTAAGAACTAAGTCTTTAATTTATAATAGCCTATTTCGAATATTTCTTTTTACGTCGAAAGCTTCTTTTCCTTTTTGTTTACGGCGTGTCTTTTAAAGCCTAATTTCTTTTATATTATTATTCCGTATTTAATATTAAAGAGTTTAAATATAAATTAAATCGTTAATATTTTTAATATCTTTCGAGAAGAGGCTTTTTTAAGTAAAGTAACGTGTTTCGATAAAGAGAATTAGTTTTCTATTATAAACTATATAAAAGGGGGTATAACTTATAAGTTTATAGACTATAATACGGTTAGTAAATAGAACCGCTAATAAGCTACTTGTTTAGTTTTCTTTTATTTTAAAAAAAGTATTTTTAATAAGGTTATATCTCCACTCGATTATGCCATTAGCTTTCGCGTTATAAGTTAATATTTGAATTCGTCGAATTTCTATTTTATTTAATAAGTTAACGATTTCGCTTATATTCTTTATGCCTTCATCGATTACCAGCTTTTAAAACAGCTTATATCGGCAAATAATATCTTATTAAATGAAATTAATAATACCTTTAGTTTCCTTTAAAATAAGCGCCCTAGCTTCGACCTAACCGCTTATATTATCTCGGGCGACAACGAAATACTTCTTCCCGTTTCGTATTAATATAAAAGTAATATTTAACGCCTATTTTTTTTAAGTTTATTTAAATTAATTAAAATTATAAGTTCTTTTTGTCGCTTAGTATTACGTAATATATACTTATTATATATTTTAACGAATTCCGCGGAGTCCTTAAAACAGCCTTTTTAAAAATAGCGCTAGAAGATGCGGTAGTATATGCTTTTTTTTTCTTTATAGTCAGAGCTATTATAATAGCTTCGCAAAATATATGCCTTGTCTTTATCGGTGTCGATGACGAGTTTAATAAGTGCGCTTTTTAATAAAAGTTTTTAAATATATTAATTATAAATTTTATATAATAATACTTCTTTTTTAAATATATAAAAAGCTTTTAAGTTTATACTTTTTAAAGTCTTAAGCGTAGTTAAGTAAATAGCTATCTTTTAATCATATTCTTTATAATATTTTAAAAATATTAATAAGTCCGCTTTGCTCTCTTAGTTTATACTCGAGTCGCCACTAGGTATTGCTTAATCGTTCGACTTATCTCGCAGTTCTTAGACTTTTTGTTTTATGTCGATGAGGATATTATGTCTTTAAGTTAACTTAAGGTTATCGAAGGTCTTTAACTTTTTTATTAAGTCTTCCGTGCTTTTTACTTCTATTAGGCAAATTTTAACCGCATTAAGCTTAATTAAGATTTAATCTTTATTATTATTATTTTCGATATCTTCCTTAATATCCTTAAAGTATTTAAGTCTTTTTAAGAAAGTATTTATTATTATATGCGTAGCACTTTTAATATAACGCACTTCGAAGTCGAAAAGCCTAATCCAGGCGAGCTAGCGAGTGAGTATTATATTAAAGTAGTCGTGAGCAGCTCTTTTAAATTAAATAATAAGAGTATTTGCGTTAGTCTTTATAATAAAATGGACTTTTATAAACTAGATTTTAAACTTCTTAAGGATTAAGAGTATGCTTTTATATTTTCTTTTTATAACGTTATAATTTCGTTTTGCTTTTATTTAAAAGCCGTTTTTATACCTCGCCGGTTTAAGCTTATTATTTTTTAAGTCACGTTAATTAAGAAAACCACTTTATCTGACTTTATTAAAGTTTATAAAAACGACGATTTCGCTAGCGTTTTTAAAGTAATTAATCTTATAAAATACTGGAAAAGAATATAAAATATCTTAAAAGGTTTTTATTACTTAATTATAAGTTATAGGGTTTTATATAAATTTGACTCTTTTCTTAATAAAGTCGTATAATAGCTCGGCTAATAAACAAAAGTCTTTAATTTAAATATAAAAATAAATAATTAAACTTAAAAATCTTTTAACTTTTATGACATTTTTTAATTCTTTTTATTTTTATACCTTAATTAAGTATATAATTAAAGGTTCTCTTTTTTACAAATTATATACGTAGCTGACGATATTTATATTATTACGACAGAATTAAGATTTAAAGCCTATAATAACTCTAACACGCTTAAGGCGTTTTAATATTTTATTAAGGTTAAAAAGGTATTTAAAGACGAACTAGCGAATTCCAGGCCGTGCTTTCTTCCGATTATAGTTTATATATAATCTTTTTACGTTAACGTCGTTTAAGAACGGCATTATAATAAAAGACATAATATTTTTTAGTATTTTATTAATTATTTTTACGAATTAAGTAATAAAGTTTATAACTCCTTAAAATAGTATTATATTTCGGACTAGTTTAATATTAAGTATAAAAAAAAGCCGTTATATTTTAGTTGCTTTAATATAATACTTATTAATTATAACTTAAATATAAGTCTATTAAGCTCGTAATATAGTACTTTATAAATTCCTTTAAAAATTCGTTAATAAAAAGAAGTAAATTAGCGTTTCTTAAAGTAATTACGTTAAATATAATTACCGAGTTAATTAAGCGGTACTTTCTTAATTCTTTTTTTTTAATTAAGAACTAAGCGTTATAATATAACCCCTTAAAGAGTTCGAGAACCCTATAATTAAGTTTGTCTTTTACTATCTTTTTGACTTCAGGGGCTAACGCTTTAGGAAATAAAAAGTATAGTATTTATTAAGCTTTATAGTCTACCGTTTTAATAATTATAAATAGCGAAATATCTTTATAGAATTTCTTATACTTAATTTAATTAAATATAATAACACTTTCTCGATTTAATATTATTTCGTTAAAGAAGGCTTTCTCTTTTAATTATAATATATCTTTAATATTTAAAGTAATAAGTCGCTCTTCTGTAATCCTAAATCCGCGAGGAAAGCCGGCAAAATAAAGGAGTAAGATATTTTAATACTTCTTAATTTATTCTTAAGGAAAGTCCCTTTTTTTAAAGGCTTTATATTAATCTTTACGGCCTCTAAGCGTATTTCTTATTTTATTTATTTAATTTATAAGCCTAATCTTTTTATTTTTTATTTTATATATAATATAAACCCGCGAAACTTATTTACGTTCTTTAAATAAAGACGTTATTAATAAAGTATTATAATCTGTAATAAATTAAAAGATAGGCTTGATTTTCTTAATTAATATAATATTAAATACGCGTTCTTTACTAAAAAGAGCTTTAATAAAGTCTTTATAAAGGAGGTAATCGTAAAAGTCCGTCTTTAAAATTATGAATTCTCGCTTTATATATTTAATGAAAACATATAAGACGTCTTCGAAAGAGGAATTACTTTCATTATTAGAGGTTTCTTTATCCCTCCCGTAGAAAAGCTCGTCCTCGAGCTCAAAGGAAGTGTCTTTTAGAAAGCATTCGATAGTACTGACTATAAAGTTCTAGTTATAGCCAATTACTTATTTCTCGAGTCAGTTTCGGATTCTAAGTAGTCTAATTCCGAATCTAATAATATTTTATTAGCTCGACTTTTAGACTTTATAGCTTTAATACTTCTGGCGTATTTTATAAGTTTAATTACTTTAATAATAATAATTAATCGCGTAGTCTTATTTTATAAGTTAACGTAAACTAGACCGCTTTCTATATTAAATAAGTATTTAAATAAAACGCGCGCAGTCTAAAAAAATAAAAATTTAAGAATAACTCTAATACTTAAGATATTTATAATATAAAACTTAATAAAGATAATACAGTCTTTTATTATTACCGGGACGTTATCCGCATATCCCAGAAATCGCGATTTTGCGCTTATAATACTCTTTAAGGCTATAAAATCGCTTTTTATAATAAAGACTTTTAATTAAACGGCAGCATTATAAGATATATAACTGACTTCTGCGCCGGAATCAAGAGTAGCTCGAATATTACTAAGTCTCGTCCTCTTAAACATAATAATAATATATTTCGGCGTTAAAGAGTATTACTTATAACTCAGTCCTTAAAGTATATCGACTAAGTAAACTTTAATAGTTAGTAATAAGTCGACTTTAAATTCTCCTTTTAAAATTATTATTTTTTAAAGCGCTATTAAAATAGCGGTTAAAATTATGAGCATTAGGCTAAAAAAAGGAATTAAGCTTAATAATAGTTAAAAAGTTAATTATTAAATTAGTATTTCTTATATTAAAAAGACTTAATACTTTCATTTCCTTTATTAAACTTAGAGCTTATACGTAAATTTAATTTAAAATACGGTAAAATAAGTAATAATTCGTTATTCTCATTTAAAGAAAATACGTTTAAGCTGTCGTAAAGCTCGCAGTCTTCTTAATATAAAATCTAAAGTATTAGCTTAAAGTAATAAAAGGCGTTAAAATATAATATTATTCCCTTTTTAATTATAGTCCTAAAGAGCCTCTATATATTCTACAGTCTTAATACTAATAATAACAATTTAGTCCTAAATTTCTTAATTAATAATCTTCGGTCGACTTGTCCTTAATAAGTCGATTAAAATAAGGATTTCTCTTAAAATTAAATTTCCAAAAAGCTCTTTCTAAATAAAAAGCTTATTCAGCGTATTATTTAACGTATAATTATTCCGCGACAGCGCCTAATATACGCAAAGTCGGTCTAAAGTCGCCTTAACGGCGATAAATAAGTTGCTTTTAACGCGTTCTCGAACAGTCCCCGTAAAAGGTAGTTTAGTAGCAGTCGGTCCTTTTCGACTCACGGCTAGAGTAACTTCTTTTAATTTTTTAAAAATAATATTATTATTATTATCCTTTATAATAATTTAAGTAAGTTTTACTTTAAATGCTTTAGCTAAAGAATTTATATTTATAAGCTTTTAAAATCTAACGGCATTCTTAACTTCTTCGCAAACTTTTAGTCTTCCGTAATCAGCTTAAGCTTTAAGGCGTTCTTAAAATAAGGTTCTAATTATATATGATTTAGCTCTTATTATTATTCTAAAAGTAATAGTATTTTGTCGTCTTATTTTTATAAATATTATTTTAAAGCTATTATTTATTCCTTTTGAATTAAAAGTAATAAGTACGTTTTAAACGTTAATTAATTTTATTATATTAAAGAGTCGGATAACGAAGATGTTTAAACAGTCTTAAAGCTCTTAATTTGCTTTTAGCATTAGTCTTTCTAAGGCTAACTTTAATATAATATTTTATTAAGTTAAAAGGGCTTTTTAAGCGTTTCAGAGCTTCCTTTAAACTGCTTTTTCTTTCCGCTTCAAGTTTAAGTCTTTTTTTATATTAATTATTCGTAAAATAAAGACTTTTCTTTTTAATTTATTCCGAAGAAATTAAACTGCTTAAGTTTTTATTTTTTTTTTTAAGAGCTTATATAAATATAATTATTTTTATTTTTATAAATAATTCTTAAATTAAGTTACTTCTTAAACTTATAATATTAATTTTAGTACTTATGGAATCTTTAAGGTTTAGCACCCGGAATCGGCCTATTAAAGTAAAAAAGACATCCGATGTTTATATTATTCTTTATATTAAAACGTTAATTATATTTAGAACTTGCTTTAGAATCTTAATAAAATACTTTAGCTTCTTTAGGGTATGCGATTAACTCGTAAGTAAATAAAGCCTTAATTTCGGCTATTAACTTTAGATTCTTTCTTTTTTTTATAATAGCGTATAAAATATATAAGTTATTCAGTTCTTCCGCAATCGTATTAATATCCCGTTTTATAGCTTAATTAATATCGCGAGTCAGCCTCTCGATAGTAAAAATAACTTTTTCTTAAATATGCTTTTTTTAATTTAATTTAAAATAAAGCACCGAACTCTTTTTAAAAACGTCGTCAATCTTCTAAGCTAGAGAATTATCTTTATACTTTATAAGCTTAAGGCGAGCTATAAAATTAAGCCCCCCGAATTATGCCGCTAAAGAAGGAGTTTTACTATTACTCGACCCGAGTCGAAAACGGTCGGCTTAAGTAATTTATATAAATAATACTTTTTCTTTAATTAAAGTATCGATTTCCCGCTCGATTCAGAATAAGCCTTTTATTTTAGTGTATATTTTATTAAAAGATTATATATTATTTATATTAAAGATATTATTATTCTTTATAAAAGTTCCGGCCTTTCGCCTTAAGTGCTTAAGTAAAGCCGCTAAAAACTTTGTAATTATTTGCCGCTTTATAATGATTTTCTTTTATATATAAGCTCGACTAACCTTTTTAAAAGCTTAAAGAAACTATCGAGATTAAAATTTAAAAACATCTTTCGCGATATATTTAAAGTTATTAAATATTCTTTTTAAGTTTTAAAGAGTATAATAATATTACTTAAGGTCGAACGTTCGGTATTTTCTTATAACTTTCTTAATTAATTCTTAATAAGTATTATTAAAAAAGTCGGGGAGCTATTTAATATTTTAGCCTACTTTAAGAGTGTAATAGTTTACGACGTATTATTTCTTTTTAACGTTATCCGTAATGCCTCGAGCCGTAAAAAGCTGCTTTAAGATCTTAAAAAACTTAATAATATTATTCCCGTTAAAATATAAGTAATTAAAGGTGCCTAAGGTTAGTATGACTTAGGCTATCACGAAATAAAGAAGTCCTTTAGTAAAGTCCATAATAAGTCGTATAGCTTAAGATATAAATTATTAAGACGTTATATTATTAAAAATAGGTTTGTAATAATAATTGTTTAAAGCCTTATTTACTTTATATAATATAAAAGTTTTAGTAGGTTTATACTGTCTTAGCGTAGGTCGTGTTAATTAAAAAGCCTAAGCGGAAGTGACTTAAGCCTAAAGCGATATTATATAGCTTATATTAACGAAAATAAGTCCCCCCTGCTTCGGAGGCAAATATAGCGTGGATTGAGAGTATATAGGCTAAGTAAGTATTATGTAAGCCGGTAGAACTTAAGGGGCGGCCTGAGCTTTTATATTGAAGCTTTTTAAATAGCTATTGCCTTAATTATAATTGAACATATTTTATTATAAGTTATTACCGCCGCCTCTATTTTTCTTTTTTTTCTTATTAATAGTTAAAGCATTGTCTATAAGTGTTCTTGGTAGTTATAATAGAGTAGAGCTAATGATTCCAGCGATATTAAGCTTTATTAGAGGTTTAATAGGCACAAAGGTAAAAGAGCTTGCAGAGTTTATAGAGCCAGTCTTAGTAGTAAAGTAGTCTATAGTCAGGGTCGCAAAGCTTCCTCGGGTTATAGAAAAGTTATTAATAAGTCGTTTAGACTTCTTGCCCTTTAAGTTGCCGTTAAAAGCGTTGTTTTTAGTGTCGTTTTCGGATATAATTATTTTTTTTTAATAAAATTAATAATTTATTAAAAAGTAAATGCGCTTAGTGTTATTAGTAAAAGAATAAGAAATATAATATATTATATTAAAAAAGGAAAAATATATAAGCTTAAGAAAACAAAGGAAATATATAAGTAAAATATTAAGTTAAAGAGCTTATAGCTTCAGGCTCCTCCCGAGGTAATAAAGCCCGAAAGACGCCGAAGTCTAGGCCTCTTATCTTTATAATAAATAAACGTATAAGTTTAAGTAAAATAAATAAATCTCGTTAAATATAAGAGTTTTATTATTATTAAAGTTAATTTCGGCGTAAAATGACTTAAGACTAAAACTAATTAAAAAGGCATAAGGTAAAACTTTATATACTTTTTTATTAAGCTCTGTCTCGTTAACTTAAAGTAGGCCTTTAATAAAAAAAAGAAAAGGAAAAGAATAATAAATACGCTTATTAAAAGTATAGTTTAGCGTTAAAATTCGCCGGATTTATTTTAAATAGTTTACTTCTCGTTTTTAAAGTATTGAATATATTTTAATATTAATTGAGGCGTTTTTAATAACGTAATCCGGTTATTTTCGGTCCGACTTTTTTAATATCGATACTTTACGTGTTAAAGCTAGCTTTTCCAGTAGTTTAAGTACTTTTATATCAAAAGTAAATAGTTTTCTTTTAAATTTCCTATGCTTCTTATTAAGCTATAAGGGACTGTCGAGGTGCCGTATTTAATTTTACTTTAAGGGCTAGGAGATTTCTAAGTAAATAAGTTTATACCAGTTCGAGCACTTATCGGTTTCGGTTCTTATAATTAATATAAGGGGCCTCTAGGCTTCTTTACGTATTTCACTTTAGCTTTTCTATTTACTTCTTACGTCGATCACTAATATATATAAAAAGGAAAATATTAAGTATATAATAAAAAGGTAATAAAGCAAGTGCTAAAAGGTAAACGTAAGAAATACTTATTTAATAAATATTAAAAATATTATATATTTAAAGAATATAATCTATTAAGGGAAAGAAGAGATATAATTTAAATAAAAAGGAAAAGTTATAATAATAAGAATTATTATTATTCTTAAAAGATATTACCCTAAAGGCTATCTTAAATACAGCAAAATGCAGCTCAATCACGTGACAAATAGGCCTCTGAGATCAACCCCACCACACTATTAAATTATAAATAGATATTCACGCCCGACACTAATCTATTATACAAAAACACATCCCGGATGCGGAAATTCAGGAGATAACATCGCTCGCTTTTGTATTAGGTAGCAAAGAAACTTAAAGATATCGCGATAAAAGTAATGAAAACTATTTATTCGTTTACTCTGCCGCTATAAGAGTAAAAAGTACAGACTATCATCGACAAGAAAAGAACGTAATAACCAGACTCAAACCGAGTGGCTTATATCGCTATAAGTAGCTCGGCACGCAATAGCGTAATAAGACTAGGCGTAGTAATTAAGACGCGCAAATATATCGGAGATAATCCTACGGTCGAGACTCTTTTCTTCACTTTAAGCCTCAGAACAGAGCAGAACCCGTACGTAGCGGAACTAGTAGTAATAGCCCGCGCCCTCAAGCACCTACTACGGCGTAAATACTATAATATTACGCTATTAACGAGAAATAAAGCAGTCGTGCTCACGCTTAAAAACCTACGATAATAGTTTGGCTAAGAATATATTCGCAGCATTTACGAATCCATTAACAAGCTTAAGAGGAAATATAACGTAATTACGGCGGTATAATTATTAACGGGCGAAAACGAGAAACTCTAGACATATGTTAAAGAAAAAGCTAAAGAAACTACATAATAAGATATAATACCACAGAAACCATTTCCTAGAGCACGATCGACGACGCTTAATATAATACGCGCCGAACGAGGTCCTACCAAAAGCCTACTAGAGAAAGTTGGAAAACTATCTAACCGAGTCGACATAGTATTATCAGGTAAATATACTCGAAAGCTATACGACCAGCTAACAGCGAAAGAAGCGAGTGTGCTGGCCCAGATTCTATATTACTATAAGGTCGCATTCATAATATTCTTTGCTAATAGCTCGTTCATCGGGAGACAAATGATTTGATAAGAGCGGGTGACGAATTTTAATATCTCCGCATAGATAAATAAAGATGCTTCAGCAAGTCAACGAACCATGATCAAATGCCTGTGATGATGACAGGTATTTGAATACATAAATGATTTATTGCTTGTCAGTTACTTCGAGGATAACTACTCGCTAAGTACATCTTATGCAATGATAGCAGCCAGCCGTATCTCATTAAGCAGCCAGCCGTATCTCATTAAGGAGAGAATTGTCGGCAACGTAGTAGAGCGAATATGCCATATAATCGAAAACGACGTGATGAGTTCCGCCAGAGCTCTAAGACCTAAAAATCTCAAGGACCGAGATGATGCTAACGTGCTGTATCTGCTGGAACTCACAAATTTTATCCTCAGAGTTCGATCTTGCAAAACTCCTCACTAAGGCCAGGCTTAGGAAAAGATCATTTCGCGTCTTGGACTTCGAGTGGGTATCTTTGCGATCGGTTACGGTGACGTAGAGGTTATCCGCCCCAAGTCGAATGTCATAGGACTTTTCGTACTTCTGCCACAGGGAGTCAAATACTAGTTTCAAATACTTATGATTACTGATGCCGGATAAAGCAACTTCAGGAAGCTTAACTTTTTTCGAGGCTACGGTACGAGCTACTCCAATCTCTTATTGATATTAAGTTATCTTCCGGTACAAAATATTTGTGGAACCTTCCCAGAGTCTTGAATTATTATTACGATCATATTCTTCTTCACCTCTAAATTCTTTAATGTTCCCGAGGGGGACACTGTTTTGGGGGCGTGGACTGGGTCTCAGTCTTCTAAAGTCTATCTGCGTTCGCCGTTTTTCAGACAGAGAATCCATCGCAAAATAGATTTGTCGCGGTGCTACTTGACGGGTAGAGAATATAGAATAGCTAGAGGCTGAGAAAATTGGGATTGAGCGATCCTAAAAAGCCATTTATGGGGGGTCCCAGTTTTGGACCCCCGATAGGCTGATCGTTGAGTACGAAAGAGTGAGCCTTATATATCGTGCTTATGGAAGGAGTAGCTCGGAGCCCCTGTACCTTTGAACGTTAATATCCAGATGTCACGGCGACGATTTATTGAACAGGAGCGAAGGCTCGTCGAAGAGCTCAGTACCAAGTTCAGAGGCACAGTAAGCGTTGATATTGCGGTCCTGGACTTTCCGTTCAAAAAGCTAAGAAAGGAAGACGAAAAGAATACCGAAAGGCTCGAGAGACTATTCAAAAAGCAGAAAGGTTATCTGGATTGAGATATTTTCAACCACATTCCTGCTGTGATACAGCAAGACCAGCATGATGCCGCACTAGAACGTTCAAGAATCTCATTGGAAGCACTAATTGAAGCGCGTGATAAACACCTGCAGCTTGATTTCTCAGCTAGATTCCTTCTGAGTTGCCTCCGTGGCCAGCATCGAGCTCTTACGGCTAAAGCTTCTCAGGGAATAAAGCGATAGACGGTCGACTTATACGATTCAGGTATGCTCCCATCTCCGAACCTGCGTACATATCTCACTAAGTATATACAGATCTCAGTGATGATCTTAAGACAACCTTGATTGAAGAGTATTCATATGAAAACAAACCGGATGATAGCGAGATATACTGCAAAATTCGAGAATACTAAAGACATAGACGTAAAGGAAACCCGTACTTTAAAAGTCGATGGTGGGCTCTTTTGCACGGGATATCTAGCCATAAATCCGATAATATGAAGCAGATTATCCGAAATCCAGACTTCAGGGCAGCGTTCGACATTCAGCTGGACATTCCCGGGCTTGGAGGAGGAATGAGCTTGGGCTCAACGCAGAAGGTTTTTGGGATGAAATGCCATGAAGTGGATTTCCTTTAGATGACTACGTAGATGTACTGACCTTTCAGTTGATGCTATCCTATCTCGATGACAACATTAAGGGATTCTGGACGAAAATCTTTCAAGGAGATAAGCCAGCGATGCTGAAGGTAAGTCGGGCTGACGTGAAAGCTCTAGAGCTTAAAGCCCCCGGCGCTTGCAGGTCAGATCGCCTATCTCTACACGGTCCGTTGCGAGGCGGCAAGATATTTGGCGCGTTTACCGGGCGAACGCGAGGCAATATGGACAGACATACTATCTGAGACGACCGGCTGTCTAATACCGTCTCTTTCAAGCTTCTTTGCAGATATTCATTATTTGAAAGGTCCAGCTAATTGCATAAAAGCCTTAGTGGAACTATGGCCAGATGAAACTGTGCCATCTGCCCTGAAAAGGATCTTTTCAGACGCCAATCAGGAGACTGACCGGTGCATCATTCAGCAATCGGAATCAACTTTTATATCAATACCAGGAAACAGGTCAGATCGACTTGAACTAGGAGTCTTGCAGATATGGATCAGCGCCATGCGTAATTACTTCGAAATGCTCCCTGAGAAGCGTGTCAAAAGATTATTCAAAATAATTAACTAATATTCTATTCTAGTTAACTAAAATAGAATAGAACATGAATAACAGATATTTGACTTGAATAGAATAGTTTATTTCAGTTAGTTAACTAATATTCAACTATTCAGCTTTACTTTTAAATAGAATAAAAGATAAATAGCTTTTATTAAATAAATTTTATAACTAATTAATAATTAAGTAAATAAATTAACTGTAACCGAATAGCGTAGTACTTAATTAATTATAATTAGTAATAGTTTAATTTACAATTCATAAAGCTAGAATAAGAGCAATTTTACAAATCGATTCTTAAAGGTTTCTTATCGCTGGCCCCGCTTAATAAGCGTTATCTAGAACCTTTCTAGATTAGGTAAAGCCGCCTTACTTTCCGAGCCTTAAATTAAGCGAGATGCTCTAATTGGCTAACTAGCCCTTACTCAGCAACTATTCAGCGCTATTTAACTAGAATAGAATAATAACCTAATATTAGTTAAATAGAATAGAATAAGAGCTAATTTTCTTGAATAGAATAGAATAATTACGTGTTATTCTATTCTATTTTATTCATTTGACACGCTGTCCCTGAGAAAGAGGATGATAGTCTGGTAGCAAAACCGAGGAGTCAACCAAACGAACGCATTGGGTGCGAGTTCGCTTCTCTTGCCTACCGTCTAGGATTTGAATCTGAGGAGATCCGTCACCAGATTCAGCGTTCCCCCGATGAGGAGATCGCTCGTAAAGTTCTTCTCAAGGCTCGGGACCCAACCCGATACAAATATGATGATGCCGCTTTTGAAAATTTCGTGGAGCAGATGGTCAAGTGTTTCTCCACAGCCGAAAAAAAGAGAGGACGAGACTATGATGGATATTGAGGGCCATTCAAAAACCGTAAAAGGAAAAGGGATTCCACAAACAGGAGTATTTAAAGCCGACAAATCATCCTTGTACCCAGAGAGGTTGCACAGCATTCGCGAGGCTCAAAGCGACGAAGTGAATTCTTTCTTCGTCCGACGATCTGTGTATTTTGCTTTCTTCGGGAAGCCCAATCGCGCCACATGCGAAAAGATTGAAAGGCTTATCGGGGAAGAGCAGGGAAGACTGACGGAACAGAACAGACAAGAGCAAGAGCAATGGCAAGCACGGTTAGCAAGGGAGGAGCAGCAAGTGAGGCTCGAGCAGGAGAGGCTTGAGCAAGAGAGGGTCGAACAGGAAAAGCAGAAGCTCGAGCAAGAAAGGCTCGCAAAGATGGAGCAAACGAGGAAGAAAAAGACAGAGGAGCGCGGCAATCAGCAACCGAACCCCGCAAGAAGCAAGGACGACAAGAAGCAAACTACAAGCTCTCCTAGCGCTGTTCGAAAAAACCGAAAGCGAACGACAAGGATTGATTTCAGCAAGCTCGTGGAATCAGTGATCCAACAACCAGCAGAAAGTCGCGGTTCAGCTTCAGTGCCGCAACTTGACCGTCGGACAAGCCGGATCCAAGAAGACATAGGTGAGCAGGCCATTCCCCAGGATCTTCAGGCTGTAGCAGGAGACATCTCAACCTCCACGTCGAATTTGAAGACACCAACACAACGGCCGGTTGATATACATTTTAAAATCAGGGATTACGGAAAATGGAGATTACTACAAACTCTTTCCGTGGACCCTTCCAACACAAGTGAGCTTGAGCGATTTGTGTAAAATATATGAGGAAGCACGAACCAATATACACATATACCCAGGATGAGCGAATGGTAAAGGTAGGGACGTGTTTTGAGGATGCCATTGCAGACGGCGAGAATACACTATACTTGATTCCGAAATGGGAACTTAACAATGGCAACGATAGCAATGGCAACGGCAGCAATGGAAACGAGGGCAGTAACGAAAACGATTCTGAGGTGCCACAAAGTGCAAGGAAAATCCTCAAACCCAGCTGATGAAATGTTGTGTTGGCCCTGAGCGGCTGAATTTAGGCAAGATATGTAATAGTATTACCGAGGAGAATATAGAGATGTACCAGAAGAAACATAGCAATGCGAATAATCCGATGGCTAAGCTATTGTACAAGAATAAACTTGTATACTAGCTGAGAGAAATGAATATTAATACCCCATAGTGCGATGAAGATCCATTATATTGTGATGGAGCAACATCCTAGTTGCCAGTCTCATCTGATTATCTATAGCCCAGCTTCTTTATCAGATTAATAGATGGTAATCTCGGTGTACTCCCTTGAAGATGGTGCCGATGCAACGAATTCCTCCAGCCACTTCAGCCCTTTGGGTAGATCTAGGCGCCGTGCGGACACAATCTGATATATATTCATCCAGCCAACTCTGACAAATTCAAGGCGATCTGGCTTGATCTGCTTGAGCAGCAAGCACGTCAGAAACACGTAATCCTTGTTGATAATGTATAACGGCAGGCAATGTAGTAGTAGTGATCGGTCGAACCGCTCATCCGGGGTGTCCGCATACAGTCGAACCTGGTTATGCGATTCGGATATAATCCCAGGATTCATAGGACACGGTGGGCCAATGCCGCCCGCTAGCCGTAGGTATCCACCCCGTAATGCACCAAATGAATCCGATCCCACGGGCTGTACCTGAGCATCTACCACCTTCACAAGCGAGCTCCACCCATCACGAGGACTGCAGAAGACGTTGGTGATGTTAGCACCGTTGGCATCGACCGAAGCCCACGACCATGACGGACCTGCATCTTCGGTTAGCTAAGGGCGCATGTCACTGTACAGAGCGTAAAGCAACACACATATATACTTCTCCGTCCGTTGCACCTTCCCAGATTCATCTTTAAAAGTCCACCCCAGATTGTAGGGCAGATCGCCCTTCCAGAGCCCGGCCAGGTACTCGTCCTGCCCGGTCCGAGAAAATGCCTCTGCGATACCCGCAATGGCCACCAGCTTATCCTCGGACTTGGTAATGCCGCACGAGGTGTACGTCTGGACCATCCCTCCCCACATGGACATTCTCTCTGAAGCATGCCATTGCTTCAGTGTTGTCGGCACCGAGGTCGTAAGCAATCCTCTGTTGGTTTTATACTCACGCAGCCCTCTTAGATGCGTCTCCGAGAGCCCCGCGCTCCGACACTCCCAGAACAGCTGCTGCTCCGTAAAGTGCAGCGTCCGGGCACTAAGCATGCGCTCCTGCAACACCCACGCGCGCCGGTTCAGTGGTGCATCGGACACGCAGCGCTCCCAGCTGTCATCATAGCAGCGATACCACGCGTCATGTCCGTACAACTGGACGCGGAACGGGCGCGGCGTCACCACACCGGGCAGGCGGTCCTGGAATAGCCGGCCGCCATGCGCGGAGTCGAAGCTGGCTGCGGTGCCCGCGATATTGAGGAGGCAGTTGCCATAGACGCGGTTCATCTCCAGGGACTCAACGCGCCAGTCGTCGACAGAATCTTGCACAATGCACAGTGAGTCAATCCATAGATACCGCACGCCAAAGACCCGCGTAACGCGAATTGCGTCTCGGAAGGTACCCGGCAACTCCTCATCTGGGAGGCCTTGTCTGAGCAACTCTATGTTCGAGGTCAGCAGCTTCAGGACCCTGCTCTGCCCCCACCGGTGGCTGAGGGCAAAATAAGGGGGGCATGCATCGGTGGTGACTGTGTGTATTTCACGCCTGAGGACCAGGCGCGGCGGTTGCGAGCCATCACATGGGCCCACGTCAATAAGTCTACTTGGAAGCCAATTCGACGGTCCAGGAACCTCGCGACATGCCGCGTGGTCTTCAACGCAGCCCTTGAGCCATTGTGCGGCGAGCGCGAGACACGAAGCTGCACCCGTAGACTCTGCGGCAACGTACTCAAACGGTTCACCCTCGAAGTCTTTCAGGTACATGTTAAGAATCTTTGCTGTAATAGAAAGCGTGTGAAATTACCTTCGATGTGGTCAAGATACAGGGGTGCCCGTCTTATGTTAGTTGGGGCGTTGAACGAGCTCACACCGATAGACTTGAATCTCGCAAGGTTATCCTCCCACACCAGTCTGAACTCTGCACCTCCCGACTTGTTTTCCGACAAGACATGCTCGGGCGCGATCCTGAGTAAGTTCAATACGAATGTACAAATAGTGCAATTTTGGGTCGTAGACTCTGCGAGTTCGGCCAGGGAGGCTCGACGGTAGCTTCCAGGTATCGAGTAAATCATCAAGTCCAGTGGACTACAAGGGTGTATGAGCAGGGGTTGGCATTTGAAGCACACCGCGCTGCCTGTTGTTGAATCTTGGGAGGCCGACATTTTCAAGTATGCGAGAGGCAGGTGTTATCTGGGCAATTCGCAGGCTGAAGGAGTATTTGGGTAAAAAGCGAGCAATTGACTTGGATTTGAAAAGTTATAGAGCGGGGGCAATAGATGGGCAGCTAGAACTGACGTGGCGGAGGCATTCTTATTGGAGAAGCCAAAGTTGGGTGACCAGGGTAATAAACTACCATGCACCAACTTTATAAGCGAGTGCGTCTCGCTGTCAGCACAAACATAAGGTAGGCTTGCATTCTCTTGTGCATCATCGAATGTCAACACTACCTCGTGGAATTGAATATGCATCAGTAACCTCTTTAAATTTGCTTCAAACTAAGAGTTTCGGCATCTGCGATCAATTTTAGTTTGCGATACCTACATAATCGTTCATGGTACCTACCTAGACCGTTTCCAATTTCGTCTCACCTCCTCCATCCGCTACTGGGCTGAGATGGAGATTCGATTGCAAGGTTGTGATATCTCGATGTCCCAGTAGGAACTCACTTGTGCCCCCGCGTCCCGATATGTTGGGATATTGGCTCTGCATCAAGCAACATCTTCGGACAATGATTCAGGACCATGTGCATTCCGATTATGCAGAACATAGAGCAAGGTTCGCATTGCTGTTCCGCCAATAATCAGAGTCGCAGGAAATGCAAATCGACATCCGCAGGTATGGCTTGAGCTCGTCAGGTGGTGGGTATAAAGCTGGAGTCAGTTGCCGTCAAGATATAACCATCACACCTCATTTGATATAATTAGCTCCGCCGTAAGTGATAACAAGTAAAGCCCCTATTATGGAATTATATTCGCGTTTGCACAGGAACAACTCACCTCCAACCTCGAAGCAAACTACTCGTCCATCATGTCGTCGGAGCAGTCACCTAACACTTCCGATTTACACTTCCAAGCCAATGGTGAAAACACAAATATGAATGGTGCTGAAGCTCCGCAGGATCCTTCAGACGGCCAGACAGAGAATCCTAGAGACAATCCGATAAATATAGGAACCGTAATGGGGACAGTGGCAGGCAGTACTAGTTTAATGAAATGGGCTTCAGTCAGTTTTCTGACTCTTCTAATTCGAATGGTACCGATCCTCCACCCGCCGTCGCTGCAGAGGCTGACAATTCTCGACCCTAACGGCTTAGCTACTTCTTATATAGCTTCGGTTAATCCAAGGCTCTTTATGTCGATTAACGAGCTACTAGAGGTAGAGAATAAGGTGCGGTCACAAGCCTTAGAAGATTAAGTAGCGGATATATCGGAACAAAAAGGCCTTAATCTAATATAAATAGTCGCTCGCTTTGCAAACGTTACGGAAGAGTATACTTACTGGTTGCGCGAATACTAAGTTTACTACTCTCCCTAAAGTACCTCAAATATACGGTACTTAGCTTTATAAACTTAAGTACGCTAAACGGTTCTTCTTACGATGCGGGAGCCTCTTTAAGAGCAACCGATTCTCAGCGGCAAGCCGCCGTCACAGAATTCAATACGCGCTTCACAACAATAGTACGCACTTACGGAGGAGATTACAAGGGAACACATACAGAACTAATACTTAAAGGTACTCGCTAAAGCAAGACTAAGCTTAGTTACTTTATTAAAGTAGCTCGTAGACTAGTTTTTAGCTTATTTAAGAGCGGAAGTAAAGCAGCTCCTTAAGTTATAAGGTTTTTAACTTAAGAAGGACTCTTTAAGGCTATGGAAGTGGAATTAGCCTTTAAGTAAGCATTTAATCAATTAAGGAAAGCTAACGATGTTATCGCAATAGGCGAGTAAATACGGTCTTTAGTAAAGTATACACGCATCTTTTAAGCGCACTTCTACGGCTTATTTAACTCTAAAAACTCCGTCTCTTCGGTATACACAACCCTCGGCGGTCAACCGGATGCTCCCTCCTCTACTCCTTCCACTTCAGCTGCTCTCTAATCATGCCTTATTTAAAAGCAGGTAAGCGGCTCTATTCTTAATCTCTTTCGGCGTGCTCACGAGTAAAAGTAGCTCTCACAAGTAAAGCGAAACTCATCTTATAATATCTCTTTTTAATAACAAGAAATTTCTTTTAAATAATGCTTTAAGTTACTAAAATACACTAAGCTTCGCGAAAAGCTTTAAACTAAAGGCTGGCTCTCTACGAGCAACCCTTAACCTCCGGTTCCTTATACTTCACGTTACCTTGGCTCGATCACTTGTCAATAAGGTTAAATATACCTTAGGGAGCTACTCTCTTCAATTGGCTTCGCAACGCCTTTATTAAAAGGCTACCTTAGAAGTAGTAAGTTGCTCGCTACTACTTGGCTTAGTATTAAAGAGGTCGCTCCTCCTTTAAGCTACGAGCATTCTTAATACTAAGACGAGTTACTCTCTCTTAGATTATACTCTTTTACCTTTTAACTTTTAAAGGTACGTATTATATACTACGTATTTATGTAACATTTCTTTATTAAGCGTTTTGCTTTATTATAATTCCCTCCTTTACTAAGCCTTGTGGCTCTACCGTATATACACTCTTGTCGTGCAGGTTAAGGTTGCCCGGCTAAGCGAGCCCAATCAAAAGCACCATGGTAATTAAAGTCGACGATTTGGTTTATATAACGACCTATTAGCTCAAGCGTTAATTAGCCGAAAATAAATTAAATAGCGTTCCATAGCTTTTTAACCGTATCTTTATCTTTAAATCGCTCTTGGTTTTCCAGTAATATAATCGACTTTAGCTTCTTTTCTTTGATTCCTCAAGTAAATATCACTTATAGTAATTTATTAGACTATTTTAGTCTTTATAGCCTTATAATAAAGCTCCCTCTTTGATTTAGTATGCCCTAAATCGATTTAAAATCGATTAATTAAGGTAAAAAGTCTTGCCAAAGACTTATATATTACCTTATCGAGGGTTTCGCTTAGCTAATGTTATAACAGGGTTCCCAGCTGTCTACTTAAGCTCTTATTATAACGCTAGCGCCACTATTAGCTCAGTTTTTCTTACAAAAAGTAAATAAGCTTAATTAGCTGTAACCCTCTCCGAGGATAGCTTCTTATATAGCTAATAAAGCCTAAAAACTATTATAATTTATGTTAGACTAGTAATAATCCGGACAGCCACTCCTTAATACAAGCCACGTTAGCACGCTACTTTTAGCCACTACTAGCGCCGTAAAAGGTATAAGCACTTAAGAATAAGAAGTTTATTATAAGACTTAAAACCGTAATTTAAGTGGCTACGCACGCTTATAACGTTTAAGGACCGCTAGGTTATGATTTCCTTAGGGTTTAATCTTAGGGTTAAAGGCCTCGGGTCCGTAATACGTCTTAATTAGGTTAATAAAGGCTTAAAGGAGATTAACTTACTTTAATTAAGAGAAGCTAATATAGCTTTCTCGATAAGCGTTTAAACGAAAGCAGCAAAATAACCGGTCCGAGTCCGGTTAATTATCTCGATCGGGAGGTGTGTCGGTAACTAATATTATTAGCCGCCTTAGCGAATTGCTACTATATGAGAATAGGGGAGCCAATTAGAATGAGGAAGCGCAGTAAGTGAGAACACGTGATTAAAGAAAAAGAATTGCTTGCTTGCTTGCTTAAAGAGCTAAAAGAGCTCTTCGGTAGATATATATAAAATAATAGCTTCTCTAGAAGCTTTTACGATTACGTAACTGATTACGTAGCTTATACGAGTTACGTAATTAAATACGAGTGTAATTTCCCGGAGTGGAAACTCCTTCGGCTATTCTAGGGTAGAATCGGCACGAGTTACCGAAGTCAAATCCAACATAATGGCCTGTAATCTGCCTTAATTGTGGGAGTAAAGACTACCACCCTCCGGCAAAGCTGCGCCTCCAGGTGAGGCATACCAAAAAGTAAGAACTTTACTAAAAAGCAAGATTTTATATTAGAATTATATAGTAATATTATATAATTCTAATATAATTAATAACCTTAAATTCTTTAACTTGTGATTTGACTCAAAATGCCTTCATTTAATTATGCTTAGGAATTGCGAATAACTAGAGCCTTCCAAAAGTATTATAACGCGCCAGAGCTAAAACTAACGCTAGCAAAGCTTGCCCGCAAGCACTTTATCAAATATAATACCTTATATAATCGTTTTAATAAAAGGTCGGCGCTGAATCGAGAGGGCTATAATATAAGGTTGACAAAGGAGAAAGACGAAGGATTAAAGAAATATAAATAGTTTTTAATTTGAATTAGATTACCTTTAAGAAAGAAAGATATTATCGTCGCTACGAATTCGATTTTAAGTATAAGAGATTAACCTAAGGTCTCGAAGGAGTAAGGGAGACGGTATTTAAAAAAGAATAAAGCTTTATTTAAGAGCCTTCGAAGAAAGACTCTTTCTGCGGAACATAAGGCTACTTATTAAAAAAATGAGATTCAGCGCTATTTCGTCTACTTCAAAGCAATCCTCGAAGAACTCGATATTCAGTAAAAGAACGTATAAAACTTTAATGAAATCGGCTTCTAAATAAGCTATTTGACGGGTCGAACTGTGATCGTTCCTATAGACTTAAAAGCTGTATATCTCGTAAATCCTAATAATAGAGAGTCGATTACTTCTTTAGAATGTGTTTCTATAGCTAGAGAAAGTATTAAGTCGTATTTAATACTTAAAAGCGAAGTAATAGTAGAGAAGCTCTTCAATAATAAGATTTCCGATAATATAATACTCGCTGCGATTCTTACCGGTTTTACTAACGATATTAATACTTATTAATGGATCGAGCATTTCGAGAGGCGTATAAGTGAAGATATCGGCGAGCGCTGGAGATTATTAATAATAAATGGCTATAATTCTTATTTCTTTAATTACTTCAAGTAATACGCCTGGAAGCACCGAATTATACTTTTCCTTCTTCCGTCGTATTTAACTTACCTTTTATAACCTCTCGACGTTAGCGTATTCTCTCCTATAAAAGCGTATTACTAAAACAAAATATATAACTCGATTCGATTTAGAGACGTTATATTTGATAAGATTAACTTCTTTGCGGCTTAGAACGCGATTTATATTTAAATTATACGAGAGTAAACGATTTACTACGCGTAAGAAAAAGTAGGTTTCTTTCCTTTTAATTTAAAAGTTATTTTCGAGTCTATGAAGAAGTTTAATAGCTATTTAGCACTTCTTATAGCGTAATCGACAACCTCATCTTCGACTTAAACCTTTACCTCGTAAACCCCTTCTTTACGACTATTTTAATAGCTTTTTATAAGTCAAACTTAATTAGCATACGAATCTTATTTTAAAAGACGAATCACTGATTATATCGATGCTCTTTAATTTTTTATTCCTTTATATTTATCTTTTTTATACGTATACCACGAATATATAGCTCGAAAGGCGGCGGAAATACACTTAATTAAAGCTTATGAACTTGAGCGGCTTAACTACTTGAAATAAAAGGCAGCTTTACGATTTGGGAGCGCTCGATACGTTTAAAAGAATGGCGTAATATAATTTAGTGACGTAAGAGTATAAATACAAAAGCGAAAGACACAGGAATGGCTTCGAGAGAGCGAAAGAGACGTGGTTAATATAATAGAGTAACGAGAGCTTCGAGCGAAGGCTTTAAAGGAAAAGAAAGTTACTTAAGCAATAGCAAAAGAGTAGCTTCGTTTATAGAAGGTGGCTATATAAATAGCAGATCGAGAGCAGTAAATCTTACGTAAAGATACTACGAAAGCAGCTATTCAAGAGCTTAAGGAGGCTATAACTCGTGCTGGTCTTCGCATTCGGGGAAGCGCTTTTAATAAAGAGCTTTGGAAGCCTTTCGAATGGCACGTGAAATATAAAGGTAAGATATAGGAGATTATAAGTGGTCTAATTCGTGAGGTTATTAATGATTTTATTAAGTAGAGGCTCGATTTCATAAAAATACTTCTTGCTTTAAAAGGAAGTGATGAAGATTTAGATTATTTATAGTAGAAAAGAAGCTGTCGGCGTATTACTACGTTTATAAAGCTCTTACAAAGTGATAATAAAGCAAAAGCTTATTAATTTAGAGATGAGTATATAAGAATACCTTAATTTCTTATAGTTTATATAGTTGTGAGTTATAGTATATTAAAAGTAGTTATTTTACTATTAAAAATCTTGCTTTTAATGTGTCTTTGCTTTTTAGTGTGCCCTACCTAGGCGCGCAGCTTTGCCGGAGGGTGGTGGTCTTTAATCCCACAATTAAGGCAACCTGAAGCCATTCTCATTGGACTCGCCCCTATATTCAGTGGACTCAGCCTGTAACTCGGGGCAACATCAGGAGGGATTACGGCCAGGTACAGGTATTTCCGGATAGTAAGCCGAGGATTTCTGGTGTTCTACAGCTGGGACAGGCTAGCGGCTGCAGCCAATTAGAGCGCTTCACGTGACCAGACAAGATAAAAATCGGATCCACATTTAGCTCAATGTAAGGTAGATAGATGCTAGCTTCCGATTCGCCGGGATCCGTTTTTCCAGCCTCACTTCTCCTTCTCCCCGCTCATAATTTTCTCCATAATATGGCCAACATTCATACCTACTCATTCAACACATTATGTCACCTTCCCCGTATCTAGTCGTGTGCCTGTTGTTCGGCCTCCCTCTGACATCGCCTTCGATCTCCTCGCAATGTAAGTAAAGAAAGATCCCTCATCGGTGTTGGCAGCTGTAGCTGAACATCGCATCCAGATTCTCCCGCGGTTGCCAACAATGCAAGCACCGAAAAACTACAAGAGGTCGGATGGCAAAGCATATTCTGGGCCCTGTTGTCCCTGGCTTTGTTAGCCATGACCCAACCCTCGATCCTCGACCAAGGACTTTCACCATCCAACCTACTCTTCCCCGCCAGAGTTTCACCGCTCGTTTGTCTCACCGACGGGATAGAAGTCATCGTCCATTTGGCCTACGAACTTCTCCACTCAACCCCATTGCGAAATGCGGCTTTCAAAATTGGCGTGAAAAGACAGCAGGATCGAAGAATCGCTACGATGCACCTAGAAAGGAGTATCATCCGGCAACATCCGAAAGCTAGTGTGGTGTTATTTTTAGGACCATTAAGTCAAGCGATAAAACTTTTTGGCTTCCATGGGTTGCTATGGGCAAAGATCTTAGCTGGCATTTATCTAATTTCTTATATGATATTGGCTGGAGTTCTGGCTCTGGCTCAGGATGGCGATGGCGTAGAACAGTCTCCTACCGTCCATCCAGTTTCCGAAGACTCGACTTTACCGACCGCCACCATACATTCAACATCCAAGGTCACTTTCTGCCTCGGTTTCACGTCTCTGACCGCAAGTCTCCTCTGTTGCTCATGGGCAGTCTTCCAAGTCTGTAACAGCGGCGAAGGCAATTACGAATTGGCTGATGTTTTATTCTCGTTCCAACCATCAATTCTTGCTTACTTCCTCTACGCGTGTCTGGTGGTTGGTGTTTATATACGCCTTTGTTCTTTCCTCGTCAGTTATTTTTGCATCATGGTGAGTCTTGGCATCTGTCTCGAAGCTCTAAATCGCGTCCTGGGGAAATATTGCAACTGGTCGAGATTGAAAGTAGCCTTTGGCGCAAGTTTATTCTTTCTCGGTGTTGCGACAGGGATATATTTGATGTACACAAGCTTTCTGTGGTGGTTCAACTATAAAGGGTGGTTAACGGATGGTTCTGGTGTTCTTGTGGTTGGGACGGGGCTAGCGTGGTTCGTGGCGATAATATTTGATCTGTTTGGGTGTTTGAAATCTTTCCACTCTCGAGAGTTGACGATGGAAATATCCTTTTATCTTGTGTTGTCATTCGTTGCGCATCTGGTCGTGGCTTTGTTGTATTTTAGTAACGTTTATGATTCTGAAGGGACCGTCAAGCCAGGATGGACTGAGAAGTTAGGGTAGGAGATGTAGTTCAACAATTCAGTTCAGTTATTTAGTTTTACCTCGGTCCATTCATGTTAAATACATGCTTAAAACTTTGGATTGTCTGCCAGCTTGAAAAATCTTTTCCTCGTCTTGTCTATTGATCCCGCCTCACTTATTGGACATTCCTTGGCGGACATTCCTTGGCGAAGCACCCAGGCAAACCGGGTGTGCTTGGTCCTCCTACAATGGCAACGCTAAGGGGTGGGCACGAGCACTGACCATCCCGTCCTAGCACCCTCTTCTTGAGATCTATGAAGTTCTTGTCCTCAAAGCCTAATGCCGTTGCGTACATATCCTTCTCCGGCTGTGATTGTCCTCGAAATAAACGCCGGAGCATGCGCTCTTCTAGGGTATAAATACATAAACTAGCCGAGCTCAGATGTGCACAAGTACGCTCGTGCATTTCGATACCGCTCTTGTAAACCATAGATACTTAATCTTGTGTGAGGGCAGTGTGACAAATAGATTAGATTAGATTAGATTAGTAATTACTACTCTAATATAATCTAGTAAATTTTTATACTACTCTAAATCTAATCTAATCTAATCTACTACTCTACAGTAGGGTGCATTTAGTCTTCACATCCCCCCTTGTAAGCGGCCGCTAGCGTCCAGTGCTTCAGGCTTCCTGAACTGCGCAGTTCTTATCCTGATTGCCCAAATCCACGTATACTTTAGCACGCTAGGCAATATTTACAAGGGGGGGTGTGAAGACTAAATGCACCCTACTGTACTGTAGATTACTACTTAAGTAGTAGTCATGTGATTTTTATACTAACCGAAGATAGTTTAAAGCTACGGTTCTTACCGAATCCGTCTTAGCCAGCGGCTTTACCCGAGTGGCAAATGATGATGCTTATAGGTATTTTACTTAATAATTTTGTAAATATAACTTTAATTAAGAAACTATTTAATAAAGCTAATACTATGAGTAAGAAATTAGATTAAAAATCAAAAGATATTAGTAGCTTATTAATTAGATTTATAATTATTATATTAGAAGTGTTTTTGATTTATAATCCGAATTATAAATCAACTTCTAGACCTTTCGATTTAGAATTACTAAATTAAGAGAATATTGCCTTAAACAGGGTATAAACCTCAATAATAAAGCTTTATATTTATCTTTGATTTTAGACCCTAAAATTAAGAGAGGCGGTTTAGAGCTTATAGGCCTTAATAGAGGTTAATCGACTAATATATTTAGTCGATTAAAAGGCTAAAACTATGGCGCAAACTCTAAGGTAATATCTTCAAAACCAACCATATAGCCACGCTTAGTGTTGGTAATTTCTCTATAGGTCCTAGTATACTAACCTCGTAGTATGTTAGTCTTCGCTGGTCGCACCCTTCTCTTGTTAGGCTTTGCTTTAACTATTTCCCACCTATCGCCGGCCTCTTTATAACCATACCGAATGCACATCTATATGAAGACGTAAAAGAATGACTTAAGGTTATGCCGGTAAGAATGCCCCTTATCTTGGAGCACTTTAATTGCTATAAATTCCATAGTGCCAGTCCGATGACTAGCTCCACTTGGCATATTATCTAGCTCCTTCGCTAAGTCCAGGTTAATTAATCTTCTTTTTAGGTCTCCTTTAGTAGTATAATCTCGGTTATGAAGTCTGTATCGATACCCAAATTCCCATGTTCTTGAATTGTTCGCACTCCGACCGCATGAAATGTCCTGGGAACTGTATTGTATTCGACGCTTTCAATATGCCATTTGAATGGCTGGAGTATCGCCGCTCGAACATCCCTCCCAAGTATATCAGCACCTATCCTTTTGGACACCTCGCACAATCGCTTATCTTTGAGATGTTGGACCGCTGTCGCATGTGTAGGACCGTCGAGTGGAAGACCCATTTCCCACCTAAGATTGTGAGAAAGTCATGACTGTAAAAGGAGGGTGTCACTCACATCTTGTCTGTCACACTATGTGGCAGCAGAAAGGGAGCTCCATTGTCCAATGCATCTGACAATGCAGAGTATCTAGATCCGGCAGCAACCCACCGATTAAGGTTCTCTTGTATAATGGTAGCCGTGTCTTCCATTGATGGCGAAGAGGAGAGAATGGAGATAAGATAATCTTGGAATTTTGGCGTGATACGGCGGAAGTGTACGTGCGTTGGGTTTCAACGTATGTCCCCTACATCCATTCTACCAAGGCGGCCATTAAGTCAGTCGAGATAAGCTAATTACATCAGTTAGCCCTCAACACAAACGTCATCAGCTAAAGCCCTAGCCCTAAATAAGTCAATTACATATAAGCTCAACTTATCAATAGCTTATAAGCTGATAATATTTAATTTTATGATTTTAGGGTTGATTTCAATCGTGAAAAAGTGTGGTTTTAAAGGCTTCCCGGTTCTGCCGAAGGCAGTAAGACACCTCGAAAGTCTAACTTAGTAATGATTATTCCACCCCTTACTCTCTAATTTATTAACATGACTTCCTCACGCGCATTTCCCATTAATCTAGTCGATTCAGAAGACGAGGTATCACCTATTTTATCTTAGTTAACAATTATAAACGCTTTCGACATACTAATGGCTCCAGCGACAACAAAACGAGCTAACATCGCAAAAGACAGCTATACCCGGCCACCTATAACTTACAACGACTTCTACGACCCCAACAAACCTCTTAACACATTAAATAAAACGAATTACTCTCCTTACGCCTTTAGAAAGCCTCTTTTTAATGACCGGCCCATTAAGTTAAATAGGTTACCTATAGAACATATTATTGCGGGCGCAATAAAGCGGAAGAGATCCTTATGAGTATAATTATTAAGTTATGCCTTAGTCAATAACTCAAAGGTTTTAAAGTCAATCATTTAATATTATAAGCTTTATATGTATTCCTACCTAAATTTAAAAAGTATTTATAAAACAAGACGCTAACTTTTGAATAAGTCATTATAATGCCAAATTTTCCAAAAATCAAGATTTCCACTTTAACGTTAACACCTTAAATAACGCGCAGAAACACCTCTCAAAAACACATTATTTAAAAGAAAAAGAAGATATTTAAAAAAATAAAAGAAGAGGGATCTCGTGCGCAAGCCTCTAAGATAATCGACAGCAATCTAAATCGCGCTATTCCGTTTCGTCAACAAGAGTTTATTAACGCGTTCATAAAATAAATCATCTACGAGAGCGTCAAGCACCGGAAAGCCTCCTCCCACCTCTTAAAAAAAGCTTTCAAAATTGCCAATATGGACGCAGCAAAGGCTCTTCCTAATTCCCATACAACGATAGACAACTAGATTCATTTATACTTCCGGCATTTTAAACCACAGATTATCGACGAGATTAAGCACGCTAAATCTAAAATAACCATTACTTTTAACGGCTAGGGATCGAAAAGAGAGAGAATTAACGTATTAAGAGTCGTCGTCCATTTTATTAATATAAATAATAAAGCCGTCACACGCCTTATAGGCCTACCGGAGCTCCTAAGTCACAAAAAAACAAGTATTAATACGTTGAAATCGCTCTCTTTTACAACGTAATTAACTAATAATTATAAATCAATACTTAGTCTTATTTCCTCTCCTTTAATAATACAGAATCACAAAACACAACCTTAATTACTTCGTTCTTAATAATACAATAAATAATAATATAACCCTCGTAAAGCTAGCAAAAGTAATAGATTTTAATTTAAAAAAACGTAAATTACGCTATATAAGCCATATTATTAATTTAATTACTAACGCTTACCTATTTAGTCAAAATAAGGCTTCATTTAATAACGAATATAAGGAAGCGTCTTCAGAAGATCGACGGAAGCTATAGAGACGACGAAAAGAAGTTAAAAAGCTTCATAACCTTATGACACACGTCATGACATTAGGGAAACAAGGACAGCTCTTTAAAAACCTTTAATTTACACTTAATATTAATAAGGCGGAGGGGAAGAAGTAGAAATTAATTATTAATAAAAATATACGCTAGAATGCCACGTATTTAATAATTACCCGTGGTCTTAAATTGCGTGAGGCTCTTAACACTTATGCCGTCAAATTACACGTTTCCGTAAAACCTCTTAACCAAGAGATCTTTAAAAACAACTACCTTAACAATACAAAATAGGCCAGTCTTACAATCATCGGGAAGCAGCTAGAACCACTGTATTTTCTTATTAAAGGTTTGGAAAGTAATACAAAGCTAAATGAGAAAGCCGGTCAGCTATCTTATAATACTTTATAAGAAACTCTACTTATTTTAGAGCACTTTATAGGCCATTTCGAGTCGTTAAAACTCCAAGCAAAAGAGGGAGCGTTTAATAACTACGACGGCATACAACAGTCAATTACTTTAGCCTAAGAAGCTTATTTAAAGTAATATAAAAAGACCGACGATTCTATTACATAGTAAGCAACAATAGTTCTTCATCCCCGCTTTAAATAAACGTATTTTAAAGAGAATTAAACTAAAAACATACGCCTCTACGTCACTTTAGGCAAAGCTACTTTCAAGAAGCTATAAGAAGACAAATACAAAAGTAATAGCCCACGGCCTAACTCGTCACAAAGTACTCTTTCTCTAAAACCTACAAACGTATTAAGAAATCTCTTAAAAAGTATTATTAACGCTGCAGCGCCAACAACTAAGCCATAGGCTAATATTATTTCTAGCCGACGAGATTAATTATATTAATATCTTCAAGAACCACTAATTAACTATATAAGTCCTATAGCTTATTAAAGGTCTAAAAAAGCCGAGTGGCCTGACCTAATATATATAGCCTTTGACTTTCTTTTTATTCTTACCATAAGCTTAAAGTATAAGCGTGTTTTTTTATCTTACGCAAAACAAACTACGCCAAAGAGCTCTACGTTAAGTGGCGAAATATTATAACATCAAAAGTACTTAAAAAATTAGCAAAATAAAGGTATTATTAATATTGCCGGAGCCTTTAAAGCTGTCCTTTTAACACTATAAATAGCTTTAATTTTACCCCTTAGCTTATAAGCAGCTTATCAGTTATCAGTTAAAGTCATTAGTTAGTGATTTTAGTGTAAGTCAGTCAGTTAAATTGAACTTATTAACTAATAACTGACTTACTGACTTATTGGCCGCTTTGCATTCTACCCCGCAACCGCAGGTGTCCCACCTCATTTTTACCCCGCATTATTATAATACCTCTACAAGACAACCAATGCCAAACCCTCTATCCCAAGCACCCCCGATAAATCTACTTCTCAAGATGGCGTGGTAATAACCTCTTTAGAACCGGATACCCAAATTCCTAAATATAATCTATTAGTTACAGATTTAATCTATATGAATTATATATACTATTTCTGCCATTACTGGCCACTAAGACTCGTAGTCTATTAGCTGATACGTGGTAATTTTGTCTCGCTGGCGAATGAATAAAGCTACCTCAAACCCAGAACAATTCCCTAATTGATAAGCTTTCCTAATCAATATCTTCTTTCTCCTTGCCCCCCTATCACTTAATGTAATATTTGCAGAAACCATCGTAGAAATGAATACACACTATTCTATATGCAAAATGAAAACCTTACCGCATAATCTAATATATATAATCAAACAAGATCATCCTCTCAAAAGTTAATAGTATTATCAATATTATCCAGATAATTATAATTGTAAATCATTCATCTTCAGATAATGCCATCCGAATATTAACTCCTGGCCCACTACCCACAATTATTACGACCAGGAGCATTATTTTGATAGCAATGACCACCCAATATCATTAAGCGAGGCTTGCAAAGTCACGAGACCAGATTGAGATCATGTGAATGCATTAAACTCTTGTACCAGGAAATGGTTGGCACTAAAAGACTATTACTGTAGTACCAAAACACAATTGGTATTATAATCGAATTGGTGCCAAGAAGCTAATATTACTATTAAACTACTGGTACAAACCACTTGCTGGCACTACAGAACCATTTGTACTAGGGAATGGTTGGTACAAATGCGTAACTGGTATAAAGAAACAATTAATACCAAGAGACTATTAGTATTATAAAATTACGGCTGCAAATAAGATATCGGTACCACAGAACTAATACTACGAAGTAGTTGGTGCAAACAAATAGTTGGCACAAAGGAACCGTGGCGGAAATCTGCCTACATGATAATATAGCTTAAATAAATCCATCATACAAACTTAAAGCACGATCAAGCCTTAGCTATGCACATAATACTTGCCGGCTCCTAAGACCGGTAAGAGTCCCGGGATCGCGGTGTGTCCTGGGACTACCGCTCCCAGGACTTTCTGCAGTCCTAGGAACAAGTCTCCTAGGACCCTTATAGGTCCTAGGAGCTTATAAGTTCCTAGGAATAAGCTGGGAAAAGGTTAAAATTGCGGTGGATTTTAAATTCAGAGCTAGGATAAGAAATAATAACTATATTATTTTATCTCAATCAATCTCTCTTATCGTGACATATCTTGCTCGTGGCGATTTCGCTAGTCCAGGATACGGCAATTATTAAGCTAAATCAAGAGCATATAATAATAACGTCGAAGCCCGGCAAGCACTGGCATATAACGTCCTTTATAGCCTTGAATTAATCTCGGTAAGCCTTAAGCTTATTACGAGCAAAAGAAAGTCTACGAAGCTATATCAGTAGCTTATAAACTAGCTCCCTTTTAAAAACAGTCTTCTATTCTCACGCAGCTGCTAAGGCCTTACTTAATTTGGTCTCGCGTTAAATAAAGTTGCTCGGAACAAGTAAGTAACCCCGCAAACGTATAAATAACTATGAGTTTACTTAAGAAGCACGCCGTAAAAATAGCGTATAACCGGGAAAAGGCAGAGAAAACAATATAAAACGAGGCAAACGTAAGCTTTATGATTATACGCTTTTAGTATATTATTTAAGTATTAGGAAACAGTCCCGTAAATACTTATTACGTAATTTTAAAGATGTTACTTATACTATAGCTTCATTCGACAGACCTTATATTAGAGCCGATCTTTTTCTTTAATATACGCTAGATGCTTCCGCTTAAAGTTCATTATTAAATCTCCCGGATTAGTAAACTTATAAGTCCGCTTTTCGAACGGCAAGCTTTATTCTTTTAAATAAAAAAAGTAAATAATAATATTCTTCTCGGTAAATACTAATAATATAACGTCACTTAACGCTTACTTCTCGGCCTAAGCGGCTATTAATTAAAAGCTAATCTCCTTCGACGGTATCGGACTCGTCTGTCGCGTCGACGACCTTTTACGTAATACGGTAGCAGCTTTCTTTTTTTAGAAATAATAATAAGCAATAACTGCATCGATAGCCGTATTCCGGCGGCGGAACTCTTTTTCGATAATCGTGCCCGGGAGCGTTATTATTATCTCGGCTAAGCGCTTTTAAGCGGGGGTATTTTATCGTTTTAGTTTAAAGTAATTTTTACGTCTTAATTAAGCTTAAGCCTAAAAAACTACCGCTCGATCTCGTCGACCGGGTGTTTTAGATCTTAGCGCTTTTAAACGTGCTTAAGAAGCGCTGCTCTTAACCGCTGCTTAATATTAAAGATTACTTAGTCGATAATCCGGTACTTTAGTTATTATATCGCCGTGCTTTAAAAGCGGCGCTTTTACTTCTCCTGCTTTATAATAAAGCGGCAGACGACAGATCTTAATTAATAAATAAGGATTCCTTAAGCGTGAGTTCTTGCGGCCGGTTAAGATCGATCTAGCGAGTTATTCGATAAGCTGCCTATATTAAATCGCGCTAAGGTTCGTAGCCGGAAATAATAGCTCGCGTATTAATAATAATTATCCGCCGGAAGTAATATTTAATAAAAGTATCAATTTTAGCGTATTATATTATTATATTTTAAAGCGCATCGCTTACGTTACTTATTAATCTACGGTTAATATATTATATTACGAATAAAGGCAGGTTTGCGAAAAAAGAATTATATAATACGTACCGCTCTAATAAAAGCGTTGCTTATATTATATTAAAAAATAATATAAGCGCGTAATCTACGGGAACTTAATAAGTACGCCGAGCCGCTTTATTTATTTTAAGAGAATTATATACGGCAATAATTAATCGGGCGAAATCTCTTAATTATATAACGTCTTAATAAACTTACGAAAAACGAGGATATTAATTATTTCCAGCTTTAAATATAAGGGCAGCTATTTATAATTAGGCGGGATATTTAGCTCGCTAATCTTTTTAGCTAATATAAGACTTGGGGCTAAGAACGTATTATCGGTAAAAATAAGACTTAAAAAAGCGACGTACGGATTAAGAATTAAAAATAGATTAAAGATAATTTTCAAAAATATAAACGTGTTCTTAACTTTTATATAAGTGGTATATCTCGGCTAAAATAAGCGGGGAAAAGGGATAGCAGGAGGATGAGATAAGGCCTTAAATTAGACTTACGCTTTTTTTATACCGAAATACTTCGTTATAAATTTATACGTAAACTCGATTAAGATTCGATAAAGCTTATTATTAAGGTTTCGGAGTAAGTTCATCGCGATATTATTATAACAGAGCTTTAAGAGCGCTAAAGGTCGGTTTACGGAGAATATAATTAGCTATTAAAAGAAGCTAATTTAAATCCGCTGCCGGTTATATATATATTTTTATTTTGTCGTAATTAAATTAATTTATAAGACGCCTGCGAGATCCTCGATATATATCGCGATATTATCGCGCTTTTTCGTTAATAAGTAATACTTTTTCGCTATTTTCTTAAAGACTTATAATAAATATTTTATTAGCTTTTATTTATAATAATTCAGTTTAAATTAAGCAAGCAAATAAGAAATACTACTGATTTAATATATATAATAATTTATCTTTCCTTTGATTTTCTTTTTAATCGCTTATTTCATCAGCAAAAAAATTCGCGGACGCCGAGAATCGAATCCGCTATTTTCGCCATTTTCGTCAAAAGGCCGCCTTTTAAAAAGAAGAGATTTGGTGTGAAATATGATTCCATTACTTCGGGGGAAACTAGGTCTATATAACTACTTTTTAGGCGCCAAGCTATTTAGCTCTCGCATCGGCTATTTGCTCTCGCATCGGTTATTAGCTTTATATTAAAACTAGCTTTGTATCAAGACTAGCTTTATATTACCAGAGCTTCCGAGGTTTAAAACACGGAAGCTTAAGGCTTGATGAAGCCACTGTTTTAGCCCTGAATAACCTTTTACCGGAAGCTTAAAGCTTCCGAGGTTCAAAGCACGGAAGCCGAGGCTTTATGCGAAGCCGGAGCTTTATGCAAAGGTAGTTGAGTTATGGAAAGGTATGCTTAATATAATCTTATATTATTAAGCGAGTTTAGCCGAGGCTTAATATAATCTTATACCTTTAACGCCTAAAGCCGCTTTTATAAAATTCAATCGGTCGCTAATATTAAAAGCGCCAGTTTATTTTAATAAACGCTAAGCTTAATTAAGTAATCTTTATAATTATAATTTTAAAAAGAAAATATCTTAGCGTTTTTTATTAACCGAATCCGGTTAAATTAGCGTTAATTTTAAGTCTCGCTTATATTTCGTCGGGCACGTCTTAAAAACTAGTCTCGCTAAAGCTCTTACGCTATAAATATTTACGCTAAAAATATTATAATAAAAAAATCGTTCGTTTCGGGTAAATTATATGCGCACGCTAGCCGGCCCTAGCCTTAATCGGGCGTTATAAGAAGCATATTTATTATTATTATTATATTATAACTGTTATTAATATATTATTAATATATTAAATAAAATAAATAATAAAGTCCTACTTTTAAAAGTGGGGTTATAATACGCTAGTCTATTTCGGCGCTTTCGGCGCTTTCGGCGCGCTTTTAATTTATTATAGTGAGAAACTGTCTTTAAAATTTTCGATATGCAACTTTAGCTCTAAAAGCGCCAGAGTAGCGCCTCTGGCGCAGTTGGCGGACGTTCGCCTCTCGATTTTTTTGCAGATATTATATACGAGCCGGAAGACTTTTTAATATATCCCGAGCGTGCTAGCCGATTAAATGCTTATAAGCTTCTTTTTATTCTTTTCTTAACGTTAATTTAATATTTATTTAAAAATGCCTTAAGAGTACGGCGAGAGACGGCTTATATTATTTAAGCAAGATATTTTCGTATATATTTATAATTCTTATATAAAATATTAAATTAGCGATTTAATAACAGAATATAATAAGTACGAAGAGAATAAAATACTTACCGATAAAAGTTTCCTTCGATTATATTTAAGAGGAAAAGACTGCGATTATTATGATTTTTATTTTTATTCTCGGATTCGTGGGAATTATTTTCTTAATCGAAGTAATACTTTAATAAATAAGCGTTTTCTTCTTTAGCGAGTTATTCCAGATTTAATAAATCTGCTTCGTCGTTTTATTTATATCGGTATTAACGTCCGTTAGCTCGGTCTTAATATCGGTCCCTTCTTATTTATCTCTTATATTAAAGCAGCTTTCGATATTTAATTTATTACTATCAAACGATAAAGCAGAGCTTAATATTAGTTATTAGCGATAACGCATATCGATTAAATCAATCGAAAAGAATAACGGCGAGGGCGATTAAAAGTAAAGAAGTAATAAATAAGATATGAAGAAGGAGCCTGCTGCTTAAGCAATAGCAGCTAAGAAGGGGGAAGAAAGAGATAAAGCGAATAATTATAATAATTAAATATAAAAAGTTTGAAAAATAAAAATAAAAATAAAAAAAAATGAGAATGAACGAAGATATAAAATAACCGCTATCTTAAATTACTCTTAAGGATAATAAGCAGCCGTTTTCTACTTTTCTTTTCTTAGAAAATATTAAACGAAGATAAAAGAAGTAATTCTCCGAATAATAACGACTTATTCGCTTTTTTTTTAGCGTTCCCGTAATAGGTCAGCCAAGAGTCCTTACCGCCGTGCCGCCTTAAGCTATGAGGTACGCGAGCGCTAAGGCGGCGCGAGATTTTGGCAAGTCGGCTGCGGAAAACAGCGACTAAACCGGCCGAAAACAGCAGCTAATTTGCCGTCTAGTCGTTAAATAAAATAAAGAATAAATTAGAATTTATTAATAAATATTATATCTTTATTAAATATAATATTTTAAAATATATTAAAAAGATTAGAATTTATTAATAAATATTATATCTTTATTAAATATAATATTTTAAAATATATTAAAAAGAAAGAATACTTTTTTAAATAATAATTCCGTAAGCTCGAAAGTATTAATCGTTTATATAATTGCAAATACTTAGAAATAAATACGAAGCGTATAATATTTTTATTAAATATAAACGAGGTTTTGTCCGCGACGGCCCTCCGCAAGCTCCGGAGTCACGGGACCTCGCTATAAGCTGTAATAGTAATAAATAATATTAATATAATAATATTAAGCAAATAATACTTATAAAGTTAACTTAATATATAAAATATAATACGTTAGAAGTATATAAGTAAGCTTTAATTTCCTTTTATAAAATTTTATTTCCGTAAGTAATATTAACGTTAAGTAAGTTACGGCCTGTTTTGATTTAAGAAAGTTATATTATATTTATATTTATCGTAAGTTATAAGGATAATAAGACCATATAAATCACTCGCTATTTTTCTAATAAATCTTTTAATATAAGAATAACTAATCCAAAAACTCTTAAATAATAAATATTAAAAATATTTAGTTTTTATATTTTAGAAGTATTATGATTAAACCGGCTAACGAGAGAGCTACGTATTGAAAGTATAACGTAGGTATAAAAATATAAAGCCGTAAGGTAAGTAGTTTATTATACAGAGTTAAAAGAATCAAAAATAAAGCCGTAAGTATGAAAATATAAGAGTATAAACCCGTAAGTATAAAGATATAAAGCTATAAGATAAGTGGTTTATTATACGGAATTGAAAATATTAAGAATAAAAGATATGTAAAAGTGGAATTCTAATCGCATTAGGCGATAAAACTTAAGGATAAAGAGTATAACGTGAAAACGAAGTATATAAATATAATTAAAGTAATATAAAAGCTCTTAATTAGTTGAATTAAAGTAAAATAAAAAAATGTGCTGCCGGAGTCTTATAACCTAAAAAGAAGAGATTTAGTATAAATAATAATTTTATTATATAAGAGATTTCTAAGTATACATAACTACTTGAGCTAATCACGTGTATATTCGCTTATATAACTTAATTAGTTATTTGCTTACGAGCTTACGAGTTCAAGTGATTTCTTACCGGATACAAGAGCTTCTGAGGTTTAAAACACGAAAGCCAAAGCTTCCGAAAGCTACTGTTTTTAGTCCTAAATAACCTTTTACCGGAAACCAGGGTGTCAAAGGATTATTCAGATTAATTAATTAATATTCAATTCTATTGCTAAGATATTCACAACTAAACCAGGAAGTATTAAGGTGCGGAATTATTAATTGACTTATAATATTAATTACAGTAGTAGTAATATCTGCAGATACGCTCTCTAATAACTAGTAATCTAATTAGCGTAATAGAATTTGCATCCGACTCTGTTTACATAACTAACCCGTGACTTAAACTATTAGATTACGTAATATCTTATAAGAATAGTTTAAAAACCTTACATATTAAATCCTACTTTTATAACTTTTATAATAATGAATTAAAAAGCTTGAAATTTTAATAAGTAATACGTTAGATATATATCTTTTACTATATAAAGTTTTATATTATTTCTAATAGTACTTCTAGTTTAATCAAGTAATTAATCGCTCTTACACAAATTATTTATATGAGAGTTTAAAAACTACTTAATCAATTAAGAACTGTTAATAGAAATCGGTTAAAACTTTACTTTATCAAAGTTTAATATTGAAATCTATTAGGCTTTCAAATTTCAAGTGTTTTTTATTAACAATTAATTAAGATATTAAAGGAATTAAATCTTATTTTTTTATATTAAATTTGTATGTAAAGTGAAAATCTCAACTTTAAGTATTAGTTATGAAATATTAAGTTTATTTAAATAAGCTAAAAAAAATATTTTATTAGTTGTATATATTATAAGATTATGTAATTAAAATTTTATTTAATTTTATTAACTATTCGTAGAGATATTAATACCTCAAAATCGCTGTTTTTGGTGTAAATAGGTGGTCCAAATGCGAGGGTGGTCCAAATGGTGGTGGGGGGACTTAAAGGTTGAGCGTTGGGAGGTAAAACTTTGAGTTATAGTGGGGTACGAACCTACCCTGCCGTCGTTCCTCCGAAAAGTCGCCGCAACTCCCCAATCAAAGCACGTCATTCATAGAATAGAAAGTATCAAGCACGGATAAGGAAAATGTAACAGTCATGTCCGTCTCTGGATTGAAAATGATTTGCATTAGAATTATATTCTCCCATAAGTACTTTTCCCGTTATTCTTCCTCCTCAAATACATACAAGGACAAGAGATAAAAAGGCTTAAGCTAGAATGAATCCTGCGAGCATCATTCCTCCGCTGATGAACATTGCCATTGTGTTGGAGCCTGACATGCGGGGAGCAGCATTGGCTTGGACGAGGGATTGGGTTGGGTTGGGGGTGACTTGAAGTACAACGCTGGAGCTGGCGTAGGGGACGACAGTGGTTGCGCCAGGGCCAATGGGGTAGATTGGGACGGCTGTGGTTGGCTTCCCGACATTTCCAATTGCGCTAGAGGTCGAGGCACCTCCTGCTGGGTAAGTCGGGACACCGACGTTACCCTTGCTGGTCTCGGCTTCGCTGGGGCCAGCTGGGTAGGTTGGCACTGGGACACCAGCACCTGGAGTGGTAGCGCCGCCAGCTGGGTAAGTGGGGGCTGGTGCCTCTGGGTTTGCTGGGTAAGATGGGTTGGCGCCTGGGGCTCCTGGCTGGGTTTGCGCTGGAGATTGAGGGTATGGGACAAGCGTGACAGTTGCTGGTCTAGTCGCAGTTGGGGTGACTGGGCAAACAGTGGTGTAAAGCTTGACAATCTCAGTCGTCACGTGGCCCAATGGGCAGTTGGTCACGGTTGGTGCGCACGAAGTGATCGTGTACACGGAGGTGGCGTAAACGGTCGAGGTGGTGTATTTGGTAACCGAGCCGCTGTACTCTGGGGTTGGGGTTGGGTATCCCTTAGCAGTCTCAGTGGAGGTGGCTGGGCAGACAGTGGTGTAGTGCGAGACGCTGGTGGTGACAGATCCGTATGGGCAGTTTATCACGGTTGGGGCGCAAGAGCTGATGACATAGGTCTTGGTCGTCTCGACAACAGAGGTGACATACACGGGCGTGGATGCAGGGTAAGTTGGTTGAGTCTGGCTCGAGGTGGTGGGAGACGAGTTTGAACAGGTGCTTGTCGAGGTACTCGTTGGCTCTGCGGTGGTTGACGATTTAGTAGAGCTTGCAGTGGTAGAAGCGCTTGAATCGGTAGAGCTAGCAGTGCTTGAAGCTGTCGAGGACTCAGTCGAGCTAGCAGTTGACGACTCGGTTGAGCTAGCGGTCGAGGATTCGGTCGAGCTGGCAGTGCTTGAAGCCGTGGAAGACTCGGTTGAGCTTGCGGTAGAAGACTTAGTGGAGCTAGCGGTGCTTGACGCAGTTGATGATTTGGTAGAGCTAGCAGTGGAAGACTCAGTGGAGCTGGCGGTGCTTGACGCAGTCGATGACTTAGTAGAGCTAGCAGTGGAAGACTCAGTTGAGCTGGCGGTGCTTGAAGCAGTTGATGACTTGGTAGAGCTAGCAGTGGAAGACTCAGTGGAGCTGGCGGTGCTTGAAGCTGTCGACGACTTAGTGGTGCTGGCGGTGGAAGATGAAGAGGTGGTTGAGACGTCAGTGGATGAAGATGAAGCACTGCTTGAAGCTAGAAATAATATTAGCATTGAGTTTTGAAGTTCCATAAAGGTATCATTAGGTGCAAACAATCACAAGCGAACTATTTAGGCGAAAGGCAGAAAGCTGCAACAGCAAAACTCTCTCGCGAAAATAGACAATGACAGAATCGCAAAACCCATGCAGTAAACAGAGAGACTGGTACATACTGGACGAAGCGGTGCTCACGCTGGAGCTCGACGAGGATCCAGCAGCACAAGTGTTATCATAGATGCTCTGAGCATAAAGACCTCCGCAGGTCTGAGCGGCGTTTCCGAAGCATGGCGTATTACAGTAGGAATCCAACGAGGCCGTTCCGGTCAGAGTGTTGCCACAGAAGCAGGCGTATCCTTCTTCCAATCCAGCATATTTGAAGCCAGCGGCAGTACAAGCCGCCTGGCAGTTGTCGACGGTGGTGTCTTCGGTGGTAGAAGGCACAACACGCTCAGTGAGGGCTGGCGTTCCATCCTGACCATAGAAGAAACATCCTTGCGACACGAATCCGCAGCCTGGAGTTGTTGTTTGAGGAGCGGCGGAGACGGCAGCGGCGAGGATGCTTGAGATGATGAGGGGGCTAACCTTCCATAACAGAGAGGACGACATCATTATGTATGGTTGTTGGTTAAACCAGTGACCGAAGTAAACGAGTGTGAGGGGTGAACCGGCAAAAAAACCAAACGTCCATCTGGAGGGAAAGCTGGTTGGTTATATGAGTCTGAGAAGCAGGCCAGCGCCAGTGTCAGTCAGTGTCAGTGCCATCCTCGCTCGCAATCTGCCGCAGGGCCAGGACAGGGAGGACTGCAGCACAGCAGCAGGAAAAGCGAGAAAGAATGGGCCTTGGACACCGAAGCGGCAAGAAGTCGCGAAAATCAATATTATTAGCGTCTCGCGCTCTCCCCCCTTCTCCCCGCACCGCCCCCGTGCATGCTCCAAAAATACTTCGCTAAACCACTAGCGAAAGGGACGGTGGTTCCTGCTTAAGTGGCCCACCGAGCTGAGTCGCTATGCAAGCCACGTCGGATTGCGGCAAGCGCTCGACCAACTCTATTGGGTGGTGGTGGGTGCGCCCCCACTTTATTACCGTGCCTTCCCCTCCTCATCCATCACTTCCTTGGCAATAGCCCTGAATCTCCCCGCCCCCCAGCCCCTCTGGCCCGGGCTTCCGTTTTGCTGTCATGGCTACAGTAAGGAAGGACCTTCCTCTTGCTGACTACTCATCCAACTCACCCTCGTTGTGGCCTTGTCCCAGATATCCCCCCGATCACCCCCCCCCTTCCCCCATCACATCATACAGATCCGTCTTATATCATGGCCCCTATCCGGCCGACGAGGTGTCTTTCTCAAAGCGGCGTTCGCCTGATCTCCTATACAGGATGCCCATTTCAGCCACTGGGAACAGGGAACATTAGAGTAGTTGGAGTAATCAAGGTACGGAAGGGGTAGAAGGTGGGTCTCGTCCACCGTTGTCAGTGGCAAGGTGGTATTGACCATAAAATAACGTCGAATACTCTGATTCTCTTCGCAAATTTCTACAATTAGAGAAAGAAAATAAATACTACCTCCGTAGGGTGGACGAGACCCACCTTCCACCCCCTTCCGTATGTTGGCTGTTGGCCCAGGTAGCGCGGACGCAAGAGCGGCCGTGCAGCCAATTCGCGAGCCGCCTTTTGAGTAAGATTGCGGTCAGGCTCAGCCGTCTCCTCCCCGGGACGGATGGCTAGAGAGCGAATCAATTGGACGGGGTCCAGGTCAACCAGATCCATGCAACACGAGGTGGAGTGTGGAGGGTGGAGGATGATGGGATGATGGATATTGTTCTTGATGGTGCGAGGAGAGCAGAGCCAAATGTTGAGTAATTTGTAAAGAGAGATTGGACGAGCCGTATTTGAGCAGTCGCATGACGATCTTGGATCACTTTGATTGGAAATTGGTAGGTTTGTTGAGGCAAATGCTCGCTTACAAATAAGGAAAAGCGGATTGAAAAGTGGTACTTAAAACACTAAGCCCTGGAGGCAACGTATTCAACCGCCGCACGAAGTAAGTTTGTCTTTTCGTGAAATACATCGTTTGGCGTGACAAGGCTCGTTCTTGTAGCACTATGCCCGTTTATTTAAGACCGCCTCCATTACGTCGCCATCGAAGTCTTCATTAATCGATTTGTAAATATAGACTTTACTGTGTGAGGAACTTGGTCACTATTACATATTGCAATTCTTTCTCCTCCAGTCGGTTGAGGAAGGCCAGAGCTAAATCCTCATACGCTAAGGATTTTGAAGGCACACCGGGCGCATCTATCACCCTTACCCCATAATACTAATTTGTACTGTGCGGCAAGGGCCACGCATGCATCTAAAGTATCTTGAGTTGCCCTAAGGAGGTCACGGCAAAAAGTCATGGGAACGCCACCAACAATAGCGCTAGGACATGACAGCGCATCGCCAGAATACCTTCAAATATAAATATTTCAATTTAATACTATGAATTAACTTCAAATTCATTAGTAAACATTGCCAAAATAACAGCGAATATACGTTAATCTTATTATAATATTAGCATACGAATTTAAACTCTTTTTTTACTAAAAGTAAGAGTTCTTTAGTAAACTATTTCTAAAGTAACAAATATTTCTAACTTTACAATTTACTGACTACGTAAGATTGTACTTAAACAAGGCTATAAGCTTAGTAAAAGTAAGAAACTATTGATATTATATGTTAAAGATATATCTGCAAAAAAATCGAGAGGCGGACGTCCGCCAACTGCGCCAGAGGCGCTATTCTGGCACTTTTAGAGCCAAAGTTGCAGGTCGAAAATTTTAGGGACAGTTTCTTACTATAATAAATTAAAAGCGCGCCGAAAGCGCCGAAATAAACTAGCGTATTATAACCCCATTTGTCGGTGTAACTGTACCGGGACATATAACAACAAAGTCACCTGAATAAATATCGATATTATTAAGTGATTTCAAAAGTGTTGTAACGTGTGTTCTTCTAAGATGGGAGTAAAGCTCCTTATATACCGGTCCGGAACCCCACCGAAACCCCACCGTTTCGGCCTTAAGCTAGAATTCCATATCGGTAAGAATCCCTACGGACCAACACCATTTTTAAAAGTAGAGCTTTATTATTTATTTTATTTAATATATTAATAAGGTTTATAAAAGTATTAGTAACATTAATAATATACTAATAATATTAATAATATACTAATAATACTAATGATATACTAATAATATTAATAATATAATAATATTAATAATATAATAATATTAATAATATAATAATATTAATAATATAATAATATTAATAATATTAATAATATAATAATATTAATAATATAATAATATTAATAATATAATAATATTAATAATATAATAATATTAATAATATAATAATATTAATAATATAATAATATTAATAATATAATAATATTAATAATATAATAATATTAATAATATAATAATAATTAAAATTTAGCTCTTATAACGCCCGATTAGGGCTAGGGCCGGCTAGCGCGGGTATATAATTTACTCGAAACGAACGATTTTCTTATTATAATTTTTTTAGCGTAAATATTTATAGCGTAAGAGCTTTAGCGAGACTAGTTTTTAGGACGTGCCCCACAAAATATAAGCGAAACTTAAAATTAACGCTAATTTAACCGGATTCGGTTAGTAAAAAACGCTAAAATATATTCTTTTTAAAATTATAATATTTTAGCGTTTAAATTATATTTATAAAAATTACTTAATTAGGCTTAGCGTTTATTAAAATAAACTAGCGCTTTTAATACTAGCGACCGATTAAAATTTAAAAAGGCGGCTTTTTGACGAAAATAGCGAAAATAGCGGATTCGATTCTGGGCGTCCGCGACATTTTTTGCTAATGAAGGGTTAAGTTGTCATTTAATTATTTATTAATAATATTAATTACATAATATATAACTTTATAAAATCTTAAGTATTAAGATCTCTTAAAAAGATACTTTTAAAAGTAATACTTTTTTAGTATTTTTCTCTTAAAACTTCTACCCTCTTGAGCCTATAGTCCTAAGTATTACGTTGTCCCGGGGTCTAATGTCACGGGACGCGGGGCGTTGGTAACAGTAATACGATTATGAAAGGTAAACTTTGGAATCCCTTACTCCAGCGATGCCTTTCGCGTAAACTTACTATTTGGCATCTCCTTAAGGGCGCTCTGAACATTAGCTTCCGTATATTAACGCTTTATAATCAAGATAATTTAAATTCCAAATTTCAAAAGAATTAATTAAGAATTAAAAGAGTTAATAATTATTTGAGTAAGTAGGTACGAAGGCGTAAGGTTAAGCGAGGTGTCCGGAAACTAGGGGTGGTCGGAATGATGGGGCTAGACGTTACCACGAAGTGGACACTTGTGAGTCCGGTGATGTTGAGTGATAGCGAGAAGAAGGAAATGAAGGTAAGGGGAGACGCCCACCCACTCCCCCTTCTTTAAACATATCTCTACCACCCAAGCTGCCACGCTCTTCGTCGAAATACTCGGTACTATGGGGAAGAAGCTGTTATTTCAGATTGAGGGGGGTTGATGATCGAGTGCTGGAGATGATCATATAGATGTTGTTTGAGGAGTCATCGGCGTTCTTGGTTTTAGTAAGTAATAAAATTTGGTATTGTGCTCAGATAATGTATACACTCCGCGCAATTCATAGTGGAATACAACCAATTTCATCAAATTTGATCCGAGTGCTGAAACTATCCAGTAGTAGTATCTCTGGATGGTGCTGAATTGCCGTGACGCTTTCTCTCCCTAGGCTTGATCCCCTTTCTCACGGCGCACTTTTGGCAAATGATATTAGGGCGACAACGGCCACAGCTTCCAGAAATCGTTTCTAGTATGCGAGCGGTTGTCAGGCGCTGCTCCTGAGCACCTTGATCATCTTTCCATTCGGTTAGCCACTTGGAAAGCGTTCCGGACAGCATGGCTGCTCGAATGTGGCATTCCCTATCCCCATCCTGAAGTATCTTGATTGTCGATCGCATACAGAGAAGACACCCTGCCTGGCAGTTGCGTTTGCGGTAACCCTCTGCAAGTAACTTAGAAGCCAATGCAAATGCTTGAGTTGTTAGGTTCCAGTGAAGCAGGATATCTATTGACTTTATGCTGTGGATGAGGTCGAGTGCCGTGCTCTCTGTCAATTCTACTTTCTCGCAAACGTAATGAGATGCATAAATAAAGAAGTGGTCCACGGCAATGCGAGGGCTGGATCCACGAGCACAGATCTTGGTCGCCTGTTCCCGGACATTCTTGAGCTTCTGGAAGAGTGTTTCTTTACGGAGGTACTGCTTATCCCAGTATTTATAGTAGACGGACCACATATGAAGCACTGCCGCATTTTCGTCCCCAATCAGTTCACTCAACCTCTTAAGTGTCTTGAAATATCCGATACGAAGGGTATCCTTGAAATCTTCTGGCGAAACCTGGCTCAATAATCTCACGAGCAGAGTGAGGGGATGCTGTTCTCCCTGGTACACAGGGAACAGCTCTTGAAGCTTCATGAAAAAGCGCTTCAGGGCTTGGAGGTGTGGATAAGAGCCGTCGACTCCGCGCAGCTGGAGACAAATACGCCAGAACTTTACCACGATCGAAGGATCCTGGAACTTCGCTATTTGCTCGAGTCCTTTGAGAAAGTGATCCAGCGATACTCGAGCCTTGCCGGGTGATCCGGATTGAATGAGAACCGAGACTCCATAGCATCGGTCTGATAAAATTTGCCATGTGTCCATCTGGTTTGCAGTATTACTCTTCGGTTTAATGAATCCGAAGACATCTGCGGTCCATCCTTGACTTTTGGGGTCAAACATTCCGCTGAGGTAGTTGTCCATGCAGGTCAGTATCTCCTCTTGGGTTTTATATCGTTTTGGCGCTAATTGTTCTCCCAACTTGGTTCCGATAGAGAAATCTTTCAGGCATATGATATCCCCAACAACAGCCAATGGTTTCTTTGGTGGCGCGGCGCACGCTCTCGTTCGCCCAGATTGTCGACAGCCCGTGTTTTTGGAAACACGGTCGTAGTGGAATCGACTCTTGTACATTTTTTGTCTGTGGACATTTCAGCGAATTTGTATAGCATTGATTAGGACGCAGGTATGCTAAGTACTACAGGAAATTGAGCACTAAGGTCGGGAGGCAGCAAATAAACTAGGAAAATACGCCAGATCCCCCAACTGATTTGGAACAAAGATTGAAATACTCACGATGCTCGAAACTGATACAAAATTTCCATAATTTCCATTACTAGCCGTAACTGGCAGCTTTTGTATAAGTCTTCAATTGCTGACGCCCATTCTTCCCATTTTTCCTTTGGTGGTGGTACCATTTTGGGAGTACGACGGAGTGGTTGCCGCAGCGGGGAAGCATGCTGAACCCTCTTTGGATGATGCGTTTCGACAAAAGGTCTGCGGCTATAGGAAAAGGCGGGTGCATTCGCGATTGGAGTCTTTGCGCAGGATAAGGCAACCTGTCCAAATCGATCGATGTGACAGTCCATGTCTCCGAGATCAGATGTTAGAATAGTAGCTAGTATAAGAGAAGTTATGAACAGGAGTACTGGCTGACCTCGGTAATTCTTGGGGGTAGAATTTTGCAATGGAGCAAAACGAGGCAGTCTCTCTTCATCGCGATCAGGAGAGATGGGTTGTGGGGTTTGCTGGCATGTCGATTAAGGAGCTTTGATCTCAACCAATGATTGTCGGGCTCCGAAATATCCAAGCGGTGATTGGAAGGACCCAGCAGCTGATTGCATACCAGTGCCAGCGAACATCGAGGACACTAAAGTTCCTCACAACCCCCTGCCGCCACTCCAGTAGTGGACCAATCGATGAGACATACGTGGGACAGTACTCTTACCACCTGCAAGCCACAATAGGCCCCACCAACATCGAAGAAATTTAGTAACCGAGCTCGCCATTGGACCATATTCCGTAGAACTTTAGTGTTCTCCAATAAGCAGCATTGTTGATTTGCGACATACAGGCGCAACGACGAGGAGCTATCAAATTTGGGCGATTCCGAATACTTGCACGGTTTCAAGGCCGCCGGCTGGCTGCTGACAGCAGAATTGAGGAGCCAGAAGAATAATGTATCCGTAAATTCATGTGAAGGAAGGAATCATTCGCGACAGAAAGTGAGGAACCGGATCGAGGTCTCTTCTGGCATCCAGGTATAAGTAGCACTCATCTTCCCCCAATCTCTGATACTCGGACTTACCTTATCTTCACATCTTAAATCACTACCAATTGCCGTCCGAACACCAGCCTTGACGATTCCTACATTTGCGTTGATCTTCGGATAGTCTTTGTGAACTCTTGTCACCACGTTTATCCCCACTTGTTTGCACCATGGTCACTACTACTTCAGAGTTTGCTGTTGCTTATGATGGTCTTACCATGGCAAAGCCAGAGTTCCAAGGCCTTGAGTCGAATGTACTGTCCGACAAGAAGACTCCTGCGTGTCAGACAACACCGATCCTTAGTGGGAATGCCACAAGCTCTGATGTTCTTTGTGAATCTGATGAAGGCCTTCTTATCGAAGCGATGGGGGATGATGAAAATGTATCCAATTTGCGATACTGGTCGTACCAACACCTGAAACGCCTGGTCGTCAAAGCCAAAGGCGGAGCATCTAAGCAAGTGGTGAAGTTTGTCAAGACATAGTACGTTGAACTGGATTGTGAATTTCTTGGCAGAGTTGGTTAACTTTGATTAGTCTTGGGGGAACGAAGCTGATTTTTGTGGTCGGACAATCTGGGACCGGAAAGACAACAATGCTCAGGGAGCTGAGCGGTCTCGATCTTAAAGTTGGCGGGACTTTGAACTCAGGCAAGTTTATGGTCAACCTGAATATTCATGACAGCAGTGCTTCGAGAGACTAACTAAAATTCTCAGGTACTCTTCAATACCAAGTCTGCCCAGCCCTCATTGAAGGAGAGCAATATCTCTTCGTGGATACCGCCGGATTCGGGGCTGCAGACTTGGACGACAGCGCAAACTTCGAGAATATTCTCAGTTGTCTGACAGCGCTCAGCCCATTCGTCACGATCGCTGGCCTCATTTTCGTGTATGGGTCCATGGAGAATCGCTTCAAGGAAGCAGATGTTAAGACAATCCAGTGGGTTCAATGCTTCTGCGGACCAGAGTTCTACCGGAATATCGTTATCGTCACAAACATGTGGGATCAATACAAGGAAAAGCAGTTCAGGAAGCAATGGGAGAAACTTTCTGACTTCACACGCAACGAGAACGTCAAGCAGATCTTAAATCCACCAGAACGCTACCATGGGGGTCACATTTACCATCACGGCCTCCCTGGAGGAGATGGAACGGTTGACTCAGGGACATCCGTCTTGGATTATGAGGATGACAGCTCCAAGAGGGGAGACGAGCTCAGGAAGTTGATCCAGCGTACATACTCAGCGGCAGATTCGAAGCCTGTGACGCTTCAGGTCTTGGAAGAGATGAAAGATGGAACCCCTCAACAGGAGACGCAAGCGGCCAAAGCTCTAAAGGCCATGCCGGTCCACACGAAGATAAACATCCGTAACCACCGTGCAGTTGTTTGTACGACCGACACTAGTCAGCACACGACAACTCCTGGGATTCCAACTTCTGAGGCTCCAACTCCTCCAGCTCCGAGTCGACAAGTGCCAATCCATCAGGCGCCGACTCCCGAGACGATTGCCCCAAAACCCAAGGTGCCAAAAGCAGCAGAGAAGTCCCGCCAACAGGCTTCACCACAATCCTGGTTTGAAAGGCTCCTTGCTTGGTTTGAGATTGGTAAGCAAGCCTCGGTTTTCTTCAAAGAAGCCCGGGAGAGTGCTCACACCAAAACAAAACCACCCACCTGGAGCATTTGGGGTAGTCTTAGGGACTGGTGGGCTGGGGCACCACCTGCTTGATGGTACGTTGAAGGCGGCAACAAGAATTGAGGGATCTGGTATGTTTGCTGGGAGATTTAAGGTCTTTGTGGAACGAATTTCGTATATTTCATATGGTTAATGCTTGAATGTTGTTCGGTGGCGATTACGGGCCCATTTCGTTTCGAACTCTGTAAGGCCTGAGGACCTTAGGCTCAGGAACTATTGTGTTCTAGTAGAAACTCAGGCAAGACTAGTCACATTGGGAGAGAAATATAATTGCTTCATTATTCGTGATGTATTCCGACTTTGGGTGTTTGGTTGTATTGAGTACGTCTTTTTCTCAGGAAGAAGTATCGAACAGCGTGAAAAATGATTTGATTTGATTTCATTAATAGCTATTAATCATATTCAAATCAAGTAAAATCTTATTTAATTAAATTAATATAAGAACCACATCCTAATTAGGACTAGATTATAAACTAAGCTTAAATATGGTTAGTATATGCTAATAATAGAATCAGTTAAAGTCTAAGAGTCTCGGTTAAGTTAACATAGAGAGCCTCCCTTAGCCCAAATAAATTAAGAAATATACATTATTTAATTTATAGAAATTAATTAGTGATAAATAATAGATTAGTAAACCATATAAATAACTTAGTAATAGTATAGTCTCTTTTAAGAACAAAAGTCAAAAGGTTTTATTAGTAGAAAGCCTATTTATAAGCAAGTGTTTTGTATTTGTCAGCAAATTCCAAATATTAATCTAAAGAATTCTTTATTAAATAAGTTATATGACGCTTTCTTTATAAAAGACGGTAATCACGTGTGACCAGCGCCTTATATTCTATTGAAAATATATAAAGATAATAAGAGTTTATTAAAATTTATAATTACGTGAGAAATAAAATAAAGAAAAAAGTAGGTTATATATAAAAGTAAGTTTTATAAAAGCTCGTCTAATCTCGGTAACTTCTTAAATAAGAAGTAAGTAGCCGAGCTGAAAATGAGGCTCTGGAAGCTCTAAACCGTCACATTTAATATAATAAGATAAAGTAGAGCAGCTCTTACGGCACGTAGGTATATTTTCTAAAATATATTCGTCGTTACTTATAACGACAATTAATAAAAGTAATTCCGATACTTATTTTAATTATAAGATATCAGAGTCTTTTCGTAACTTATTTATTAAAAATTCGTTATAAACTTTTATACCTATTAATAATTTCAAGTAGTCTAAGTTACTTATTTTCTTAAATACTCGAGGCTCCACAAAGGCGAATAGTAGGTTACTTGAACGTTACGCAATTATATATTAAACTGTTCTTGTATATAATACTTTTAAGCTACTTGAATAGGAGCCTACTGGCACTATAACTATAGTGCTCTTAATTAGGCTCGCTTAGCCAACTAATTATAACTTATAACACACACTTCTTCGTGAAAGATAATACGTACCTTTAGCGAAGTAAACAAGTTCGTAATAAATATAATAAATAATAAGGAAAAATTATGACGGTCTGATTTAGAAAAATCAATTAAAGAGCTAATTGACAGGTGCGGGAGAGCCCCTTTATATATATATATAAGTCATGTGACGTGGCGCTGATGCGGTGCAGTCGTCACAAAAATAATAATTAAAATTTAAAGTAAATATATTTTATGTATTAATAAGAATATATAAATAACTTTCTTTTTTTTTATAACTTTTTTTTTGTAAATATATTAATTTTAAAATAAGTCATGTTTCCGCCGCTAAGTTAGCCGCTCGTACTTCTCGCTGCCTTAATCTCGCTGTTACTCGCGTAATTAAAAAATGTATATTTCCTTTTATGTTTTATATTTTAATTTTAGTTTTTAACGTGATTTAAATTAAAAGATCGAGAAATTAAGTAAATTAAAGTATATTAACTAATTATAATAGCTTGCCGCCGCCCCTCGCCTTTCCCTTCGCTCTCGCCCTCGCACCCCTTCTCTTACGCTCCCTCCTGCCGCCTTTATCGCCCTTATTACTCCCGCCCGCTGGCGTACTAAGACAAGTATTAATAAAAAAATGACCCTTATTTGGTATAAGTTAAAACCGCCTCCTTGAGGTAACCTTGAGGAGTGCCTTATGTAAAACGATTAGATAAGACCTGCGGTTTAGAATTGCCGCAGGGGTGAGGTAATACGTAGTAAGATTAAGAGGAAGATTATACGCGAAGGAAAAGAGACGGGGAAAAGCGTTCAAATATTAATTAAAATTATAAAGAAATTATAAAGAGAGACGATAATAGACTATAAGAAAGATTAAAAAGAAACTACGAGAGAGGGATTACGAGGGAGATTGCGAAGGAGATTACGAGAAGGGATTATAAAAAGAAAGGAAAGTACTTTAAAAAAATAAAAGAAGAAAAAAGAAGAAAAAAATAAACAAACAAAAGAAATAAACAAAAGAAACAAACAAAAGAAACAAAACAAAAGAAACAAAACAAAAGAAAAATAAAAAAACAAAAGAAACAAAACAAAAGAAAAATAAAAAAATTAAAAAAAATTAAAACTAAAAAAGGAAGAAGGGAAGAGAATATACATATTTCTTCGGACTTAAGGAGGACGAAAGTTTAAGAAGTCTAAAGGTTCCGCTTTTATTTTTATATATCTTACTTTTATCTTTATATACACTTAGATTCACGAAATAAAGCTCTTAGCAAAGAAATATACTTTTCTTTAACGTGTGAGTCTCTTTTTTCGGCGCGTAATACGCTGTAACGTCGAGCACCCCTAGTCCGCCTACTTCGCTTAACTCACCGCTGTGACGCTTGCTCTATAGAAGGCGGCAATCACGTGTGATTGGCGTCTCTTAGAATCTATAACTACGGAGGAAAGAAGGTATGGAAAGAAGTAGGTTATATACAAAGGTAGGCTCCACAGAGGCTCGTCTAATCTCGGCATCTTCCCAATTAGGAAGTGAATAGCCAAGGCTGGAAATGAGGCTCTGGAAGCTCTAAACCGTCACAACCGCCATATTTACTTACTAATTTAAATAATTAATTACTCCTTGATTCTTTAATTATTTTTTTTCAAATTCATAATACGACTTATCCTTATTATAAAGCCTTAATATATCGAGTACGATATTATATATGTGCTTACAGAGATCGCAAATAGTAAGCCTTTGCGAAAGGCATCGTTTAAGTAAGGTATTTTAAGGTTTATATTTCGTAGCCGTAATATAACGACTTTATTATACCGAGAAAGTGCTAATTATTTACAAAGGTTACTTACGGTAATAAAGAGTCGATTGACTAATTAGATTTTGACTTAGGAGTCTTTCGGTCGTAGAGTTACGTATGTATAAATTAAGGGTTTTAAAGAGAGGCTTTTAGCTCTTTAAGGAGACGATTTACTACTCGGAAGATATTAAATTTATAAGGTTTTAGCACGGAATCCTATTCTAAAGACGAAAAGGCAGATATACGTGGTTTTATAAGTATTAATAGCGCTTATTCTAAAGGTATTAAGCTTTAATTTTAAAAATTAGAAATTCCGGCTATTAAAGCTATTTTAGTTAATTAATAATAAAATATAAGCGAGACCGATATTATAAAAGGCTATAGTCTGAATAGATTTATTATAAAACACGCTAAAGAGCGCAAGATTTAAGGAAAACAGCTAAGCTTATATACTTAAATATTAATTATTAAGTGCATCTTTATATTAAAAGTCTTTATATAACTTTTCATAATATATAAAGGAAAATTAATGCAATAATAATAGTTTCCGTCTTAATCAAATATATTCGATAATTAACACTTTACTATAACTAATAATAAGTAAACGACCGACGAAACCACTCTTAAATAGTTAAAGAAAGTATTTATCCCTTAAACGTAATCACGTAATCGTTTAATAAGACTCCTTATCTTAGACGGCTACGAGAGCTATAAGACAACGGAATTCCTTTAAAAGTGCCTTAAATATAACATCTTTTATTATTTACTTATAAGTTATATATCTTATAACTTTTAAATTTAATAATTTTCTTTACTTTAAAGCGTGCTTACTAAAAGGAATTATATAAATTAAGTTCTTTAATCGATTATATATTAATTAATAAGCGTAATTTCCATATTTACTACTAAAAAGCACGTCACGAAACTATTATTCTTTTTAATATTAAATTTAAGTAAAAAACTAATAGATTATAACCGGTATTTATAGCTAAACTCTTAATAAGCTTATTATTATTAGAAAATAGTAGTAAATCCACAGAACCGGCTTTTTAAGCGCCTTAGAAAATAATAATACTTTCTTCGGAGCCTTTTAGTACTTCTACTTAATTATAAACTCTTAAAGCTAAGAAAGACTTTTATATATAAATCCGTACGTTAGCGAGCGGATTATATAATTGATTTCTAATATAACGTTTGCTTTTTAAGAAGATTGTAAAAGAAATTAATAAAGAGGATTACAAATTAAGGAAGGCAAATATAAGAATTAAACAATTAAAAGAGAGGTTAAAGTAATTAAAGCCGAGGAAAAGACGGAAAATACAAACTAGTTTAAATTTTAAGTTTGCGATAATACGTATTATTTAAGAAGCTTAAACTATAACTGGAGATTGTTAAATTATATTTATAGAATCAGAAATAGCAGGAGATTCTGATTTTATAATTTCTTGTATAGAAGTTAACGTAGCGTAAGTTATTAAGTGTTAAATAGAAAGTGCTGAATTATGCGAGGTGGGCGGAATGGGGGTGCTCGACGTTAATTATAGCACTCTTCGAGGAATTACTTCGAGGAGTGCTTTTCTAAGGTCAGAGAGTAAATCTTAAGGCCCGAGGTAGATATCTGCGGACGCTTCTATACTATGCTACTACCCACAATGATGACAGACTCGACAGTTTCCTCACGCTCGGGGATGCTGGTGCTAGCATTGAAATAGTCGACTGTTACCCGATGACGCCACTCCTCGCAGCATGTCAGTATGGGAACGATTCAATTGTGGTAGACATTGCCGACCACAAAGAGCGTCTACTAGAAGTAGTGGATATGAACGGAAACGGTGCTTGTTACATAGCAGCCAGACCTGGGCAATTGGATTGTGTCAAAATTCTTCATAAGTTTGGAGCCGATCTTGAAGCAGTTGGGCCTGGAGGACCGGCTTTATATGGCGCTGCGAAATATGGCTTGAGGATGTGGTAGAATACCTGCTAGAAAGTGGAGTGGCTGTGAACACTGAAGGTGATGACGATAGTATTTTTTTGTTTATGAAAGCCACGGAAAAAGAGGAGGAATCTGAAGAAATCATAAAGCTGTTGTTGAAGCATGGAGCAGATGGAACAGGTTTTATGCAGTTCCTCCGACACATTATGAAGGACAGTGATGAGGGAAAAGATTATGGGAAGAGGCTCGAAAATATACTACTCACAGGGAGGACGTAATGGCGCTGTACAACTTCAAGCCCTGGACGGTTATCTTTGTTTATTCAGCGAAGAGACGTTATAATTCGGAAATTGAACACCTTGAATACACGAAACTATCAGGCTGCAAACCTTAAACATGAAAGAATTGATCTCTTCACGTCAGTAGGGTTTTGTACTTAGTAAAAGGGTCGATAGTAATAGAGTATTTAGTTAATTTTATCAGAAACTCGAGGTGGCGACGTCTACGTGTTATTTAAGATGCCTGAGATTGTGCCCAGTCACAGTTCAATTCTACTCTAACAGTAATACTCAAAGTTGCGGTACCTCGTTTCTCTCACGGAAACGAAACACTCAAAATTGCTCAAGCGTACCTTTCGCATTTCCCTCTCTCTTCCTACACCTCAATCCCCTCTACCCGGTGATCGCATACTGTGGTGCTGTCAGCTGGTTCCCGTTACATGTTTATCAGATTCTGTACCTCGCTCAGGCTCCGGCTCAGGAGCTGGTGCCCTCTTCCTCTTCTCGATTGGCTTAAGGGACCCAGACTTGTTGTTACTACTGCATTTGGCAACACTTATCGGTATGTCCCAGAATAAACATTAGCATAATACCTATGGAGTCGTACATCGCAGCGTACTTATAGCTGCAGTTGTGCATGAGATGATAACAGATACTAGAGAAAGAGGTGTTCTTGTTCTTGTTACACCCTTATTATACTCTACTATGTATATCTAATACCAGCCAAACAGCTTCATACCATATGCTATCTGTCTGTATTCTCTCCACTTGGACGACTTCCCAAGACAAGTTACAAGCCTTCAGGACAGTACATTCCACACAATCCTTTGATAAGTCGTAGGAAACCTCAAGAACTCGCAGACGGGTACTTGTTACACTGACGATTCGTGCCTGCAAATTCAAAGTTTCAGCTAGAGTCTCGGCAATTTCGCACATCGATTCAACTGACAAGAAAGAGAAGAAACTCACAAGATACTCCCTGGAAATATCTGCATGACGCTCTTTAGAGTCTAGCATTTGCTGTCCAATAACAGCCAAAGCACAGATCACGTCTCCACGGAAGACTTCACCTTGCCAACCTTCCTTAGATTCATTAACGTAGTCGTGGTAAACAATACCCCCGTATACTAATTCTTCGCTTATTTCTTGATCTGACGACTCTGACCATTCTGCTTCTATTGAAGAAGTAGAAGAAGTATCTTGAGTGAATACGTGAGAGGTTCCATCGGTAGTCTTTGATATCCATCATTTGACGTTCCCAACAGATGTCGGGATCTAGCCTGAGAAAACGGAAGTCAGTAAAGATGTAGGAGACAAGATAAATGGTGAGGGGCGAGAAGTAAATTCGCAAGAGGACGAAGAATACACATTGAGAGAAACGTACGTGCGACATGACCGATGGTTTACTGGCGTGGTTTGAAGCGATGAAAGCAAGTCGTAACAGTGTGCAAAGTTGTAAGCTAATTGCGCTGCAGCAATTTGATAATCAGAGAGGAGGCCCGATGGAGCGATATGCGTTGGCAGACGTAATTAATTCATTTGACTAGGCAGGTTTGAGAGGATCGTGATTAAATGACGGGTTTCGAGGTTGAGGTTTCGCATTTTCCTGTGCCGTTGCTTCTACATCCAGCTTCTGTAACAGCATCGGGAGCCATTCTACTGGATGTTTTGTATCATAACAGTCTGCCCAGCGCTACCGGATAGATTCAAGACCTGCTGTAATATCAAGGGTTGGAGACGCAATTTTGTTTCTTCTGAGACCCTGGACATAGGCATGGGCGTCGAGACTTGTATCGGGAAACTCCTTCCCATCTGCTGATGTATAGGAAGGCAGATTGAGGCGTCTGAAGTGAAGAAGAGTTGCTTTGTCGCCGTCGCAAGTGCCGGAAGTACAGGGGGGTGAGGTAGACGCCGAAAGGGAGGCGGGAGGAGAGGCGACAGTTGTGCTAGCGGAAGAGTCTGTTGAGTCACTGACAGTTCTTCCTCTAGGGTGCTTCTGGTTGCGAAGTTGATCGCTAGAGACAGGAAGAGGAAGAAGTAGACTTGTCGTTTGTTTGGGGTATGTTGATATATCATCGTTCTTGTTGTTGTTCTGGTTTTGGTTGGCGGATTGTCGCCGTCGCCGTTGTTGCGTTTTGCGTTGGTCTTTGAATTGCTTTTTCTTGTTCATATTCGAGTAATCGCTGAGGATGAAGACTAATTGTGTTGTTCGAGATGGTACCGGTGCGTGAACTCGAAGATCGTGTTCGCATCACCTTGAGCAAGCTGTGGAGCGACGCGTTCTACTGACTCACCTCTCAGCCTTGCAGGTGGTGAAGCTAAGATAAGACCAGGTACAGCGGATAAGGATCCCATCAGGTGATCCTTATAGTTCTGTAGATTATTCTTATTCACTGGATAAGACCTTAAGTAATATTCTTTATAATCCAAATAGAATCAGTCACTAGGAAACAAACAGATAAACGATTAACGTAATTTATTTTGTAATGTCAGAGTTAAAGTGGAAAAGTCACATATAATCTCCACTTCTGCTGGCCTGTAATACTAACAATAAATGAAACGCACGAACAAACGACATATATTATTCATCTTATGGCCATCTTCTTTTTCAGACTGACTTTTACATCTTTTTAATAATCGGCAATGTACCTTCCATTGGCGTATTATCTTCCAAACCTCGCAATAAGTGATCAAGCCAACACTGATGATCACTTCGCAAACGAGATCCGCACCTGGGTCCAGGATATCACGAGTATGCAGTTGAATGACGCAACACTGAGAGACATTAATTTACCCGGCGACAAGCGATTCTCTGGTCAAACGATTGATATGCGAGGTTATCTCATGCTTCGTGTGTTACGGCCGCCTCCTCAAAACCCTATCTTGTCAAACGACGACTTGCAACCCCAAGTTAAACCAGATCCAAAGGACCTACGTCAAAACGAAGACCAGGGCATTCGATTACGCACGCCGACCGAAAGTGTCCAGGTAGACGCTTTTAACATTTTGGTCAACGCCTTTATGGTGACTATTCAAACTAGTCTAAGATCTTATTTACTCGCGACTTCCGATCAGATCCGATTTCAATTCGGAGACTCAGACGCAGGGACAGAAGCTGCTTTCAATGCCTGTATTGATGGTATCCAAGCTGGTTTGCCTTCCACTGAACGAGAACAGAGATTAGAATACGACAACCTTACTAGCAGTCATAGGCAATCAACATCTGTATCCTGGAAGGAATTCACCCGTTTGCCAGAGTACGCATCCCTTCTCGAGGCCAAAGCTAAGCCAAGGAGTCAACTCCCCGGTCATAAATCCAAACCTAGATCCAAATCCAAACCCAAATCCAGCGACAGAGTACAGTAGATCAAGTGCGGCGGCAAGAAGCTGCTAAGATCTCTGCTTTCGCTTACGCGAACCGCCATCGGTTGATAGCCCGAGCTAAACCTCCAAAGTGCGTATCAAAAACCCTGTCTTATCTTATTTCTCTCTTACTCTCTTCCTTTTTCATTAAACACGATGTCCTCGAATCTAAGCCCAGCTTTATTAGAACTTCCCAAACACAGATCCTCTTCCCAGTCGCTTGTGAATATGCCTATCTAATGATTGCCTAAATGCTACTGCCTTGGCTCTAATATTTAAACGACAGCGAGAGTCTCGTGAACCCACAGGCGGCAACTATATCGCTATCCTCATCCTCTAAACCCCTAGAGGCTTCCGACTTCCTCCGAATGATTGAGTATGGGCCGTGGAATCTGGCCCTCTCAACTGACTTACGCCATTTCTTACTTGTCGTAGGCTTACTTGCATGTAATTCAATAGATATAGAGGTGTCGTATTGACCGCGAATAGCATACCCGCCTAATCTTCCCCTTTCCCAACCGACTTCTGCAAATCTCGCAAACGTCTATTAACATACACTTCTTGCTCCACAGGCGTCTGTTTCAATCTCTAGACACCCACTTGTTCGATGTTTGACAACAAATCCACTAGCCCTGGTAGAATCACCAGCACTAGCAGCAGCCATAGCCTTATCCCCAGAAGAACCCTCCGCTGTCTTTAAAGCCGGGTGCGCCATTTTAGGTCTTCCACCCTTACCACCGCCACCACCAATTATCCTAACCTGAATACTGTTGACTACCTTTTGTGTGAAAAATTTTAGCACCTCTTAATTTTTCTTAACGTCCTGACAAACAGCCTACACTTGCTTCTCGAGACTTGTTCCCTGCTCTCCCATATTTCTATAGTCATGTTGTCTAGCTCTAATTTTATGGTTGTAACTTCTTCAATGAGAAGTTCAAAGATTTGCTTTATAGTTTTTACACGTTGGTCCAGGGTGGCAAGAGTCTAGGTTTAGGTGATGGTAAATAAGGAGTAAGACTCGATTTCCGCCTTTCAGGTCTGAAATTTGGAGGACAAGCTTGAGAAACTGGACTTCTGAGAGGGCATGAGATTGATACTCGCATCCAGAGTGGCCTTCTGGCTCGCGGTAACGATTTTGTTATTCTCGATCTGCTTTTATTGCGAAGAAAGAAATTTCTTGGGGTCTTTCTTGCGGCCGAGAGTGCTAAGGAAACTAGTGTTGGCTTGGGCTATCAAGTCTATAAGGGTGGTTAATGAGTTTTAGATCGATATCCCTTCTCTTTCTATCCTTATCTCTATTATGCCCCGTACCTTTAACACTGCTTATAAAACTTTCGGGAATCAGATATTATTTAACGAAGCCTGAGTTTTCCGCAATATCCCGATCTTTTTTATCTTTTTAGGCGCATTTCGTCCAGCATTATTGCAGAAAGTTTGGTATCATCCTCCTCTACAGCATCCGACTACCCTCCTCCTCCCTCGCTCTTTAAAGTGATATTCCATAGGGTATCACCAGCTTGGACACCAAGGACAATATATACCGAGGTAACCTTTTTTTCCTACTAGCTTATGTTCATCTTTCGACGGACTCTACCGCCCTGTAAAACATCCCTCCCTGCACACTCGTTCGGCTATAAAGTTCGTTTATAGATGCTATAAGATGGCTATTGCCGGTTTGTGTGGTGTTTTAGCCCTCAAGAGATTGTAGGGTCGAAGGAATGTGGCTGGAAAGGAGAAGCTGTAAAGGAACGGGGAGGATGTTCACATTTTTGGCTGATTAGTAGTTTGTGGGACAGTTCGGGAAAAGGCGAGAAGAAAATTCCAAACGGGTATGAGAGGGAAGAGAAGGGTATAGTTACCTAGGCATTACCCTTCTTCAAACCGCTATGTTTATAGAGAGTTATGATCTCATCTGCTGATAGCAGCCTCCCTAAATGAAGAGAGTGAGATTGTCTTGGTCGGATTTCTCTATTTACGAAGGAGCATCTTCTAGCTTTGCAGATAAAGATAAGAGGAGGAGGGGATTTTCTATGGCTTTTTTGAGGAGATGTATATATAGGTATTTGGTCTTCTTTAAGGCGTTTGTAGTTGCTTGCGGAAGATAACCGCCAGATGTTTTATCTATTAAAATAGAATGTTAGACTTCTGTAGGACATATAAAGATAGAAGTTCACTTCCTGACTTTCAAACCGTTAAAAAGGAATACTTAGATAAATAATTGAGGATAAGAAAGAAACATTATATTATAAGAGATAAATATACAGACTTTCGCACTGCTTTAGAGCGCCTGCAGGTGTACCGAAGCTAACTTTTGACCGCTTAAACTGTTTATAAATAAGTAGTGATTAAAGTTGGAAAATAATACTTCTTCGTGGGACTTATTGTCAGACGCAAGGAAGTTGGTTAGTCTCTTTAAGGGTACTTAAAATACGTTAAAGTTGCCCTTGTACTGCTCTCACAATGAGAAATGAAAGGGATGAATAATAATTGAAGATGTAAGGAAGAAGCCCTGAGGCACATGCAGTCTTGTGGCTGACATATTGCCGCTTAAATCGTTGGAAAGGATATGTTTGTATGCAGAAGTAAACAGGCTTGAGTGATTATAATTTTCCTTATTAAGTTAAAGGCACTGCCTGCTTAGAAAGAGGTACATAATGTTACAGAAGATAATGAGAGGAGATTGTTGACCTTGTTCTTACCATTTATATCATCAAGTGATATATTCATTCTAGATTTGTTATCTTCCGTGCAGTGACTTCTCTCTCGCTGAGTTAGGGTGGTAATTTGGCCAAGGTCAGTTGGTAGGTTGGTTGGTGGTGGATGTAAAACCTTATGTTTCCGAGCCGAGGAAGTTACTGTTGGTTTTATTAGATGGAAAGATAGGTGAAATTGAATCGAGGAAGTACTCCGTCTTCTTAAACGATATGAGGATGTAGTTCTACTTGACTGTCATTACATTAGAGGTTTTTCATCAGTTCGTCGAGCTAAAGGGCTTGCGTGTCTGAACTGTCTAGGATCTCCTTTGACATCCTCGATGGATCGCTGTACAACTCTGACTCGGCAGAAGTAAGGCCGAAAGACTATCTACAAAAGAGGGATGCTTTAGTGAGTGGAGGAAGGATAGGGCAGAGCAGGATGAGGATAAACCTTTGGGTTTATATTAGGATGCACAAAGTAGGATAACATGAGAGCTGGTTTCGGGATTTTGCCAACGACCTCAATAGAATTTCCTAAGATCATTAGGGTGTGGCCGGGGGGGGGAGATTAGGACAGTGGTGATGACGAATAAGCGAGAGGGGGAAAGATTGGCAGATACGTAGATACGTTTTTGAATGTTTGGATTGGATGTTCAATGTTGAACCTGATAGCTGAACTGTTGGGTAAAAGTTTGGTAAAAGAGGAGTGAGAGGAATTGTATTTGGAAGGTTTTAGGGTAATAGTATAGACTTCCCGCTGTGAACTCTTCCTACAAACAAGTTTATGAAAAACTCGCGGAACGTGTGGAGCTTGCTTACCGGGGCATTTTCTGTCATATTAATAATGGTACAAAAACAGATGAGTAGACTGTTACTGCATCTCGAGTCGAGAGCTTCACACATGCAGCACCAGCAAGCCTCAAGGAGAAGATCAAGTAGAAATCTTGTTTCATTTTGTAAGCCTAATCGCAAACCCAAAGCCATTCCCAAGTACAAGTGCCGAATCATTGAAATCATCGTAGTCGTTACTGTGGACCGCTGAGAGTTGTCGAGATCCCATCCGTATTTTCAAAAGTCATCTCCAAGTCTCCCCAAAATTCAAAAATCCAAGGACGCAATTCCAATCACGTAAGGTAGTTACTGTGGACCGCTGAGAGTTATTGAGATCCCTTCTGCATTTCAAAAGCCATTTCCAACTCTCCCCAAAATCCAAAATCCAAAAGACAAAACAAACCCCCATCAACTACCTCTGTCCTACTACTCCTGACATCCACAACTCATCCCCTCTTCTCCACAAGCATCCTAACAAACTCTCTTGTCAACTCGTCGATCTCCTTGTCCAAGGCCTTCTCCTCTTGCACAGTCTCCGCATATATCTACAGAAAGTTCTTGCGTTCCTCCAACGACTCTAGCAATTGCGGTCTCGAAGATTCGGATTCGCTTTCGAACTTGACCTGCTTGCCTTTGCGATCTTGAGTCTGGGCTTGGGCTTGATTTTGATTTGGCATGGTGTTGCTGTAGGTGTATGCGTTGGTATTGGTGTCAGCGGGGTTGTCTTCTTCCTTAATGCTGCGGCCGGATGCCTTCAGCAGAGCAATCATTCCTCGGTGGAGGACATCAGCTGGCGCGTGGCACTGGCCTCGGAGTTGGTTCTGCTTCTGGGGCTCGGTGAAATCGGATCCTTCTGCTGAGTTCAATGCATGACAAAGACCATGGGAATCGTTGTGGTGGCCCTGAGTCGAGGGGCTGGGACTCATTACCGATCCAGTGTGGTCCTGATCCACGTGATCGGTATTGTGAAGAGCTTCTTCTGCCATCACCATGAACTCTTGCTTGATAGAATCCCCAGGGTTGTCCTTGTATTCTCGCTTGATGTCAGAGTCATTCTAGGTTGGACGGTGGGGTGCCTTGGGTTGCATGTCCATGAACTTCAAGCTCGATGCTGAGGTGAACTGGTGACCCTGGCCCTTCGAGAGACCTTCCTGCTTGGATGGAGTTTCCATATATCTGTGGGTTGATGCCGGCATCTTGACTTTTGATGAAGGCTCGCCCTTCTGATGAGTCGAGAAACGAAGCGGATCCTCCGAAGCAGCGCCCAACTTCCCACCCTCGTCACTTGTAAGAGCAACGACATCAGCGTAAATCTCCACAAGATGCTCCTTGACTTTCTCCCTCGCAATATCCTTTACACAGTCCCCGTTGTAGTTTGTGGTGTTATCCTTCAATCCACCAAATCCAAGCTTCACAAGTAAGTTCGTGGGAACATCGAAGTCGAGCATGTTGGACGAAGCGGAGTCTCAAGAGGTGAGAAGGGGATGAAGTGTAGGATCGGAAAATAAAGAGTCGTACAGGACTTCGGATTGGTGCTCTGACCATATGAGATCGTCGGAGCGGGAGCAGGTGGCAATCGGGTGGCCCATAACGAGCTGTGATGTGTGTGTCAGATGTGACAGGCTGTATGTGTAAAGAGTTAGGGTAAGGACTTACTGGGTTCTTGGGGTTTGAGAGGTCCATACTGAACAGTTAGAGGTGTCGCTTGAGGTTAGAGCTGGATGTGAGGTGTGATTTGAGGTTGTAGTTTGGATGTTGGAGTTGAGTTGCTCTTGAAGGTTGGAGCTGAGCTGTAGTTTGGAGCTGGATGTGAGGTGTATTTCGAAGGTGTGGTTTGGACGTTGGAGTAGAGTTGGGGTTGAGGTGCAATCCAAGGTGATTGAGTGAGTTTGAGGTTCCGTCCTGCAAGATAGATAGATGGTTAATATCCATCTCTTGCAAACGGAGGGAATGGCAGGTACCTGTTACTTGGGTCTCTAAGAAGATTCTCGAAAGGGCCATACAAGAAACTAAGTAACACTTCCCAAGCCTAGTTAGAGAATTGATGAAGACATCCCGATTTCCAAATTCGAATTTCTGATTTCTTGCGGACGAAGAGAAAAGGAAGGAAAGGGAAGGAAAAGAAGAAGAAGTAGTTGGCTGGCTGGCTGGCTGCAAAGTATCGAAAGAAATGACATGGGCGGTGTATGCAAACGGAATTAATGCTGCGGGATCGAAGCATCATGTGTCTCTACCCACCAAGGAGACTATTTCAAATCTCGTATTCTTTCTGATACAATTAAAAATACCAAAACAAAACCAAAAAGGCGAGGTTCACGTTTTCCTACCTAGGTACCGGATCCAAATGGACAGCACGTGACCCGCACTGGACTACACACAGTACAGCGCAGCTGCTGGGCTGAGAGCTCGAGGTGTCTGATCGTCAGAATTCCCATCCCTCCCTGCATTTGATTTTAAAATACCAAGCCAGACCGATCATATTTGAGTACTCCTTAGGAAAATCTCCTCTTGCACCTGCATTCAAAAACAAAGAAGCAAAAGGAACCTTTGCATTTTACATCCAATCAAAAGGATCCCCAGGCAAAGAGACTTTCAACAAAGTTGAAATAGAAATCAAAGTAAAGTTTAAGGTTTAAAGTTTAAAGTTCAGATTGAAAGTAAACAATCCCAATCTTTCCCCACGCGAGTTGCTATTCGTCCTTGTTTCTTTTCATATCAACTTCTGTCTATATCATTATATTGGCTTGATCTTATTCTGTTTACTTTTTATCAATCGCAGCATGGCAAAAATTCGTTTGACTCATTCCCCCGACTTGATTTTACCTATTGTCAAATTCACTGAACTCTACGCCTTCTACGCCTTCATTTCGTACAGATCTTTGCTCCTTATCCTTTATTTCACTCTCCTGGATTGTAGTGACCATGGCGCATATGTTCGTTACCCTACTCGCACCCCCTTTGATTCAATTCCTTTCCTCTTCAATCAACCCACCCAGCCCCTTCAGCTCAGCTCTCTTATACACATCGTTTCAGCCTCTCCTCTCGTTTATGCTTTCCATTGAGGCTATATAGAATACTATCGTCCCTCTACGAAATTCTATTCCTTAGTCCTAGAAGACAAATACGCCAGACTCAATCATAAACACTTAATTCCAATACTTGGCAATAAACAACACCACCGGGCCACACCACACACCGCACCCCGATACCAAACACTAAGTACGACACTACTGCTCCACCACGAGGCTATCGTTCAGCCTCAATAACATATAAAAAAGTCATACCTCCAGGTGGGAAGACGCGAGCGGCAGGCGCGCGCCAGTACCGAAGATGAGAAAGGAACTTTGTAAACATTGTGGTGCACAGCAAGGAGATGATAACGTATGTTATGTTTTGCTTTGCGCATCACTTTCTCCCCTTTCCGTATCATATTATCTTAAGAATAGCAGATTCCCAAGTTGGTCTGTTCTTCGGCGCCTGCTCTGCCTACAGCCTACCTGCCTGCTATTTATGCACCGAGGTTCTCAGCCTTCATCTTCCTATCCCTTACGCTTAACTACTACTATCCTTGATCTCTACCTGCTATCGATCTCAGCTTCCATACATCCCTATTCCTCTCCCCTCCCTCTTGCTTTCACTTTTGCAAAGCACTTAGCCAGGCTGCGAACAAATGATCTTATCCTTTTCTTTACCCCTCCCTCAATCTCAACCTAGCACCACCAATATCTCTCCCAAAGAAAGTAGACTGACGACTCAAACCTACCGCACAGCTCTTCCTTACCACCCACAACCTCGAAAACCTGACCACCAGCTACCGCTTGACCTGGAAAGACCCACTACCGACTCCCGACGAACATCCTCAACCTCCACTTGATTCCCGTCCGACATTCTCCTCCCATGCACATCTACAAGAGGAATCGCGAAATCCATCCCAAGGTGAAACTTCACTCCTATTCCCACTCCCACTCCCACTCCCAACCCCAACCCCAGTCGCAAACCGCGAATCCATCCTCGTCGCAGCCATTCACAGCCACAACATCACAAGCCACGACCAACTCAGAGTCTTTCTCGACGACCCGGTCAAGACGAGAGAGCTCGCCCGGAAAGTCCTATGCTGGGAAGCCGGAGACCCGCGGTGGGAGCTTAAGGCGAGGGATCTAAGACAGAGTGGAAAGGAGAAGAAGGGTAAAGAGAAGGATGGGCCAGCTGCGGGACATGTAGATGATGAAGAAGAATACGATGGAGAGGGAGAGGGGGAGAGAGACGGCGAGGGTCCCAGCATGGCGGATAAAAAACAGAATCGGGTAGTAGTGCGGAGGATAATGCTGATCGCCATCGAGGCTTGGTGTGTTGAGAAATGCGTTTTCAAGATGAAGACGGCTGGCTGGTTGAAGGAGACCCTGAAGGAGCTTGAGTCTCCGAAAGAACTTGAGGGTCGGAGGAACGAACTCGAGACTCCTCGGAAGGATATTGGGATACCAAGGCAAGATCGCGATGGTGGTGGGAGGAGTCGAAGTGGAAACGCTGGGGAGTCTAGAGCCCGGACGAGGGAGAGGCTGAGCGGCAGGGAGACAAGTGTAGCGAGTGGTAGGAGACTACCTGTGAACACTTCTACGGGAGGAGGGAGAAAAGAAGGGGGATGAGGATGAGGAGGAGGAGGAGGAGGAGGAGGAAGAGGAGTAAGCAGCGGGAGTAGTAATGCTACTGCCGGTGCTGGAGGAGGGGTAAATCCAGGATGGGGGTGGCTATGGCCAGGGATAACAATGCAAACAGGACCTGACTATCGATCTATCGCCAAACCGAGATCTTTGTTCCCCCCTTCTCCTCAACTATGCCAAAGCTTGCTCGTGGGGGATTTCCCATCCAACGATAATATCCAAACCGAGGACGGAGAAGAAGAAGAAGAACATGATGATAATGACGATGAACGACAGGAGGAGAACACACCACCGCCATGCCCTGGTACCGCCGCCCCCTCCTCCACAGTCCGAACCCAGAGAAAGAGGATTCTTCATGGCCGAATCCGCCATGCAGCTCATCGCACCTCGTTCTCACACTCATCCTCCGACTCGAACTTCGATCCCAGCACTGATACCCGATTAGAACATATCCATGCCAAAACCGACTCCACACCAACAGCCACAACCACAACCACAACCATGACCCTCGATGATGCATCAGTCCGGGCGCAAGCCATCTCCGCCTATCTCGAAGAGTTAGAGAGCTTGCAAGCCGCATAAGAAAGGCAGATACGCAGGAACGCGAGACACATTGCGCTGCAGGAAGCCAGACTACTGGAAAACCAACGCGATGAGTACAGCCGTTTGGAGCAGCAGCAGCAGCAGCAGCAAAAACGATACAGCGGTGCGGAGGGGGTTCAAGATAATGCTACAACCAGTAGTAGTGGTACTTCGATACTATTCGACTCGGCTAAAATCGAGGAGGAGCATGATGATCATGATGATCAGCTACTCTCCCTGATAGACGTCGGCGTCGGCGTCGACGAACGCATCGCAGCCAAATACGTACAGCTCGACCAACTGACCGCGCGGTTGGACGAGCTGGATGCGTTGCAGAGTACTCAAGAGGAGCAGATCCGGGCTGGTGAGGCACTGGTGGCGAGGATGGTGAGGTATGCAGATCGTGTGCAGTGGTATGTGGAGCAATACCGGGAAGGCATCAAATCTCACTGCGAGGTTGGGTTCGGTGGCGGGAACGGGAACGGGAAGGGGAGCGGGAATGGGAACAGACGACAAGGACTTGCGGCAGCAGCAGGCGGCGAATTCGAATTAGAATTCGAAGAAGAAGCTGATGGGGGGAGATTCGGCAAACGGAAGACACAGATGATCAGCAGTTTAGGATGGAGGATCTAAAATCGACCATCGAACAAGGGGTTGGAAAGATTACTGAATTGAAAGGGAGGGTCGCGGGAATATTTGGAATGCGATGGATAAATGGATGGAATTTTTACTTCTTGGTGGGCGGGCATGGATTGTCAGAGTTGAGTTATTCATTTGAGTATTGAAATTTATTTATTCCTCCCTTCTCACCATGCGTGCTGTGCTGTGTGCATTTACGCATGCATGCACGTACGACGGAGGTACGCAAACGAACCAAGGTGAGTTGAGTGAGTGAGTGAGTATATGTTTATGTGATTAAGTGTCTGTCTGCCTGTCCGTCTGATTAATAAAATGATTTGTGGATTGATTAATTTGTGGCTTGATTGATTGATTGATTGATTGATTGATTGATCGATCAATTAATGGTTATGATGATCGATTGATTTCATTGTCATCAAATCCTCCTCCCCTTGGAGAGCGTCTTGTCACCCATCTTGAGATCCTGATCTGGGCCCACCGACTTCCCATGTCTGAAAATCAGACTCCGAAAAAGATGGGGAAGGCGGCTGAAGAGTCTCAAAGACAGTCACGACCATGACGGGAAGGAACGAGGAAGACGAGGAAGGAACCCATACATGGGCAGTACTGGATTGGATATACGTGGGGTGGTGTGTGTGGATGTTTCAGAACGCATACCAAAAGAAGCAAGCGCGTACAGTAGAAAACATATCTCATATTGTAGAAGCGAAGAGCCAAGGGGTTTGTTGTTGTATTATCCATTTAGGAGTGTTGAGGCTGTCGCTAAGAATAAAGAATAGGGGCTCAAACCTCACTCATAGCCCGTGCCTGCCCTACCTACCTACTAAGCATTATTATAAGTAGGTAGAAGATCTCCCTCCATAATTAAGGAAGAAGGAAGGAAGGAAGTTAGTACGGGGGGGTCTAGTGGGTCGAAGGAGGCAAAGTCGTGAATGGGCAAAGTAGATAAGTTATGGGTAAGAAGGATCGATCGATCGATTGATTGATTTCGGGTTGAGTCTGTCCACCCATTGGTTCGCTCGTTCGTTCGCTTTCGCTTAGTCCAGTCCATCCCCATTTACTCATTCCCTCGTTTTTTCTTTGTGCGTTAAGTTACGCATTATTTGTTTGTCGCGGCAATCAATAATTAGCTTGCAATAGCTGACTGGCTGGCTGCAAGCGGAACGAAGTCGCTCAATTCTGTTCTTTCTCTCCATCCTAATACTATACCATACCTATATGACTGACTTACTTACGTACCAAACTAAACCAAGTAAGTATCAAGTCGAAATTTCGAATCGATCGAACAAATTAAATCAAGTCAAATCGAACTGTGAACAAGACAGAGAACAGACAGACAATTGACAAGCAAGCACCATCACAATTCTCGACTTGATCCTCACGCGCCCACGCACGCACCAGTTCCACCCACTCCGACCCAGACCCACACCCAGACCTAACCCTACGCCTACCAACGCTTCTATCATCAAAAACAACAACATCATCATTATCACAGACACCCCTCCGAGGACGACAACAACACCACCTCCTCAGCCTCCTCGCCTACACCACTATCCTCGTCCTCTCCGCCCTTTTCATCTGGCTTTGTTGTCTGGATACGTACGTGAGCCACTGCTGCGTCGACAATAATAACAACTCCATCAACATCCCTTGCTTAGCAACATCAGCGACAACCGCCAATTGCCCTGCAAATCCCAACACCGGTGCAAATGCCCAGGTCGATAATCTCGTTCGATCCCTCAATACAGCATCCAGCCATTTCCTCGACATCCTCCGTCACGATCCCCTCCTGAGTAACAATGCGAGAGCGGTATACCGGGATTCGTGTATGCTATGGAGCGATTATCCCTTTCGTATGATTCCGCTGGAGACTTCTGCTGCAGATAGTCCCTTTACCTCTACTCTAGGCTAGGTGCACCACGGACACCTTTACCCAAACTCGCCACCACCCTGAAATCTCCAGCAGGGAGAGCAGCAGAAGAAGCAGCCAAGAAGACGTACTGCCAATCCCACGTCTTCTAATGCGCCCTCCAAACCCGCTTCGAGAGTATCGCCCGTGAAATCTCCATTCTCCACTCGTCGGTCGTGGATTCTTTGCCTCAGCATACCCGGGACATGGAGAGGTTGAATAGGAACATTGCGTGGACCCGACATGCGCAACTAGCAGCAGCATTACCAGAATCACCAGTGGGCAGCGTCGACACCAAAGACCACCACTACCACCCCACCTCCACCTCTAGGCCGTCGCCGTCGCCCAACCCTCACCTGCCTCCGCATCCTCCTCGATTGCTACGCCCTAAACCGCATCACTCGTACGTAAAATGAAATTCTCAGCCACGAATCCCAGCGCCTGGCAACCCTCCATGACACCCTGTTCTCCATCCTGCACCAGACTTACACGGTGGAAGGCGACATCAAGGCTCTGCTTGCCATGCCTCCTCCACCAAAGAGACCAGGAGAGAGCCAGCTGTACGATTTCGGGCACATGGCCACATGGAGGGGGGAGGTGGTCCGGTGGGACAGTCTGGGCGAGGCGTTCAGAGAACGGGTTTTGGCTTGGTCGGATTTTTCTGGTGACATTGGCATTCTAACCTCAGAACTAGAGTTGAAAGGCAAACCACAATCCGAAGCCCAATCCGACCCGCAATTGAACTCCGCATCAGGATGGCTATCCCGCTTCAGCACCACTACCATGTCCACCCTCAAAGCTTTCTCCTCCTCCAGCCCAGCCGATCGGGAACATCTCCCGAGTTGGAATGTGTGGAATGATCGGAATCAGGGGAATTGGAGTCGTGTGCTATATATGATCACTGTCGTGCAAGCGCAGATGGAGACCGTTGGAGGAGGCGATGAGGCTGCTAGAGGTCTGAGGCAGGAATGGGAGAGGCGGGGGAGGGGGAGGAGAGAGGATGAGGGAGGGATGTGAGGGGATGGTGTACAAGAGCAGATGAGTGCTAGAGGGAAGGATGAGGTTGGTAGAAGTGTTAGGGAAACCACATAAACGCACGTAACCAATGCTTACACTTGCACACAACAACGCCCGCCGAACCATTTGCCTCGGGAAAAGGAAGAGAAGGAGAAACGGAGGGTCAGGGGGCCATGGGATGGATGGAGCAGATGGGTCTCCAGTTGACCATAATGGCAGTTCTGTTGCCTAAGGTTCCCCTGCGTGGCAAGCTTAAAGCCTGCCCATCTTCCCTTAACGAACCCAGCAGACGTTACGTTACCCACGGAAGGATGGAGAGAAAGGGCAGGCTTGATGTGAGGCCGAGAGAGCATAGCAGGCACAAGGAGTTGGTTCACTTATAAATGCAGACCGTACGTATATACACTGAACACATTGATTTATTCTACGGATTGACAGACTAACATGTCACTAGTATTCTATCTACCATCTCTATCTAAATCTAACAAGCTATCTACCTACGATTTCCCACCATTCTTCTCCTCTTCAATGGCTGCATAGAAACGATCTAACATTTCTTAGACCTTCATGTGCCTCTTAACACCAAAGTGACCAGGATTCACATGCAGAAGCTTCAGATGCACCTCGTATCCCCGCAACTCAGCTTGTGCAGCCTGGAAATCCTAATGCAATTTCTCCAGGTGCTTCATCGTGATTTCCTGGATTCCCTGCGCCTTCCTGATGATATCTAACACGATATCAATTCTCTCCGTCCTCAACCGGAACATCGATCCCCATCGCCGCCAGAACTATGGCTCAGCGAGATCTGCAGCAACTTCATCCTTCAAGCGGAATAAATGCCGCTTGACCACCTTGATGGCATCCTTTGCTTGGTTGTCGACGACGATGACCTGTTCCGTGATGGCGATCAAGCTCTCGACGTGAATGGTGATCGTTTGGATCTGGGTGATGGATTCTCTAGCCAGTTTGTCGACGTCCTTCTTTCAGCGCAAGTCGAGAGTCGCAATGTGGTTTTGCGTGCTGCTTGTTGCGACGCGGATGTTGGAAAGGATGAGGACTAGGGAGGGGGGCACGCTTGAGAGGAGCCGGCTTTAGTGGTAGAGTACAGGTAGGACGCTGGTGCTGAGGTGGTCGAGGAGGATGCTGTGGTTCAACCGAGGCTGGCCGGACGGAGAGGGGGAGGGAGAGGAGCGACTACGAGCAGATGTAGTTCTTCTGTCTCGTTCCTCCTGATACTGGAAAAGAGGCGATTCGTCCTCATCATCTGCTACCATCGGCGAAGTCGCGTAAAGCATGCTCTCGATACCAGCCCACTGATCAATAAACACATTCATCTTCTCATTATCTCTCTCCACCGCCTTTCCTTTATCCACAATCGACCTCAACCTCCCCTGCACCGGCCCAGGTGAGGTAGTAGTGGAAGATGAATCGTGGTTGGCCATTTTACTTCTTCCAGATGGACTTGGATAGGCGCTCATTTTGGTGAAGTTGGCCAAAGTACTTGCTTAGGATGTGAGATTGGTTAGCACCTCTTCTTGTGTCGAGACTCAGGGGAGGCAGGCAGGCAGACGTATTGGGTGGCGATACTTCCTTTTGTCAATTACCTGGTGGCTCTGTTTTGGAAAAAGGGACCTGCGGCTCAAATCAGGTTCAAGGAAACTTCATGTTCTTTCTAGCGGGCGGTCTCCCCGTGAATGTCGAAAGACAGGTTTCAAAAGAGGTCGAAGGACAGGGACTCGCTCAGATTCGGACTCGAATACTGTCGTGGATAAGATCTTGAACGCAAAAATAACAACATGGCGCGCGATGTAATGTGATGATGAGGCTCGAAGTCTCAGAGTCTCGAACCACGCTAAATGGGTCGGAGATCTTTGTCGCAAAAATGAATCAAACTAGCCTCAAATCGTAGCAAGACTACCGAGGATAGAAGTCTAGCGACAAAGCTGCGACACGGAACTTTCTGCTATCACTCACTATGCGGCGATATTAGGGCCATACGAATGCCGAATGACAAAATGGATAGATGGATAGGCCGTCGCCTTGCTGGTGGGTGTGCTCTCGAGGAAATTCCTGGAGCGAAATGCGTTGATGATATTGACTTGATTTCCTCTTGGTCCTTGCAGAGAGTTGTTGCGCGGCTTATGATGCGGCTCCGATTCACTGGGTGGACAAAGCTGGTCTGCTCCGCAGCTTTAAAATCCAGCCTGGACTCAGATGTCGAATAGGAAAAGGCAATGTAATGACAGTGCGTCTGTTATTCTCGGATGGCAGGCGGATGGATACGAGTAGATAAGCTGTTTGAAAAAGCTGAAAGGAATACGAGGGGTCAAAGATTCCTGGTCTACGCGACTCCGCGTGACTCAACTCCATACGACGTAACTTGAAGTGATCTCTCAGCATGCAGTGAGGTGATATGCATACAGTGAAGGGTGATTTGCGCTAAGCTTAGGACTGGGCCCTAAACGGAGATGGATGACAGACTGAAAGATATATGTACGTGTGTGCTGTGAGTGAGTGAGTGCCTCTGTGAAGCCGAAAGCAAAATCTAAATCGAGTCCTGAATAAGATCAATCTTTGAACGTTTAAAGAGAGAGGTATGGACTTTGATTCTAGTTAACACTCAAAATGGGTACGTTATTCAAAGCGGTTGGGATGCAGCGATAGTTGGGTTCGGTATAGATCCTATTCAACTTGGAGAGATGATCATTAGCAGGGAGAGAGGGGTCAACGAGAATGCGAATTTAGGTGAATGGCCTAAGAACCAAAAAAAGATGGATGATACTTTCGCGTAAAATGTAATGCGATATGGTGAGAGAGAATAGCATGCTTGTGATAATGCAACTAGTAGAAGACATTACGTGATGTAATTAAGGTAAAATTGTCATCCACCACAAGTTTATTCGAACAAGAATGAATACAAACAACAGGAGAGCAGATAGCCAAGTGATTTGAGAGGAAACATTCACGGACGGTTGATCTACTAATGAATAAGCAATCTTGATTAAAACACACAAAGTTTTGAAAAGCCGTTGACAGACAAAATATTAGATACCTTACGCGGCAGGAAATTTAACAAGCGTGAAGAAAATATACCGGACAGGCGAGTAAGTATGACAGCTAGGCTGAACTTTCAAAAATCCAAAACACGTGGATGAAAAATTGTGACAATACGAAGGAGAGAGACCGGTGGACCTTCAGAGTAACAGTCGGTCCACTTTCTTTAGCGAATGGCGGGGCTTTGTAAACAAACAAGCGATCGTGCCCCCCTTTACAAGCGAGGCGTGGCGCATCGTGGCACAGCATGCCAAGGGTAAACCCCTGCTCCTCCCATCCCATCCCACCCCCATCCTACCCCACCCTATCCCACAATCCTGATTGGAGCAGCCATGTGAAGGAGAAACAGAGATCGGGTCCTGTCTAACGTTCTAGAGTATTTAGACCATAATGTAAAACACATCGAGCTACATTAGGGCCTTTGCTTTTATATTCTCTATAATTATTTTTTAAACGGGATGGGATGGGATGGGATGGGATGGGATGGGATAAGATGACATAAGTTGTGTAAGTTATGTAAGTCGAGGTCGGTTAATAGGTGAGGTGCCGCCCGTTTGTTTGCTTTCTCGCTTCACTCTTGCCAGCTCCAGCGAGCTCCAGCAAGCTCCAACAAACTCCAGCTTCAACACCTATACCCTGCATAATATCCCGGCCTAACAATCAGTATACTCAATTATCTAAGTAATTGTCTTTGTGTTCTGAAATTTTCTGTTTCAAAATCTAGATTCTCTTGCTTCTGTTGGCCAGGCCCGCAGGCTCGCCGGCCTCTGATGGGGACAGGTTCATACCGGAATCCGCATATTGTAGCGTTTTGTTCGTTTACATGCAGATGCTTGGCCCTCTCGATGCTTCTTCCCGTCTGATAAGTTCATTTCCCTCTCCTGATAAGTCCATGCCCCTCTCCGTTTCCAGCCTACCCAACGTCATGATCCTAGCCAACGGCGATCTCTACACCCGCATGAACTATAATCGATCTAGATCTTACACCTCAACCCAATTCGACATCTCTATCCGTATCACATAGCGGAATGGGCTGTAGATTATATTGATTGTCTAGGAAATCGAGTTTCGATTGATTCTACTCTAGCCCGTAGGAGCTCAGGCTTCCGGGCTCCGGGACACACATCGTTCTTTCATATGTCTCAGCTCTAGCTACTAACGGCTCTCAAGGTACAGCACACCAAGCCCTGGCCTTATTTTTGTCTCACTCTGGATTCATACATCACTTCACTCTTGGGCTTATTACTACTCAGAGAAAGTTTGAGACGGTTTGCTACGCAAATTTGCCCCCAGACGGGCATATCCTCAGACACTTCAAATTATTCACCAGATTTCTGGGATAAGAGTAATGTTTCTTCTCATAAGCTCCTCCTTCTCCTTCGTCTGCTTCCTCTTCTTCCACTCTCAACAGCAAAGGTTTCCATTTGAATCGGAGAATCTATACAAACCCCATCTATTCACCAGCTCCCTCGACATGTCCGATTCAACAGTTCGTCGCCTTCCCTAATCCCTCAATCATCTACTAACAAACAACAGACACACATCCTCGGCGTCCCCATTGCCGCGCTCCGCTCGTCGGACTCCATCCCCCCGCCACCCACGCGACCCTCCACGAAGTCCTCCTCCCATACTCCAGTGATATCAAAAACCCTCATCGGCGCTCAGCCAACTTCTGCAAGCTCAATTTCGCACCGCTCTACAAGAGTCTCGGATGGGATAAACATGAAAATTGGGTACGGGCAGCGGTGCATCGGAAGCTGCTGTCCAAATTGAGAAAGATGAAGGCGAGCTGGCTGTCTGAGACGAGAAAATATGAGACATGGAAGAATCAGGACGGGAACAAAGTTGGAGGAGGTACCCGTGAGTTGTTCCTGTCGGTTATTGCCCGGCATATGCTGATTTGTGGCCAGGGGATATTGAAAATGCGAGCCCGGACCCAGCCTCAGGTCTGGCGTTTGATTTCAACGCACCTATTGCTAATCCAGCTCTGGTTCCAGGCGGGGCTCTCTCTACAGCAACTGACGGTGCCTCATCGATCGCTTTATCCCTGGCATCCGACGCATCCTCCATTCAATCTTCCTCTCATCCGAAGCCTCATGGCTCGGCTCTTCTCTGGATTCTGACCCTAATGTGAACATCAATTTGATGTCTACTCTTCTCAACACCCTTCGAGCCATCCTTAATTGATGATACAAACACGAACTCCAGCATGGGCCTGGACTCTAACACGGGCTCGAACTTCATTGCCGACTTCAATATGAACTCCTTTAACATGGACTCAAACTTCAACGTGGGCTCAGACTTCACCATGGACCTCAACATGGACATGGATTTTCTTTTCAACCCCGACTTTGAAATCAATTTTGATGCTGGTTGTACTGGATTGGCTAGTGGTCTGGATGGTGCTTTCGCAACTGGTGGCAACGCGAACTTTGATGCCAATATCGACCTGCTCTCAAGAATCTCAACCCCACTTTGAACCCCTTGTCTGGATGGGACCAAGGTCAAAGCCTCAATGCCGAGTCCAGTCTTCGTCCGATTCCAGTCATGCTTAAACAGACACCAGATCAGGAGTTCGGTATTGAGTATGCTAACGCTACATATCCATTCGTTGGTGGTCAGGATCAGGAGTGGGGAGGTACTAGCGGTGTTGGTATTAGTGAAGCTAACATGGTAGGACTTGAAGGAGCAGATGGCTTTGAAGGAGAGGGCAGTATTGGCAATATGGGAGAGTGGGTAGGAAGAGGAGGAGGAGGAGAAGTGTTCGATGGAAACGTGGATTTTGATCGGGCAGAGTGGTTTAATATGTAAATGTCGGCATGTTAAGAATAGATTTAGAAGGACGAAATTATGGCTAATATTTAACGTTTGTATTGTTGAAGTTCAAAATCTGAGAGATTTGCAACGAACTGTCGTGATATGTATCTTTGAATCCTTTAGAACGCAGTTTGAAGAATCGTGGTTTAAATGATATCCGCAGAGCACTCGTCTCTTTTTAATAAGCTTGTACAGTCGAACTCTTACCTCCCCGTAGTGCAGGCTGGAAATGCTTTTTACTAAGTAGCTAACGAGAGTCGTATTTAAAGGTTGTTACAAGTAAAAAAGAGAAAGGCTTACTTTCGGGCTCGATAGACAGAGATTCTTATAATAATTCTATATCTTTAATATGTATAAATTTTACGACTTTTATGGATCTAGGGCTTCCGTCTTTCTTTTTTTGGTTTTTATAAATCTTTAATTACTATTCTCTTAACTACCTATAGCTAAATATCTTATTTCTTTCGTAGGAGTTACCTTTTTTCTTTCTCTCCCGAGACATGTATATACATTCGAACTAGACCGACCTTACGACGAAAAAAGAATAAAACCGAAGAAACAAGGCTCGAAAGGTATACACGAGGAAGTGACTTTTAGTCTTATAATCGAAAAAGTATAAGATAATAAAAAAGAAAGTTAAAAAAAGGGAGCTTAAAAAGCTAGTGCCTTCGAATTTCAAGAATCAGATTTGGCTGCGCATTTTTCGACTCAATGGGTACAGAAATAGCTATGAAGCTAGAACGCAAAAGCATACCACCAGGTCAATGAGGCCGGGTTCCAATTCTCTTAATTTGATAGATACACACAATAGCTCTTTAGGCATACCCACTCACAGGTACCCATGGGCCCATGCCACCCTTGTCCCCGTGGCATTTTGAGGGTAAAAATATCAAAACTTACGAAATTCGCGAATAGTATCATTCGCACTATAAGTCTGAGTTACCCCTATAAAATTTAAGCGAGATATAATAGAAATGCACGTCTATTGGGTACCCATTGGGTCCAAAAATGCGCAGCCTATAATCAAGTTTTTATATATATACGTTAAGTCCTTAACGCGACCTCCTTTTTAAAGAATAAGACTTAAAGATCTTAAAGACTTCGAAATCGTCTTTTCAATAAAATAAATAAGTATGATAAACTATCTTAACAAACAGAAATTAATAAACGAGAACAGCTTAAGCTACTGCGCTATTAAAATATATCATTATTTCTAAAAGACAATTAAAGGTATACGAAAAACTTCGACTTTATATGTATTATTTACTTAATACTTCCTTATGCTTTTCGGGAGACTCAAGTTAAAAGTAGGCCGAAGCCTACTTTTAATAAACGAAAATAACTATTATCATCATTATCATCGTCTCTTTCTAATAAATGCCTTGGGAGAATTGAGCATTATGAATTCTAAGAATCCATCACCAGATATAGTAGCCCTTCATATTCCATTAGCTCAAATCGGTAGGCTTATCTTAATTCATTTCTTGGCCAGATTTCCTAAGACTCATTGCTGCAAAAGTCCTCATTTTTGCTGCCCATTAGGTCCTTTGGATCAAAGATACATGTTGCCTACTCACCATACAGAGAATATTGGTGACTCTGAATATGTATTGTTTGAGGCGCAGTGAGCTTCGTACACATCCCTTAGTGCAGGCCCTGTTTGTTTGTTTCCGTTCATTTTGTCGGCTAAATTTCCAAAGGTTTCCGGCCGCAGATATAACCACCTTTACCCATCGCCGTCTCAAATACACAGCTAAATATAAGAGAACTATATAAGAATAAGGAGAGCCGTATAGACCGACCATACTATCGACGTCATACTTTGAAGATATCAAAGTCTCTAGTACTATTTAAAGCTCATCCGGCATGCGGTCGACAGGGTTCGCGGCATCACCGCTCGTAACTTCACTTTAATATCGCGCAGCGATGTAAGAAATAGACCAATCGGTGTTTTTTTGATACCAAATTACAACCCATGTCTTCGTTATCATCATCAAAATCATCATATAAACACAACTACAAGCTTGCACCCTCCTTACTTATCCATCTTCTCCTCCACCAAATCCAAGTGTAAAAACCAATTGGTCCACCAGGGAGGGGTTGCATGATTTTGTGGGACTGTAACCGAGAACTCCATTAATTTTAAGAAGCAATTAAAATCACGACTTCTAATAAAATCTTTCAAAAATAAGATTTCAAATATTAAATATAACCTATTATAATCTTGTAATAATAGATTCTTTTTATTAAGTTATATCTTATATAAATTCTGTTTAAAAGTAATACCTTTTTACTCTTTAAATTTCTTTAATTAATAAATACTTATAATTACAAGGCTTAAATTAATAAGTAAAACTTTAATTTCATAATATTAAGCATCTATTTCTTTAATTTAAAGTCTTTTTACTAACAGGTGGTTATTTAATAAAGTCCTGAAAAGTCCGATTTTTGGTAAGGTTTCCAATTCTGTCCCACGGAATTCCTGCACGCCCTGGTGGTCACCCATCAAGAAAAAAACAAAAACACGTAAACGCACAATTTCCATCCACTTCCTACTGAGCTTTACATTCCAGTCAGTAATATCTTCCCCCGCCCCTCCCCTCCTCATACTCCTTTGAACGATTCCAACCTTCCCAGCCGGACGCTAGGTCTTGGACTCCTCCGCGCTTGACGGTCCTGGAAGAAGTGTCAGGAGCTGACCTGAGCTAGAAGAATCGTAAGGGAGGGAAGAGGTAGATGTGAAGTATGTACCGGAAGCTGTGCGACTATCAACGGCGGCAGATGGGTGAGAGGTAAAACCAGGACCAGGAGCAATTCCCAAACGAGATTCAGCAACAGAACTAGGACCAAATGGTAAAGCAGGCATTGTAGGTACTCCAGTGCCTGTTCTGGGATGGGAATCATCGAGGGCAGGGGAGGCGATACCGGAGGCAGGTCGGGAAGTAGAATAATGATCAGAATCAGAACCGACAGCAGCTTAACATTAAGAGGATTGCGTCCAGGCCCAAGAACTGGGCCCGCGATGTCGTCGAAATTCGGGTTGAGATGGTTGCCATTGGAGTCAGAATCGGAGTCCGCAGCGTCTAGATCAGGGATACAAGTACTCAATGCATCCGGGATCTTGGATTCAGTTCCAGAGTCAAATCCATCTTTAACTTTAGGGTCGGCGGAGTCGTAGTTCTAACCTCTCCTAGTGAAGAAGTTGGAACTCTTGCCCGCACTACTAACCATCAGGTCAACCCTACCTCGGATCGCAACACCACTCCTACCTCCTCTCCGAATGTCCATGTCAAGAATACAAACCAACCCACCCTCCCCCAACTCCTCGCAGACATCCGCAAACTTCAAGCAAAGCGTAATGCTAACGCCAAGCTCAGAAAGGAAGCTGAGGATCGTGTTTTGGCCGGTATCAGGCAGGGCGGACGTGGCAGTGAGTAGGTACCGGGGGTGTGTGTGGATGGGACGGAGACGTGAGAGGGAGGGGATGGAATGCACCTTATAGATATGCGGTGCTGTTGTTCTTGCTTTGTTTTGACTTTGGATTTTGGGCTTGTATTTGGATCATGTTCACCTTGGCGTTCAAAGGGGGTAAAGCGACATCGTAGAAACGGAAACCGGTAACTTGAGATATCGAAAAGCGTATCAGCGAATATTAACGAAGGAATGTCCTCAAACTTACTAGAAAAGTGCTGCGAAGAATGCCAATGAAATATAGTTGAAGAACTAAATCTCTGTTCCGAGGCTCAAGGTTTTGATTGATGCATTGTCACTGGCTTGCAAGCTTCCTATTTAGCACTGTTTACGTCCACATAACCTTGGCCTTCTGAGCCTTGTTGCCATTCTGCGAACCTCATGTTGTGGTGTTTTGCTATCTCCCTGTGCCGTCTTCCAGCCTGCCAGTTTGTGCTTCGTCTTGAATCAACGCTAAATCGATTTTGCCGCCCGTACAGCTTGGATGTCGGACAAGTTGAGTCCAAGAATGGACTAAAGACTATGATTAGAATGGAGGTAAAACCAGGAACAGGTTGCGTTGCCATACCGTAGTACTTTGTGTATTTGGCAGCTCCTCCAGGCCGATCGTCTCTGGCTTCTCTATCTTTTCCTCTGTCCTAATCGCATCTTCTCTCATCGTATCCTCGGACACCCCTTCCTCCTGCTCTTGGGCCGATATGAGTGGAAATAGATTCCTACTATCATGACTAGGTATTGGGGTTTCCTGTAACCTGTCTCCAAAGTCTTGTTTATTTGGGCTCCCTCCGTCGTTCCAATGCCTAAATCGTTGAACCGTAAATACTGCGAGGCGGTCCTTTTCAAGGGAGTTCGCAGATCGTTCGGCGGGCTTTGTGTATGCCATTGGGTATAGTTGGGAGGTAATGCTTGAGACTTTGAACGGAGGCTGTGATGAATCTTCCTTTGCAAGATCAATTTGACTTTCTGCAGACTTTTGCGTGGTATCATCCAAGGAGGTTATAGTAGTTCTGGATGGCGCGCTGCTCAATGAGAGGATTGAAGAGGTCGTTGCTCCAGTCGTTGATGCTTGGTTTGGCGGTATTATGAGGGAGCGACTCGAAGGAAGTGTTATGGATTGCATCGTAGGTGAACTTGGAGCTCTATTCGGTGGACTTGGAGTTGAAGGAGTCGTCGTCGTAGCTTGTGGGCGATTCGAAGGGGACGTCGTAGCCGAATTTGGAGATGTAATCGGAGGGGTAGAACTGCGTCCATCGCTGACTCGAGGAGAGGAGGTAATCGGGCGGTCGAGACGAGAACTACGAGTAGTACGATTCGAGGTTTTGCGAGGGGAGGTAGCTGTGGCTATGGAGGTTGGCTTGGGCTTTGATGAAGACTTAGATGAAGGGGCGCTGGTAACTTTGGCTACGTAAATGAACAGCCAGTCAGCAAACCAGTAGAAGTATATACGGTGTGATAGTTCTCTTTACCTGTATCGTTTGAAGACTTGAGTAGTTTTCTGGCACTCGGATTGCCTTGATCCTCCTCCTCGTCTTCAGTACTCTTGCTTCTACCTCTCCCTCTCTTGTTCTTGGTTAGTTTATAGGCTCTTTTAAGCTCCGATACACATTGGCGCAGCAAGTTCTTGGAGTCTTGGATTGTTTGTAGATCCGTCAGCGTTTGCAGATCCGTAGATTCCTCCCATAAGTCTGCGAGGGCTGTATCGACATTGGGCGTTCCTGCATCTAGCTGGCGGGTCACCACAGACTTTAGGAGAGCCTTGACTGTTCTGGTTTGACTGGAGGTGAGGCCGGATACGGAAGAAAAGGTAGCTTCGGAGTATCCCATTGCTAGATAGACAGCTGCTATGTGTTGTCGTTAGAATTGACCTTGGCATTGTTGGTGGTGGTGTTGGTGTTGATGGAGGAGGTTGCGAGGCTGCGACAAAAGGCACGAGGCTGCAGATACAGGAGGCTGGCACGCGGCTGCATGTCCATATTCTGGTGCAGTCGGGATGCCAAGGCCGAGCTTTGTTGCAGAGTTTGCCCCCGCATTCAGGGTCATGCCCACCATAAAAGCACCCATCCAACACGAGCACCCATATCAGTTGCAGTAGCAGAAAATGCCATAGGTCCGGGGTTCTACGCTGTGGGTGTGGGTAAAATGTTATGGGTTCTGGGTGCTAGAATCTGGGTATTAATATGGGTGTAAATCCGGGTGCTAGAAAATGGGTTCGAATGAGTGATCTGGGTGATCTGGGAATCTGGGTGATCTGGGAGTCTGGGTGATTTGGGAATCTGGGGGCGAAGCGAATCTGGGTGCGAATCTGGTGTTGGAATCTGAGTGCTAGAATCCGGGTACTGGGGTCTGGGATCTGGGTGCTGGGATCGAATTGGGTATAAATCTGGGTATAAATCTGGGCGCTAGTATCTGGGTGCAGTTGCAAGCGCGATGCCCAGACCCCGTTGCTGCCTGATATTCGAGAAGGCTGACCTTGTGCAGTGAGTGTAGTAGGCATAGCTATCGCAAGACTCCAGTTACTTTGGTATATAGAAGCAGATGTTACCTGTATTGTAGAAGTCTTGGGTAAGGATATGAATATGGATTAGAGTCACTCACGCTCCCGCCCGCACCCTCTCACCGCTTTCGTTCAACCCCGCCACCCCTCTACTTTCGCATACTCTTCACCCAATCCTGTTCACCCATCCTGACCCCCAGAAACAACGACAAGATACGAATGATGCTTAGGTACATCCATCGTCTTTTTTCAGCACCGAACTCAGTCTTGAAGCCTACACCTTTCCGTCACTGAACATGGCGGAGACCCAGCAATCAAATTTCGCGAAACTAAATAATCTACTGGAGGCTGTCCGCGGAGTCTGTGTTAGTCTGGGCATCGACAATGACCGGGTGGGCACCTTTCTTACCCCAGAGGCTACTGTCACGTTATTTACATACAGTACCGGCAGTGTGAAGCCCAGATCCGCAACCTTATCAACACCACCGGAGAAGCCGCGTCTGCGCCCGCTCGATTGTCAACTCTCAAAGACGAGCTGGAGCGCGTGCAGCAGGAATTGGACAACCAAAAGCAGCAGAACAACATCCTCCGATGGCATAGGACGAGCTACACTATCGCGGAGCTTACGACCCTGTTCGTCCCCCATCCCTCAGTACAAACGTCCGAAATCGATGCTCTATGCGCCAACGTCGCTGCGATGGTCGCCCACTCTCCCACATTCCAACCACTATTAGCGTCTACGCCACAGCCTGTTTGGATATGTCTGCGTCAGGCTTTACAGACTCTGCCGAACCAGCGAGTTGAGCCAGCTGCATGCGACGAGAACTGCGCCGTGACGTGTGTCCAATACCAGAAGCAAGCACAAGGGGAGGGGGGATTTGCGTACCATGTCAAGAGTCACAAACCATCAGAGGCTGACTGAGTTTCGCTTTTCAATTATGGAAAGAGATAGAATGTACGTGTCCACTTGTCTCTCGTTTGTTGCCAAATACTAATCTAAATTTAGAATAGGACGCTATCCATCATGTACAGTACACAATTCGGCTTCCTCCTTGCCTCCATAGCAGTACATGTTCCAATGAGGCACCTTGATCAAGATACGCACGGATTTGAGATTGAAATCATGGAGGGTGGATTGCGGCACTTGGCTTGTTTTGCAGGCTGGGTGTGGCTTTTCGGCATGGCTTGCAGCTTGGGCATAGGTCTTTACTATGGCATTTGGCTTGTAGGCTGAGCATAGGTCTTCAGTACGGCTCGCAGATTGAGCACGGGTCTGCTGCATGGCGTTTAGCTTACAGGTTGGGCATAGATCATCAGCATGGTTTGCAGATTGGGCACGGGTCTTCCGCATGCGTTTGGCTTGCAGAATCGGCATAGGTCTTAGCATGGCCTTCAGCATGGCATTCGGCTTGTAAGTTCGGCCCAAAATAATCGGTTCGCCCGGAACTTCCAACAACGATTTCGGTCCCGTTGGCATTCTCGACATGCTCATACACTTTGTCTCTAATGTCTTGAGACCCTTCCGCAGCAGTTTCTCCCCCAGCTACAGTTCGTCCTACCTCATGCTCAGGTGTTCCAGCCCCATTACTCTCTGCCCCATCACATTCTGGCCCATTCCACTGGCGTTCTTCTTTCATCAACTTGTCACGCTCGCTGCGCTCGTCCAGTTTGATTCTCTCTTCTAAAGCACTTTCCAGATCATCATTCATATATTCTCCAGAGAACCTAATTAGGCACATTCTCCCGAAGGCCATACGATGATATGCCCTGTACTTTTGCGAGGCGATGAGCCTCTCCCTACCATGCACATATGTTATGACCTCCAACTTGGATAGACATGCGAGCAATTCGGCTACAGGCATGAGTGGCTGGAAATATTCTCCATCGTACATGTCAGTCTTCAAAAATACATTAGAAAGAAGCTACGTAAGGACAGTGCGGTACTTACGTCACCTGCACGCTCCACCATTTCCATGATATCCTTTGCCTGAAAATCGGACATATCAAGTGCCAAGCGAGTGATTCTACCAAAATCACACAACAGCCTCGTCGTGTAATTCATGAAGCCAGGCTCGTGCTAATGGATAGGACGGTTGTTTATATCTTTCTTTGTATGGGTAATGAATAATTCGTTCTCATAGTTGGTGGATAGAGCGAGCCTCTTCTAGTGTTCTTGGCTTATCGTGTCTGAGTAGCTAAACCGCGATTAATGTAGAGATTTTTGTTTGTTCCATAGGTTCTTAAAAACAAAAGAGTATATACTTCTTCAAAGCAAATTGTTTAGGCTCTTAATTGATAAGAATCAAGATGAGGATATGGGGAGATGTGAAGAAGGAAATTCCTAGCGTAAATACAAAAACTGCTCTATTTTTTGATTAGTAGTTAAACACAACTTTTTCTTCTTCGTCTTAAAGTTAATTATTAAGCTCGCCGCTTTTACTTAATAGTACTTAGGCGCTTATTACTACCTTCTCTTTGTTTAGTTCACTTAAATAGTATCAGATGGATGTAACGTTCCTGGTTCGGCTTAGTACGGTGCGTACAGGCTCGTCGGTTAGTATCAGCTATAAAGTAAAGTTACACGAGGTCTGGTTCTTAATTAGAATTAAGACGTTATAAGCAAAGTGAATTACTATATGAATTTGAGCACGAAGCTCTTATTTAATAGCAGGAATGCCAGTCTTATATAAAACTTTCGTTCTGTATATAAATTATATTAATTAACTTATAGAGCGCGTAAGCCCGTAAGCTTGTTTAGCATGCTAATATATCACGTGACTTTAACGGTCGTCGAAAGCGCTAGCTGACTAACCGTCTTTAGTTATATTAATTAATATAAAGATACAATCTTTAGTTTGCGTAAATTACTTAGTTTATGTAACTCCTTAAGTATATGTATTTCGATAAGTATATATAACTTATCTTATATGCTTATTGTTATTAATATGCATAACTCCTCTAAGTTATATATCTCTGGATCGTCACACTATCTGCCTTCGAGCCTAGCGTAGTCCTTACGCTTAAGTATCCTATCGTGTGGCAGTTCGCTTCCGACTTTTAGCGCCTTAGCAGGCAAATCCCCTATTAAAAATTGAGGGCATTTAGACTATAACTATAACATCTTTATTATTTATTACAATACCGGGTAAAACAATTGCTGTCCTTATAGAGTGAGACTATATAGACTTTATAGCTAAATATTGACGATTTCTTATATTCGGATCCTGTTATATTTGGTGGGATATTTGTCGAAAGCTTCCCTAAAACCTTTCTCCGTATTACCCCGGATATACCCTCTTTTAAGTATATAATATACTCTCTTTTGTATTCCATGCGCTTTAAAGAGTGCTTTTCTTTTTTTAGCGTATTTTTAATAACGAATATTAAAGATCTTTTGCGTTTTAGGCGGCTCTTAGTAGTAATAGCGAAATATTTATTAATAATCGCTGTTTTAAACATTATTTAATTAGTTTACCTCTTTTTTAGCGGCACTTAAGAGTGATAACTGAGCTTATAGGCGTTTGTAATTGCTATATCTTTTATTTATGTAATTAGAGATTAATGGCCACCTATTAGACAGACTCGCTTTAAGGTATTCATTGCCTTAAGTTGATTCCCTCGATCTACAGCGCCTATTTAATGGTTGTAATCGTTTTCGTACTTAGGAATTTCAAGTCAGGCACAAGTATATTTCCTAAAAGGTATACGTGCTGCCTTAGCTGAGGAAGAGGTCTTAAAAGGCCGTTTGCGTAGCCTCTTAACCTTTTTTTTCGCATTAGAATGTGTCGACATCGACAGTACTAAAGCATTGTCTTTCTAGGCCATTATATTAATTAAGTTGTCTTCGGTGGCTTCCGTGTAAAGGGTACCTTAGGGGATCGAGACTTTCTTTGAATCCTTAGCTTTTATTTAAGTAAAACGCTTTAGAATACCACTTTTAGCTATGCACGTGCCTATGGCTCCCTAACCTCGCTCTCTTTTATATCGTAAGAGCTTAATATTTGTAAACAAGTTATTAAGGTAAACTACGTTGCCTTTGCTATGATTCGGGAGCCTCTTTATAAGGTGTGTAACGACAGCTAAAGAGGTGTTGGTGTCGAGTGCTTTAGGTTAGGTAATTTTCTATGGACCGAGCTTACCCCGCGTAGGATTAGTTACTTTTATACCTTTTCGGTGGAAAACCTAATTAAAAAAGAAGCCTTAGTCTACTAAGACCTAGACCTTATAACCTCTATTAATCGGTTTGCCTGGGATTTTTAATGTGTCCTTCGATCGGCCTTAAAAGCGAGCCATAGCTTTATTCACAGTAATATCCCTCCTAGGAGTCTAGAGCTTACGAGAGGTCTCTCGAATGTGGGTATTAAGGGGTTCTAGCTAAAGAACTATTAAAATAGATTCCAGATTATTAAAGGGAAGGCATACCTAGTCAAAAACAGCTTTAAACTCATGGTCTGGATTCGTAATACAAAGCCTGAATAAGGTATGTAGAGCCTCAAACCTTCGAAGGCTTATGATAGGTGTAACCTTTTAATCCGGCCACGCTCGAGCACCTAGCTTTTAATAATGCCTCGCCTTGTTTTCTTTGTGGATTTTAATATATATACGTATTCCTATGTATCCGTAAGCTTTGGCAACAGTTATCGGTCTTTAATCGTTAATCCGGGCTTGCTTAAGTAGTTTATCTGCCTCTATTTAGTCTTAAAACTCCTTATCTTTACGTGTATTCGTGTTATCGCATATAATCTAAATTTAGTCCTTAAGAAAGAATAATAAAAATAACTCTTAAGCGTTAATAGGTTTAATATAAGGTGATAAGTTAATAATCGATGAAAAGGGAGGTAAATCCATAAGTATAAAGCTAGAACCGGTCTTTTCGACTGGGGCTAAGTTAGGCCGTGTAGTCATAGGATCGGTGGAATCTATAACAACTTGTTATATAGCTTTAGGAGGCATTTTAGTAGAGATTTAATAATAATTATTTCGTTTGTTTATATAGTTTGTTGATATACACCTTAGTAGGGTAGCCGCTAAGGCGCTAAAAGTCGGACTGCCACACGATGGGATACTAAAGAAAATATCGACGACTGCCTACGGCCGTCTTCTCTTTTATTATGCCCTCCGACCGCTTATTTTAAACGTGTTAATTATATTACTTTTAGACGATAGATTAAATTAAGTAATAAAATCATAGCGCCTTATACCTAATATGAAAATGCGAATTAAAAGGAATATGTATCCCCGCGAGACCCTAAGTTATTATATTACGGTCGCTGTATGCGTCTTAATAAAACTTGCGATATTCGTATAGTGAATCGTATGCCTTCCGCGAAGGACTAAGAGAGTTTAGACTCTTAAATCGAGAAAATAAATACGGAAGAGGAGGAGGCGATAATTAAAATCCTGTATTTAAAAAAAATAAAAGAAGTTCTTATACGAGCGGCGGCAGAAAATAATCGCCGTCGGTCTGAACTTAATAGTTAAGCTCGATACTCTTAAGACTTTAAAAAAGAAAGAGAAAGAGAAGAAAGTTGCGAAAGAAGCACAGAAAAGTGCCGAGTTAATAAGCGCGAAACGTCTTAGTTCCGATAACTTCGTTAACTTTTCTTTCGATCTAATAATCGACTTTCTTTTTGATTTTACGGACTCGCTTTAAGTAAATCTGGGTTTTATTAATAAAAACTAATAAGCAACTTCGGGCAGCGAAGGCTTAATTTAAGTTCTTATATATTTTTCGAATAATAAATAGGTTTTTTATTTTATTAAATACTTGATTTTATTATTTCTATATTAATAATTTAATAGTTTTTTTTTATTATACTCTTCGAGTAAGTCTATTAATTTAGCGATTATCTTCGGGGCTAGTAATACTTCCGGTAGTGCCTTTTTTAATAAAGATATATAAAATATAAAAAATATTTTCTTTATTATAACTAATAGTTAGAATTCGTAATTTAATAGTCCCTTAACTTATTTAATTTTAAACGGTCTTAGTTTTTTATAATTTAATTTATTACTCGGACGTTTAGTAATAATATTTTCGTAAAAGATAAACTTTTATTTCTTTTTATAACGTTAGCTTTTAATTACGTTTTTTATTATAATAATATACTTTTCTTTTTGTCATAAACTAAAGTTCTTCGGCTAATTCTTTATAAAAGTTTTGAATCTTTTGGACTTAAATACGAGTCGTATTATTATTTTTAATAATAACGTTAGCTTTTTATAAATAATAAGTTTATATTTATAATTTACGAAAAAAGCGTAACTTTTATAATTTCTATAATCGAGCTATTATAAGCGAACTTTGCTAATAGTAATAGTCTTATTTAGTTATTCTGTTAATAGTTAATATAATAATGTAAGTATATTTCGATTATTTAATTCATTCTTTTATTCTTTTCGTTTATTTAAGGATAGAAAGCTATCGAGAGCTTCCGGTTAATTCCTAGGAAAATTATTAGAGTTTTCCAGAATTTTAAAGTAAATAACTCATCTTAATTTAATACGATTTCTTTAAGTATTTTATATTTAGAGATTACTTCTTTAAGGTATACTTATACTAAGGCTTCGGCCGTAAGAGTAAATTTGACTAATATTAGAATTATATATTTAATAAGTCGTTATATAATAACGAGTATTATATTATAACTAATCCCGTGACCTAGTCCTTCGATAGCGGTAATAATTGTGACGCTTGATTTATAGAAGGCGGCAATCACGTATAATTAGCGTCTTATATTTTATGGCGGGAATATGAAGATAATAAGAGTTTCTTAAAATTTATAATTATAAAGGAAAGAAAGTATAAAAAGAAGTAAGTTATATATTATGGTGGGGTTGACCTCAGAGGCCCATTTGTCACGTGATTGAGCTGCATCTTGCTGTATTTAAGATAGCCTTTAGGGCAATATCCTTTAAGGATAATAACGATTTTTATTATTATAATTTTTCTTTTTTATTCAAATTATACTTTTCTTTTTCTTTAATAGATTATATACTTTAAATATATAATATCTTAAGTACTTATTAAATAAGTATTTCTTATAGTTATTCTTTAGTATTTACTTTATTATTCTCTTATTATATATTTAGTATTTTCTCTTTTATATATTTTAATAAGCTACGCAAAAGGCAAGTAGAAAAGCTAAAGTAAGATACGTAAAGAAGTTTAAAAGCTTCTTATACTAATTATAAGGACCGAAACCGATAAGTGCTCGAATTAATATAAACTTATTTACTTAGAGATCTCTTAGCTTTTAAAGCAGAACTAAATACCGCACCTCGATAATCTCTTATAATATAACGAGAAGTATAAGAAGTCTGAAGGGAAATTACTTATTTTTAATATAAGAGTACTCAGATTACTGAAAATACTAGCTTTAGCACGTGGAGCATCAATACTAGAAAGGTCGGACCGAAAATAGCCGGATTATATTATTAAAAACGCTTTAATTAATATTAAAATATATTTAATATTTCGGAAAACGAGAAGTAAATTATTTGAAATAAATCCGGTAAATTTCAACGCTAACTATATTTTTAGCAAGCGTATTTGTTATTCTTTTCTTCTTCTTTTTTTATTAAGAACTTATTTTAAGCTAACGAAACGGAACTTAATAGAAAAGTATACGAGATTTTATTTTATTCTTTTTTAATTAATTTCGGTCTTAAATTATATTACGCCGAGATTAATTTTAATAATAATAAAGCTTTTATATTTAACGAGATTTGTTTACTTCGCTTAAGCTTATACGTTCGTTTATTATAAGAATAAAAGGCCTAAACTTCGGCGTCTTTCGAGCTTTATTACTCCGGGAAGAGCTTAAAGCTATAAGCTCTTTAACTTAATATTTTACTTATATATCTCTTTTATTTTCTTAAGCTTATATATTCTTCTTTCTTTAATATAATATATTATATTTTTTATTCTTTTATTAATAATATTAAGCGTATCTGCTTTTTAATAAATTATTAATTTTATTAAGAAAAATTAATTATATCCGAAAACGATATTAAAAATAACGCTTTCAGCGGCAACTCGAAAAGCAAAAAGCTTAAACGATTTACTAATAACTTCTCCATAACCCGAAAAAGCTTTACGACCCCGATTATAAATTACTTTATTATTAAGACTGGTTCTATAGGCTTTATAAGCTCTTTTACTTTCGTGCTTATTAGACTTTTAATAAAGCTTAATATCGCTGGAATTATTAGCTTTATTTTATTGCAATTACTAGGAATACTTATAAATAATGTTTTAATTATTAATAAAAGAAAGAAAAGAAATAGAAGCGGCGGTAGTAATTTATAATAAAATATATTCAATTATAATTAAAATAATAGCTATTCAGAAAGCTTTAATATAAGAGCTCAGGCCGCCTTTTAAGCTCTACCGGCTTATATAATACTTACTTAGCTTATATACTTTTAATTTATATTATATTCGCTTCCGAAGCAAAGGGGACTTAATCTCGCTAATACAGGTTATATAGCACCGCTTCAGGCTTAAATTACTTTCGCTCAGGCTTTCTAATTAATACGACCTGCGCTAGGATAATATAAATCTACTAAAACTTTTATATTATATAAAATAAACGAAGCTTCAAATAATTATTATTATGAACTTATTTCTAATAATACAGCAATTTAATAGCTTATATTTTAGGCCGCACGACTTATTATAAACTTTATTAAAAGACTTCTTTATTTCGTAATAGCTTAAGCTATACTAATTCCAAGTATCTTTAGTTACTTATATTTTAACAGGAATAATACTATTAAGTTCTTTAAGACCTTAAAACAGCTTTTTACGGCTCGAGGCATTATAAATAACGCCGAAAAGAAATAATACGTCGTAAATTACTACACCTTCGAAGTAGGCTAAAATATCGAATAGCTCCCCGACTTCTTTAATAGCATTTATTAAAAGTTAATTAAAGAAGTTATAAGAGAATACCGAACGTTCGACTTTAAATAATATTATTATATTTTTTAAAACTTAAAAAAAATATTTAATAATTTTAAATATATTACAAAAAATACTTCTGAATCTTAATCTCGATAATTTCTCCGAGCTTTTAAAGAGATTAATCGAGCTTATATATAAAAGAAAATTATTATAAAGCAGTAAATAATTATAAAGTTTCTAGCGGCTTTACTTAAGTATTTAAAGCGAAAAGCCGGAACTTTTATAAAAGATAATAATATTTTTAATATAAAAAACATACGATCTTTCGATAAAATATACGCTAAAATAAAAAGCTTATTCCGAGTCGAGCGGGAAATCGATATTTTAATTAAAAAAAAAGTATTATTTATGCGAATTACTCAGGCCGATTATCTTCGATTCAGGTCGAGTAATAGCAAAACTCTTTCTTTAATAATATAATTCGGAGGCCTTAATTTTATAACTCGCTTTAAGCTTATAAGATATAAGGATAATTCTTTAGCTCAGAAGATCGACGACGTCTTCAAGAAGAATTCGGTGCTTCGTCTTAAATTAAATTAAAAAAAGTATATTCGAGAAGAAATTATTCTTATTATCGAGAAGCTGACTCGCGATATTAATTAAATTATAAAGCGGGATATCGATACGATTGCAAAAGAATTAAATAATTTACGTATTTTATACATTATTATAAAGAAAAAAAAGAATCCAGAATTAATAGCCGAAGTTAAAGCTTTATCTACTTACGAGTCGATTATATACTCCGAAGAAGCTGAGGTATTTTATTAAGATTCTAAAGTAAGCTTTAAATATGATCGACGTTTTAATATAAAAGATAATATAAGCACCGGATGCTTTTTTTATTTTAATAAGCCGATTCCGGGTATTAGACTTCAAGGATTTTATAAGTATTAAAATTAATATTACGAGTTTAAAAAATAACTTAATTTAAAAATTATTTATAAGAATAAAAATAATTATATTTATATAAGCTTTTAAAAAAAAGAAATAAAAGCTTAAGCGGTTTAATTTCTTCGGGATAAATTAAAGAAAAAAGTCCTTATTTTACAAATAATTAATATAAAAAAAGACTTAGACTTAAGGCGAAAAAAAGAAATAATTTAAAAGAAGCTCCGGGACGCTTAAAAAGCTTTTTTAACTTAATAAAATATTATACCGAAGTTAGCTTTAGAAGGATTAATATTAAAAGTAAATTAAGAGCTTTAAGATTATTCAAATATTTTCGCTATCCGACTTTTTAATATAATAAGATTAGTTAACGTTTAAAACGTATTTATTACTTCCGATTCAAAAAGAATAAATAATAGCTTCGAAATAATACTTATAGAAATAAAATAATAAAATATTATTACTTTTAAAGCAATAATAAGAGCCGAATTATATATAACCGGAACTTTATTTTAAGAACGTCTTAAAGCTTAAGCTAATTACGGAAGATTAAAAGTTCGCGAAGAAATTAAGAATACCGTCAGATTTTAAGAGCTTATAAACGTAGACTTTTTAATTAAAATACTTAAGATAAAACCCACTTAGATTATTATAAAGAATAATAATAAGAATATTATTTCTAAGAAATTAAAAGAAATTATTTTAATCGTAAGTCAAAAAGGATCGATTGCTGCTAAATTATCTTTTACAGGGACTGTTCGGAAACGCGCTGAAAATAACTTACTTATCGTCGTTAAAGTGATTTCAGGCCGACTTCGCGTATATCAGGCGCTGTCGCGGAATAATTATACGCTAAATAATACGCTGGATAAGCTTTTTACTCAGAAAGAGCTCTTTAAAAACTTAATTTTAAAAGAAATCCTTATTTTAATCGATTTATTAAAAATAAATCGACCGAAGATTATTAATTAAGAGATTCAGGACCAGATTGCTATTATTAATATTAAAATTATAAAATATATAAAAGCTTTTTAAAACTGCGATTAAGAAAAGAATAATATTATATTTTAACGTTTTTTATTACTTCGGGCTAATACTTCGGATTTTATATTAAAAGAACTGCGAGTTTCGCGATAGCTTAAACGTATTTTCCTTAAATAAGAATAATAAGTTATTATTTACTTTACCGTATCCCGAGTTAAATTTACGTATAAGCTTTAAATTTAATAAAAGAAATAAAAGTATTAAATCTTCTTAATATAAGAAATACTGATTTAATAATTAATTTTTTAATTATTATTAAGCTTAATTCTTTTTTTTAGTTTAATATTTATAATCTTAACTGCTATCTTAATAGCGCTTTAAAAAATAATAATTTTAAAAAAGGAACTTAAAGTCGACTTATTATTAATTACTGAAATTTACTTAATCGATATACTTTAAGGACCGAGTTATAAGTAATATTTTCCAACGCTAAAGTATGTGATTATTATATTTAAGAAGACGAGACTTAATAATATCCGAGTTATTCTTAATTCCGGCGCAGAAGTTAATTATATATCTTATAATATTATTATTTAATTAAAAGTTCTTATTATAAAAAGCGACTTTATAGCTTTAAAGAGTATTATAAGCGTAAAATCGCGATTTCTGGAATATATAAATAACGTTCTAATTATAATAAAAGATTATATTATCTTTATTAAATTTTATATTATAAATATCTCAAGTATTAAAATTATTCTTAAATTTTTATTCTTTTGGATTACGCGCGTTTTATTCAGATATTTATCTAATATAAAAGGCGGTTTAATTTACGCTAATTTATAAAATAAGATTACGCGATTAATTATTATTATTAAAGCAGCTGAACTTATAAAATACGCTAAAAGTATCGAAGTTATAAAGTCTGAAAGCTGAGCTAATAAAATATTATTAAATCCGGAATTAGATTACTTGGAATCCGAAACTGATTCGGGAAACGAGTAATTAGTTATAATTAAAGCTTTATAATTAATACCATCGAATGCTCTCTAAAAGATACTTCTTTTGAGCTCGAGAACGAGCTTTTTTATAAAAAAGATAAAAAAACTTTTAATAATAAAAGCAATTCCTTTTTCGAAGATATCTTATATATTTTTATTAAATATATAAAGCGAGAATTTATAATTTTAAAAACGGACTTTTACAATTATTCCTTTTATAAAGACTTTATTAAAGCTTTTTTCGGTAAAGAACGTATATTTAATATCGTATTAATTAAGAAAATCGAGCTTATTTTTTTAATTTATTACGGATTATGATATTTTATTAATAACGTCTTTATTTAAAGAACGCAAATAAGTTTCGCAGGTTTATATTATATATAAAACGAAAAATAAAAAGATTAAGCTTATAAATTAAATAAATAAAATAAGAAATGCGCTTAAAAGCCGTAAAGATTAATACGAAGTTTTTAAAGAAAAGAATTTTTCTTAAAAGCAAGTTAAGAAATATTAAAATATTTTATTCTTTTATTTTGCCGGCTTTCCTCGCGGATTTAAGATTACAAAAGAACGACTTACTACTTTAAATATTAAAAATATATTATAATTAAAAGAAAAAGCTCTCTTCGACGAAATTATATTAAATCGAGAAGGTGCTATTATATTTAATTAAATTAAATATAAGAAATTTTATAAGGATATTTCGTTATTTATAATTATTAAAATAATAGATTACAAAATCTGGCAAGTATTATATTTTCTATTTCTTAAAGCGTTAGCTCCCGAAGTTAAGAAGATAATAAAAAATAAACTTAATTGTAAGATTCTCGAATTCTTTAAAAGGCTATATTATAACGCTTAATTCTTAATTAAGAAAAAAGAATCAGGGAAATATCGCTTAATTAATTCGGTAATTATATTTAACGTAATTATTTTAAAAGACGCTAATTTACTTTCTTTTATTAACGAATTTTCAGAGGAATTTATAAGATATTATATCGCGAGCTTAATAAACTTATATTCAGGCTATAATTAATAAGTATTATATTAAAGCAGCCGAGATATAATAACTTTTTTCGTATTTAATATTAAATTAATCCGAAATACGATACTATCTTAAAGAGTTATAAACTTTATTACTTAATTCGTAAGAATAATTAATAAAATACTAAAAGATATTATACTTTTTATTATAATATTATTTTTAAACGACGTTAACGTAAAAGAATTATATATAAATTATAATCGGAAGAAAGCACGGCCTGGAATTCGCTAGTTTATTCTTAAATACTTTCTTAACTTCGATAAGACGCTAAAACGCTTTAAGCGCGCTAGAGCTATTATAAGCCTTAAATCGCAGTTCTATCGTAATAGCATGAACGTCGTCGGTTACGTATATAATTTATAAAAAAGAAAACTTTTAATTATATATTTAATTAAAATATAGAAATAAAAAGAATTTAAAAACGTTATAGAAGTTAAAGGATTTTTAAATTTAATTATTTACTTCCGTATTTAAATTAAAGATTTTCGTTTATTAATTAAGTCGTTATATAATCTTATTAAAAAAGGAATTAAATTTATATAAAACTTCGTAATTTATGGCTAAGTAATAAAAACTTTTCAAAATATCTTATACTTCTTTTTAATACTTTGCAAGATCGATTACTTTAAAAGCGCTGGCGAAATCGTTATTTTTATAAACTTTAGTAAAGTCGGATAAGATGATTTCTTTAATTAATATAACTCGAAAAATAATAAGCTCAAACCGGCGAGGTATGAAAGCGGCTTCTAAACGAAAGCAAAACGAGATTACGACGTTATAAAGAAAGAATATAAAAGTATACTTTTAATTCTTAAGAAGCTTAAAATCTGGCTTATAAGAGTTTATTTTATTATAAAAACTGACGTAAATACTCTTATTACTTAACTTAAAAGAGTTATTTATAATTACTTTAATATAATGCTTACTCGCTAACTCGCTTAAATTAGGCTTTTCGACTTCGAAGTACGCTATATTAAAAGTATTACGTATATAATAGCAGATATTCTCTTAAAGAAACTTAAATACTTTAAAGATATTAAGGAAAATACCGAAAATAATAATAATAAGGATTAAATCTTAATTAAGCTTAATACGGTTGGAATTTGCCCGGTAAAAGCGGAGAGTACGGAAGACCTAATGAAAGAGCCAGAGACCTTCGATAACCTTGAGCTAACTCGAAGACGCGATATCCTTATTAATATAAAGCGAAAAGCTCAAGAATTACAAAATAAGTCGAACGATTAAGTAATACTTAATAGCGATTCGAGTACAGATTAAGAGAGCGAAGCGGACTTATTAATATTTTCAAAATATTATAAAAAGTATTATTAAAAAATAATTACTTACTTAATTACGTTTAAGACTCCGAAAAGTATAAATTTAAAAGCTTTTTATATATTTAAAAAAGAAATATTATTATACGGAATTTATAATTAATATATTTAAAGACTTTTATTAAAAAACGCACTTATTAAACTCGTTATCGATATTAATAAAAATAAGGCATATATTTTACGAAACTATTATAATAACTCCGGCTATAAAGAAAAAGAAAGCATATACTACCGCATTTTTAGCGCTATTTCTGGAAAAGCTATTTTAAAGATTTCGCGGAATTCGTTAAAATATATAATAAGTATATATTATATAATATTAAGTAATAAAAAAAACTTATAATTTTAATTACTTTAAATAAACTTATAAAAAAATAAGCGCTAAATATTACTTTTATATTAATACGGAACAGGAAGAAGTATCTCGTTATCGCCCGGGACGATATAAGCGGTTAAGTCGAAGCTAAGGCGCTTGCTTCGAAAGAAGCTAAAAATATCGCTGATTTCATTTAATAAGATATTATTTGCCGATACGGGCTGTTTTAAAAGCTAATAATTAATAAAAGTATAAAGAATATAAGCGAAGTCGTTGACTTATTAAATAAAATAGAAATTCGACGAATTCAAATATTAGCTTATAACGCGAAAGCTAATAGCATAATCGAGCGGGAATATAACCTTATTAAAAATGCTTTTTCTAAAATAAAAAAAAACTAAATAAATAGCTTATTAGCGGTTCTGTTCGCTAATTATATTATAATTTATAAATTTATAAATTATATTCTTTTTTATATAATTTACAGCAAAGAACTAATTCTCGCTATCGAAATACGTTATTTTATTTAAAGAAGCCTTTTCTCGGAAAATATTAAGAATATTAACAATTTAATTTATATTCGAACTTTTTAATATTAAATATAAAATAATAATATAAAAGAAGCTAAGCTTCAAAAGATACGCCGTAAATAAAAAAAAAAGAAGCTTTCGACGCAAAAAAAGATATTCGAAATAAGTTATTATAAATTAAAGATTTAATTCTTAAGCACGATTTTATTCGGGAAATCGATATATCGAGGAATAAAAAGCTTAACTTTCGGTAATTAAGATCTTACGAAATTTACGAGGTTTTCTTTAAAAAAAGCTATTATAAGCTAAAAGAGCTAAAAATCGATAGTATATTCTTCCGCGGTACTTTTGCAATTAATCGCTTTAAATTATTTTATAAATAAAAGCGCTTTATTTATTATAAAAATAACGAGCTTTCAGCGATAATTTAATATAATAATAATAAAGATTAACTTGAATCCAGTCTCGAAGAACGAAATTTATAAGGCTTTAAAAACCTTAAAGAGCTTATAAGATAAATTATACGGAACGATAGAATTATTATTAAAGTACTTGAAAAGCTAACTTACGCGAAATAAAATTAATATTAAATCATTATTTACTTTTCTAGTAAATAATCTAATTATTACGATTAATATTATTAATTACTTTTTATTATAATTCTTATAACTTATCGCTTAACGTTATCGAACGCTAAATTATAGCGAGGACGCACTTTTTATATTTTACAGAAGGACGAAGATTAAAGTACGATAATAGAAGTATATACTAAAATACTAAGAGCTCTCTTTTAAACGACGAAAAATCCTTTTAGTACTTCGAATATTATTTACGCTTATAAATACCTTCCGATCGTATTCATAAGTCGTTCCGTAATAATAATACTAATATTCTAGTCGAGTTAAATAATATATTTGCGATAACTGCTTTTCGAATAATTCAGTATTATTAACGCTGGACGTACAGGCTCGAAAGCTTATAAATATAATAATTATTAGTATTTTATAAAGCTAAAGAAGCTTTTAAGAAATTCAGAGAGAGTTTTAGCCTTATAAAATAGTTTAATTAAATTAAATCGATTATAGCTTGCGCTACAGAAAAGCAAAATCTAATCGAATATTTATTTCTTATTAAATCTTAAGAAGAATTAAATAATAAATTAAATAAAGTTCTTTCGACGAGCCGTTCCGGAGCGTTAATAATCTTAATATATTAATAAGCCAGGCGCTAAAGACGATAACTCCCCGAGATATACTGCCGAAGCAAGCTCGTATAATAAGTCCCTGAAAGTAATCGAAGACTAGAAATTCTTCTTTAATATTACTTAAATACTTTATAACGAAAAAGATCTACTTTAATTAAAATAGCTCTTAAGATTATAATAAATAAGCTATTAATTTAAAAAGAAAATATATAACGATTAAGAAGTTACGCGTAATTAAACGACTTAAGATTTAAAAAAGCTTATAAGATTAAATAAATAAAACTAATTTATATACTTAAATAAATAATAAAGCGCGCGATAAGCTATAAGTTATTACGAGGGAAATAAGCTATTATAATTACTTTATACCGGTAATAAAAATCGTCAGATTTATTATTAATAATATAAAAAGTTTATTTAAATATTAATAACTTTAATATAACGTGCTTAAAAACGGAGCTTAATATTCCGAGATTGTGACGGTTAAGTTAAAGACGGGCAGAATAAGTACGGCTGATAAGTTATAAATCTTTAGCTTTTTTATATTTCTTTTACGCTTTTAACTTTTTATATTATAAGTATTTTATTCTTAATTAGATTATCGGTCTTCGGAAATCAGCGGTCGAATTATTACGAGCTTAAAGTTTAACGTAAAAATTATTATTAAATTTTATAAATTCTCTCGATCGACGGCTGCTAAGTCTAAGCTCTTACGCTGCTTAAGTATTAATAATAATAACTTGATTAAAAATAAAAGTATAAGACAGCGGATTAAGTACCGTAATAAGCTAAGCTTACTTTAAGTTATTCTAGGTAACGCATCGAAGTGCTGAAGTAATAACGATTTTATTTCCTCGGAGTTTCGATTAATTAATTCTAAGATAATAAGACAAGCAGAATTATTCTGTATAAAAGAAGATTTTAATTAATCTAAATTACACGCTTCTTCCTTAGCCGTTCCGAAATCTCGCTTATCGGAATTCAAATATTATTATTATGATTTTATCGCGGTAATAACTTTATAAAAGATTTAAGCGATTAAATAATATTTTATCGTAAGTACTTAAGCTATTTACAGGTATTTCTTTGATTTTATTCTTATGAAGCTGTCTTTTATTAAGCAAATTAATTAGACTTTAGATTAGGAGCTTTTTTCAGTCAGATATTAGTCCTCGGATCCTTAAATTAAGAATATTAATCGATTAAGAAAGAGTATTATTACTTCCGCTTTTAAGATATATTTACTTCTTTTTTAAACTTAGAATCCGGCTTAGCTTATACCGGCTTATAAAAGTATTCAGGGAATATTTTTATTACCTTTAGAGTTATTATAAAGTTATATTAATATAAGGTTTTTTAAAAAAGAACTTTACTTTTAAATAAAAAAGAATTACTTTAATAAGAAAGGACTTCTGGAAAGTTCGATATTATCGATTCAGAAGTTACTTACGATATAATTAATAAAAGCTTAAAATAAGCAATAAGAATAAAGATACTTCTTATTTTAATAAGGCAATTAAAGCTGCGCTTTTATTTTAAGTTTTTAAATTATATTAAAGAAATATTAAGATTTAGAAATTAGCGATATTAAATAAGAAAGAACTTACTTTTAGCTTCTTACTTTTTTTAATTAATTAATAATAAGAAGCAAGTCGAAAGAAAGCGGCGACGAAAGCAGTTCAAGATAACTTATAGCTTATTAAAGCTTTAAGAGTTATTCTCGAGAAGCTTTTATCTTATAACTTACTGCTAAGAAAAGAAAAAGACCGCGAGGAAAATTAAGCAGCTCGAAGTTAATATATAAAATATAATATCTTTTCTTTTTCTTTTTTAAATATAATAAATCTCAGCTGCTTATAATAATTTATTTATTTACTAAAGAATAATAAGAAGATATAATAAAAAGTTATTAAGGTATTATCGGCGCTTTTATCCGATATAATAACCGTTAAGATAAAAAGAAGAAGAATTACTTAAGACCGACTTCGTTATTATTTAATATCGACTTATTAAAGAAGTAAAAGTAAAAAGAAGAAGATAAAAGTAAAGAAAAGACTTAATTAAATTAAAAAAAGAGATACTCCGATTGGCTTTTTTTTACTTCTTTATTATACTTCGAACCTCGAAGGTAAGAAGACCGTCTTCCGATTATTATTTACTTTTAATTTTATATATTTATATATTCTTACTTCTTTAATATACTTTTAATATATTTCCTTTTATTCTTAATAATAATTAAAAGATTAAGAAGGTTCGTGAAAAATTCGTTAAAATAAAAATATAAAAAGAAGCGGGGTCGTTAAAAATACGCTAGCTTAAGATATAAGGGAATATTAACGAATTCGACGCGTTATGGGGATCGATTTTTATTTTATAAGAAAAGTCAGTCTTTACGCCGTAAAAGAAGGAGTCGAGAACTTATTCAGAATACTAATTATGCGCCGATTTATCTTAAAAGAATTACTTTAATTTTACTAAAACTAAAGTTTACTCGGATATAATACTTAAGAAGGCAAGTTTAAGTAGCAGAAACGATACAATAAGTACTAAGAGATATAAAAAGACTATTATAAGAGTAAAAAGACGCGTAAAGCTTCCTTAAGAATATTATAGAAAAGAGTAATAAAGTTATTAAAAAGGAAAAGAAGGAAAAAGAATAATAAAATAAAAAACGATATTTGAAAGTGCTAAGCAAGACGATTATTTGCTTTTAAAAGTGAGGTGCAAGTTACCTGATATTTACTTGTCCTTATTTAAATATATTTTCCTTTAAATATTTGGAGCTTTAAAGCTATAATATTAGTTTTTATTTCTTTATTCGAGGTCGAGCATGAGTTTTTTAAAAGGAAGACGTATATAGTAGGATTGATTTCAGAGGCTTATTTGTCACGTGATTGAGCTATATCTTACTGTATTTAAGATAGCTTTTAAGGCAATATCTTTTAAAAATAATAACGATTTTTATTATTATAACTTTTCCTTTTTATTTAAATTATACTTCTTTCCTCCCTTAATAAATTATATACTTTAAATATGTGATATCTTAAGTACTCGTCAAATAAGTATTTCTTACAGTTACCTTCCGGCATTTGCTTTACTACCCTCTTATTGTGTGTTTAGTGTTTTCCCCTCCACAATATAAAAGTAAGCTTTATAGAGGCTCGTCTAATCTCGGAATTTTCTTAATTAAGAAGTGAATAGCCGAGGCTAGAAATAAGGCTTTAGAAGCTCTAAACCGTTATATTACCTTTTCTTCCGGAAAAAGCTTGTCCTCGAGCGTTAGTTTATTTCTTTGTCTTTATTAAAGTAATTGTATTTATTAATATCGTCTTTTTATGCTTTTAACCAATTAAGGAGCTTTACTGGCGGTCTAGATAAGCTAAGGTTATTTAAATAGAAGTCTTTAACTTTATATAATATATATTTAAAGTCGGAGGCATTATATTATTACAAGTTAACGTCGTAGTTGAGTTAAGTAACGTAATAGAAGAGATTAAAATCCTTTTTGCGGTAAGTAAGCATTTCTTTTAAATTCTATTTATTATTGCTTGTAATATTAATTAATAAAGGTTTGTCTTAGACTTATTTTAATAAAGAGTCATTAGGGTCTTTACGTAGCTTATTAACTAGGAAAACTTTATAGACTTTTATATTTGCTAGCAGTTCTAGGCGGTATGAGTTACTTATTTTCTTGAGTATTTTAAATGGTTTATTTGTTAATATGTTTAATTTCTTAAATAGACGGAATGTCTTAAAGTAACGTATGTCGAGCTATCCCCTTAACTGCGATTTTGTCCACCGTCCTGAAAGCCCTGTAAGCAAAGCCTGTAAGCGAGACGTCTATCCCCGAAAGGCGTGCAGATCAGCCACTAAAGCACTGCCCCGCACGCTGTGGGACGTTGTATGGAGCCTCAACACCCTGAACCAGACGTGGATACCGCAGTTAAGGGGATATCCCCGTAACTGCCACATACAGGTCCGTACAGCTCTTTTCACGGGTGCAGCGCTGAAGCGGGGCTGTCGTTGCCATAACTACAGGGCATGCACGCTAAGGAGCTGGATAAACAAATAACATCAACAACCCCTCTTTTTCCACCTAAATCATCCCTATTTAATGCACTTACTATGCCCGAAGACGCACAAGCTGATCCAACTGATCCGGGAACCCTTAGACCGAAGGCGAAGCCTTTACAAAAGAAAGGCACTGTATTTAAGCCTATAAAGCTTAATGATTTTGACTTCGAGATACATTTGCCCGAAAACTGCTCACCGAATGATCCTATTACCCTTTTCATACAGTATTATACACCAGACATCGTGGATACTATCGTTTTAGCTACAAACTCCTATCAAAGACCACTACCCGATGATGAGCTCTTACCAAACTCTCGTGCAGCGGCATGGGAACCTACTTGTCGAGAAGAGATCTACTTATATTTAGCCTTTTGTATTTACATGACTGTGTATCCCCTTAATAATATCGACGATTATTGGAGTACGAAGAGGCTCAGTCCTTTTTATGCTATTAGCAAGGAAATGTCTAGGAATCGGTTCCAAGAGCTTCGGCGTCGATTTCGTGTATGTCCCTCTGATGATGCCGAGCTGTTTGAAAGAGTAAGTCCCTACTCAATTTTGCCTGTACTCTACTCATGATTCTTAGACTGAGCCATTGAATACGCATATTCAAAACACTAACTTAAAGATCTGGAAACCAGGACGAGATGTCGCCGTTGATGAAGCAGTTAAGCGATACACAGGACGGTCTAAGTACGTGACAACTATACCGAATAAGCCAACACCTACCGGCATTAAGATTTGGGTTATTGCACAGCGAGGCTTCTTCTTACGATGGCTATACCACGTACCAGGGAAGAATGGTGGTGCATTCGGAGTGGACAAAATGAAGGACTTAAATGCTACTCAAGTTATAGTTCCATACCTTTTGAAGCAACTTCCGAAGGCCTCATATCACGTTTATCTCGACAATCTATTCACGTTTAACAAGCTCTTTGAGTACCTTCGGAGGGAAGGTTTCGCTGCTACTGGTACTTGCAGGACATCTTCTGGTGTCTTACAAGACCTCGTCGATCTCAAGAAACACCGCGAAAAAGGACCGAATGCGATGCCCTGGGGGGACAGTTTACGCATACCTAATACGAAGGCGACGGGCGAAAAAAACCGTCCATTTTCACTGGTTGCGCAAGCGAGCATTTTTGCTAGCAAACCCCACTAAAATCTTCTCCTCTCACTAACATTAATTAATCTAATTGACTCCATTTGCGCTATAGGAAAACACGCTACTGACGTCGACAAAGCTGTATTCTTGACTTATTTACTTTACGTTTACTAAGCTAAAGCTCCACGGAGAGCAGGGCTTACCAAATCAATTGCAATAGACATTAAAAATGCCTCCGCTAACGTGCAAATTAAGTACGATGAGGAAGGGCTTCCCCCACCTTCAATTCAAGAGTAAGTAAAGTAAATGAAGCGTAAAGAAGGCTTTGGAAGGCCGAGCAAGATTATAGGTAAGGAAGTGATTAAGCTAATGGAAGCTTATACGTTAAATAAGTCACAACGGAAGAAGCTTTGGCACATTATATTAAAAAAAAAGGGCTTTTTTAACATTTACCGTAAAACGATTAAGAAGAAGCTACGCGCCCGTGGCCTTCGTAGGCAGAAGTCTATAAAGAAACTCGGTCTTATAGATATATAGAAAGCTTAACGCCTTGAGATTGCGCTCTTATAAAAGGATTAGGGGCTTAAGGAGTAGCAAAAGGTTATCTTTTTTAACGAGGCATTAATTATTATTTCTGCTAAGCGTGACATATAAAATATCTCACAGATAGTAGGAGATTCAGAGAGATATCACCTCGATTGCATTGAACGGCGGTATAATAATTATACGGAGGCTATATTTTAAGTATACTTTATGTATAATGCCAAAGGGCCTTGCTACATTTACTACAAAGAGACGGAGGAACAAAAGGAGGCGAATTAAGTAGAGATGGATAAAATTAATGAGGAAGAGGTAGAAGTCGAATGCCGTGCGGCGTTTAACGCTTAAGAGAAAGAGAAGGAAAAGAAGTGGGATATAAAAGGGCAAAAGTGGCCAAAGAAGCGTGCATCTTAAGAGGTTTATTAAAAGAAGAATATATTCAAAAAGGGAGCTTTACGAGGAGGAGTCGACAATTTACGTTATACGTACGAAGTCCTTGAGCTATTATTAATATTATATTAAAAGGAGCTTATGCTCTAACGTCACGAACCGGATACCTTTAAGTGCGATATGCTTCTATATCTCTTTTAATAAGACAACGCTCCTTTGCACGCAAGCAAGTGGACTTAAAGGAGGCTTGAAAAGGAGGGCATTCTACTCCTTGAGCATATTAATAACTCGCTAGAGATAAACGCAATAGAAGGAGTTTAGATGCCTTTAAGAATAGCGATTACAAAAGAGTAGAATGCCCCTTATACAATAGAATGGACGAATCGCGCGTGAAGAGTTAAATAGGAGAAGTTTCCACAAAATAAAATACGCGCTCTAGTCGCAAGGCAAGCAGCGATCAATAGTCTCATTATAGAGTTTGAAGGAGGGAATGAATTTCATAAATAATACTTTTATTTTGGTGTGATTTACTATAGTGGGGGAAGTCACTTTGGTAGGGTGGATTCGCTTGCGCAACCAGTGAAAATGGACGGTTTTTTTCGCCCGTCGCCTTCGTAAAGTCGAATATGGTTAATCAAACCGGCTTTCAGGATGGAGCCTTTGCCCTCGCAATGTCGACATTTTGGAATGGAAAAAAGAAGGTTTTACGGTTACGAAAACGCCCAAAAGAGACAGCCGGTAATGCAAAGGTCTTGAGGGCCCCTTTTGGGAACGAAGCTACCAGAAAGCTTTGGATTCCTGAGCTCTACGACGCTTACAACAAACACATGGGGGCCGTCGATATTGGAGACTAACTGCAAGGTCATAACGCTGGCCTACGACGCCTTCGAAGAGGTGCTATTCAAGGCCTCCACCAATACATGCTATTAGTTGTACTCAGCAACTGTTACTTGATTTGTATACACTCTGAGTACGAGCTAGAATCTGTCTCCTTGCGAAGTCAAGACGATTTCCGCATACAGGTGGTGGAATCATTGCTAGCTATAGGAAAGGATATACCTAGGTCTCGGAAAAGGCGTAATTCCGCCTTATCTGGAGACGCTTTAAAAGTCCCAGTTCATCGGCATAATTATGTACGAATGTCAACTTCATCTAACTGCGCAAGCTGTAAAGGGGGACGATTTTTCGACCCCTCACCTCGAAAGCGTGTTGCCTTAAAGGAAATTGCAACTAATGCTGGCCGGCCGAGCAAGAGAACCTTTACCTATTGAGGCTGTCAATAGTGCCAAGTCCATATTTGTAAAAAGAACAATTGCTTTGAGTTATATTATAGAAAATCTTAGAATTTAGTTGTAATTAGTAGCTTTTTGAATGCAGGTGCTAAAGTTTGGTGTTCCTCGCTTAAATTAGGCTCTCGCTACAGGGCCTTACAGGCTGAAATTTGACCTGTATCGCATGGCAGTTAAGGGGATAAGGCTTCCTTTGTCGAAGTCGATTGCGCGGCGAGAGTGGTTGTAGGATCGGGCTATCTTGGCTTGGGCTACAGTTAGGTTTAACCGAGCTGTTTTTTTTTATATATTATGGAGTCGCTTTATATAATTAATAACTTGCTGAGTATTTAATTTCTCAGCGAGGGATGCTGAGTCTGGTAAGTTAATTTTCTAATTCTAATCCGTATAAAGTACGTATTTATAGATTACTTTAAATGGAGTGAGGCCGTCTAAAGAGTCGTGCGGGAGTGATATTTACGTATAATTTATAATAAGGAGTAACTCTAACTAGTCGTCTTAATAATGCGTAACAAAGGGACGGAGTCGTCTTTACAAGTATTAATTGTATATTTCAGTCTAACTATTTATTTAAAAATAATTAATAGTAAACAGTTATTTCTTAGTTTTAAGAATACTACAAAAGGCAGTTTAGAAGCGGGAGACAAATTAAGGACTTCTATCAGACGTAATAATAGGAAAGCGCCAAAGTAGTAATATATATAATAAATGTATTTACTGGCGAGTTTCCGCGTATTATTAGTTTTTTGACAAAGTATAGTAACAGCTTATTATTAAAATGGTTAATAAAGATCAGAACGGTATTAAAGCTATATTTGTCTTTATTAAACTCGTAGTAATCTATTATAATATATTCTTAAGGTTAAGACGGGACAAGGAGAGGATGGAGAAATCCGGGTTTTTTGTCTCGAGGCACCTAAATTCGTCGATATATATGATAGTTACGGCAGTATTACTTGATTATCGACGTAATTCTGTATCACTAATATTAAGAAAAGAGTAATTAAATCGTCTTCTGTGCACTAAGATATATTATAATGACTCGATCGTGGACTTTTTGTATTATAAGAGTACGGAGGTAATCGACGTCAGGAATTAATAAGCGGCTATCGTAAAGTAATAAGTCGCTTTTTATATTAAATTTCTCAAGACTCTTTAATAATGCTTGCTTTTGTAGTATTTATAAGGAAAGAGTCGTACGGTTTACTTTTAGTACTTAATTTATTACGGAGAATGCGGGTAAGAAATTAATAATCTTTACGCTTAATATTAGCGTATTAAAGTCGTTTAAAAGACGTAATTCAGTAGATAATAAGTTAAGATTAACTTAATCTTATTATAAGAGTTACTAGAGACGTTGCGTCTTTTTGGCGGAGTTTTATTAGTTTAATTTATTTGGCTTGCGGTGTGAGAATAGGCGAGCCAATCAGGAATGAGGAAGCGCAGTAGGTGAGGACACGTGATCAAAGACATAGTAGAATTAATTGCTTGCTTGCTTGCTTAAAGAGTTAAAAAAGCTCTTCGGTAGTTATATATAAAATAATAGCTTTTCTAAAAGCTTTTACGACTACGTAACTGATTACATAGCTTATACGAGCTACGTAATTAAATACGAGCGTAATTTCCCGGAATACAAAGGTAATTTCCGGGCCGCGTAAGCAGTGGAAACTCCTTCGGCTATTCTAGGGTAGAATCGGCACGAGTTACCGAAGTCAAATCCAACAAGCCGCAAAAATCTGTATCGAGCAGTTTTGTAAAAGTAAATACGAGTATCTTAAATAGCAGCTGTAATTTTCTAAGCTAGTTTATACTTAAAGTATTAGAAATACTTAGCGATATAAAGGATTATATCTTTAGTTATAATAGGTATAAGATTATATTAAGCCTCGGCTAAACTCGCTTAATAATATAAGATTATATTAAGCATACTTTTCCATAACTCAACTACCTTTGCATAAAGCTCCGGCTTCGCATAAAGCCTCGGCTTCCGTGCTTTGAACCTCAGAAGCTTTAAGCTTTTAGTAAAAGGTTATTTAAGGCTAAAACAGTAGCTTTTAGAAGCCTTAGCTTCTGTATTTTAAACCCCGGAAGCTCTGGTTTTTAATAAGAGATTACGCTAACTCGTAAGCTCGTAAGCAAATACTTAATTAAGCTATATAAGCGAATATATACGTAATTAATTAAAGTAATTATATAAACCTAGAAATCCCTCGTATAATAAAATCATCATTCATACTAAATCTCTTTTTTTTAATAGGCTAGTTTATATACTTTAGCTTTCTGAGCGTAATAGTAATAGCGAAATGACATCCTTTATTATAGGCATTTGTCAGAGCTTACGTAACTTAGCTAAAGATTAAGTAAGTCTTAAATACTCTTCTTTATTTAAATTATAGCGTGTTATACTGCTACTTATATCTAAAAGTCTTATATTATAAGCTTCGGCGCTGGACTTACTTAATTCTCTTTAAAAGCTTTTAGTTAATTAAGAGCTAGGCGACCTAAGAACATTAAGGACTTTTATAAAACGCTTTTATTACATTCTTTATAATAACGTTAACTGGTTTGGATTTAATAGCAATTAAATTAAGTAATTGAAATCTGTAAGAGTAGCCTTTAAAGTAGTCAAGATTCCAGCAAATAATAATAAAGGTTAAAAGATATTGTGATATTAACTTCCTGTTATATAAAGAGTTATTATAAATTAAGTGTCTTTTTCTTTTTAATTGAAGAGCTTTATAATAGATTCTAGATTAAATATTACTTTTAATTCTTTAATCATAAAGGAACTGTTTAATTAAGAGACCTTAAATATTTCTTTAATAAGCTTCTTATAGCTATTTATTTTAATTTTTTATTTTCAAATAGAATTAAATAATTTAAGTAGTTTATTCCAGTACTTAAATAGATTTGCTTTATCGCACTCTTCTTCAAGAAAAATAATCCGGGACAAGGCATTAACAATTTTGTTTTCTTTTCTTAAATATACGAAATAATAATATTTAATAACTGTAGCTTCAAGGCCTATCGTATATAGATTCCTTTTTATATTACTATTAAGCTCAAGAAGTAAGTCAGAGGTTAATAATTTATAAGGATATTAGTCTTCTTATTTTTAAATATATAATAATACTTACGGTAGAATTTAACGATTATAAAAAGCTCTTACTTATACGTATTATAATTTTATTAAGTCTTTATAAAAGTAAACCTATCGAAGAGGAGTAGGATTATTTTATTCTTCTTATCTCTTTGCTATATAATATAACAGCTACTTACATACCTACTAGCGTTTAAATATATTATATTATATTAAATAAGTTATATTTATTCTTTTTTATTATATTAGAGCACAAGTCTTAGAGCAACTTAAATAATACCTTCTTTAATATATTCTACTTTTAGAATACGTTTCCGGTGAGCTTATTCAAAGGCTTAGCTATCTTAACGAAGTTCTTAGTTTAAGGCCGAGTAATTTAAATCGTTTTTAATTTAAATCGTTTTTAATTTAAATCGTTTTTAAAAAACTCCGGACTTTTAAAGCATTACTTAAGATTAATTAAATCTTAATCCTAGCTATTCTCTCGAACTTAATACTAGTTTTTCCTTTAGTTATATAACGCGTTTTAAGCACTAAGACTTTTTATATAAATAAAGCGCATTTTTTAAAAGATAACTTTAATTTTAATTATAATAGTCTAAGTAATAAGTAATCTCTTAAGAACTCGAAGGACGTATTAAAGGATTTAAAGCTTTTAAAGATATCGTTTAGATAAAATATAAGGACTTATATCTTAATTAATTCTCTCTTAATTTTAAGTGAAAATAATAAAAGCTCTAAATCGTTAATTTTAGCTTTAATTATAGCTTAAGAGTAAAGTATTAATCTTAAAATTATTTTCATTAGCTCATTCATCTTAAAAGCTAAGCTTCTAACTTTTTAAAGTATTTTAGTTAATTAAAGTTACTTATGTCCAAGTATAGAAAAGGCGTAAAAGTAACGGGAGTTTAGGTAGAAGTTTATAGATTAATATATATGCTTTAAATCGAGCTGCAGAAAGATTTGATAGTTGAAGTTATTAAGATAATTATAGTATTTAAATATATTGATTATTATATAACTCGAAAAAGTCTCTTTGATTTTAGAATAATTAAAGGTTACTTTATATTCTTCTTTTAAGGCTTTAGATTTTAATTCTTTTTTAACGAGATAAGAATAGGAATTATAATTAAATAAACGGCTATTACGGAATATAATGCTCTTAAATATGTTATATTTTATTCTTTTGTTAATAATTTTATTAAATTAAGCCAGTTTAATTAAAGTATATCTTCTGTGAGCTAAAAAGAAGAGATTTGGTGTGAATGATGATTTTATTATACGGGGGATTTCTAAGTTTATATAATTACTCTAGCTAATCACATGTATATTTACTTATATAACTTAATTAAGTATTTACTTACGAGCTTACGAGTTAGGGTAATCTTTTACCGGAAACCAGAGCTTCCGAGGTTTAAAACACAGAAGCTAAGGCTTTTGAAAGCTACTATTTTAGCCTTGAATAACCCTTTCCCGGAAGCTTAAAGCTTCCGAGGTTTAAAGCACGGAAGCCGGAGCTTTATGCGAAGCTAGAGCTTTATGCAAAGGTAGTTGAGTTATGAAAAAGTATGCTTTATACCGAATACGGTAATATGCTTAATATAATCTTATAGGAGCGTTGTCTGCGATAGGCTTAATCTTATTGCCTTAAGATGCCAGAAAGTTGCGATCGGGCGCTCTTTTAGATATCTGCTAATAATTAGGATTATTTTGAAGTAATCTTAATAATACTTTAAAAGCTAAAGTAATTCTTCTAGAAAGTAATCTAGAAGTGGCGGCTTTTAAAAACGCAATCTCTTCATAATAAGTAAGAGCGATAAATACTTAAAGCTTAAGACTCTTAAATAATATAATTATTACATTCGAAGACTTTAGTAAATGCTCGGAGGATTGAGGATATTCCTTAGTATTAAGCGGGCTTTAAATAAGCAGCTTAAGTTAAAGTTCAGTAATATTATTAATAAGCTTTTAGGCCTAATAATGAGTTTAACGTTATTTTTAAGATAAGGTAGCGTATTTAGTTTTTTTAAAAGCTATTCTGTTTTGGTTTTATTATTTAATAAAAACTTATTTTTAAAAGAGTTAAAATCGAGCTTAAAATCGCTGGTGGTAGCTTAATGAGACTCTTGATTAATAAATTTAATCGCGAGGTTATTAATATCGCGTTAAAATAAAACTTTTAGATATAAAACGAGGTTAAGCTCATTAAGAGGCGTAAATAGCAGTTCTTAAATAATAATTAATCTCGCTTAATCGATATTACCTTTAATAATAAGAATGCTTTGCGGATATTAAATGTAATATTAATAGCGTGAAGTTATAATAATTTAAGTAATAAGCTCAGCTCCGTATCTCTTAATTTAATAGATGCTCGGATGAAGGTATAACCCTTTCTTTAAATGCTTTTAATACTTATTTCAAACTTCACGAAATGTTTTAGCTTATGCATTATTTTATTCGCAGTTTTATAATTACCGCTCAAGAAGTGTAAAGTCCAATAGTAGAGTGCTACTATAATTGTAATTCAAACTGATCTCTAGGGAATTTAAACTAAAGAGCTAGTTATAATATATATATAACCCCTGAATCACGTAGCTAGCCAGCCACCCGTGCTAAGCCCGTCTTAGCACTAAATCACTTTCGTATAATTATCCTGCTCTTAATATTACCTTCTCTTTTAGGCTCTGGCATTTTAAGGACCTTATACTTTTCTAGCTATATAAATCTGACTTATTCATTTATACTTAGACTATTAAGCTATTATAAACTCAAAAAACCTTTTTATAAGGGAAACGAGAAGTATATATATTAGTATCCTGTCCGTATCGCTGCTGTATTACTTTTATATTACTTCCGTGCTTTTATAACCAGCTTTAAGGCTCCGTATCTTCGTCTTTAAGGCTCCGTATCTTCGTCTTTAAGGCTCCGTAAACTCTTTTTTAAGGCTTTATAACTTCGCCCGTAATACTTTCGTCTACTCTTATACTTTAGCGTAGGTAAAACGCCTAGTCGACTACTAGACTTTCATACGCTGTAGACGTGTATAATCACTAGCTTTTAGCTTAAATAAAGCTTCCTCGGGACTTAAACGAAGTCAAATTAACGCTTTAATAAAGCTAATTATCTTAATTCTCTTGCTTTATATTCGTATAACAGTTGACAAAATGCCCCTTTCCCCCGTAGCCGTAATACGTAGCCTTAAGGCAACGGCTTAAGAAGTGGTCCTTACTTTCGAGCTTCTGTCTTTTTTGTTTTTTTACGAATACGAATTCTCGTCCGTAAGTCGTCGACGTTTTCTGCATCTCCGCCTTTGTGAATGCTTCTTCTAAAGGTTTTCTTTCGCTTGCTTTCTTTTTTAATCTTTGCTTATAAAGTAGCGTGCTCGATAGTTATAAGATAAGCTTTCTATAGTTTAATTATAGTATTTTGTATCGTCTAGGAGAAAATATTACGAGAATTATTTGAAAACTATATAGGGTTTTTATTAATAAACGAGTTAATAGTAGATGTCGTACTCTATAGTTTATGAGGCTTTAACGGAGATAATAGAAGTAAGTTTAACTCGTCTTTAATAATTTTTATATTTATAATATTACGCTTCTTTTTGCCGTAAGATTGTATTTTCTTTAAGCCGGCTTAGATATTTAAAAGCTATATTCCTGACGTAATAAAAGCGTTGATAATTATATATTATTGTATAGCTTTCTTTCGTATTCCCGTAAGATCTCGGAAGAAAGAGGTAATAGTATATTTAAAATCAAGAGGCCGGAGGGCAGCTATAATAGCTATTAAATAGTAATGCTTCTATGGACGGAAGATGTCGATATTAAGAGGTTATAAAATATACGTGAGATAGCTAGGAAAGTAGAATAAGAAGATGTGGTTTTCTGTATATTTGAGTTGAAACGGAAGCTAATAGTGAGACTCGTGGCTATTTAATAGTAATATTTTCTATGGTTTTAATAGTCCGGTATGAGAATATTTAATTAAATAATCGGCATATCTTATGATTGTGTCGTTATTAATGTATCCGGATGGAGATGTGTTTAATATCTTATTTCTAATAAGCTTTATAGTAATCTAATTCTTTATTATCTTCTTCTTTAAAATAATAATAAATGGCGGAAGCGTATTCTTTCTATTACCTCGAATAGTTTTAATAATCGTAAGAGATTTGCGGTTCTTTGGTGAGGCCGTATAAAGCTCTTTAATAGCCGTAGGGATAATTATAGCTTCTTTAGATGAATAGCTAACTCGTACGCTAAAATCGTTCATATTTAATAACTTCTTGCCTTTATTAATTTTATATTTCTTTATTACTTCGTCTAGCTCCGTAAACTATTTCTTTACGTTTTCTTTTATATAAGATTCGAGTCTAGCGTGTTTAATTGGCTTTATTTTAATTGTATGGAGATTCGGGTTATTCTTTAGCTAGCTAGTAAACTAGCGTTTGGATGACGGGCCGAGAGATAGGGATTGAGTTTATAAATATTAATAGTAGATTCGGTATAAAATATAAAGGAAATTACAGTTCGTAAATAGCTAATAGCTGCTTTTACTATCTCGTGAGTTGCTCTTAAACCGGCTTCCTATTGCTTATAATAATACTATCGAATAGCCTTTTCTTGCGCCGTTATTAAGATGATATTATTACCGCTATGGCGATTAAAGCCTTTAAAGGCATTCCGAGTCTTGTGTTTTAGCTTATGTATTAATTGACGTAATATATCTTTTTTTATATGAAAAATACGCGCCGCGTTCTTTAGTAGTTCTATAAGGTTGTCTAGAGCTTAATTTCTTGCTTCTTAAAAGGCTCGATTATACGCGGACTTTATATAATGAATAGAATAGAAGTTATTTGATAGCTTTATAATATTTAAAAAAATCGATGCGTGTAATTGATAAAGGGGCTGATAGAGTTGTTATAGTCGCGATCAAAAGTACGCGTTTTTTAGTGGGGATTTACGCTTATCGCTATTTGGGCTGTGACACTTGCTTTCCTGTGACGCTTGAATTCCCTGACTGTAAGCGAGAGCTCGCAGAATTACAGGCAGCGCACTGATTATTAACGACCTTAGTGTCCAGTCGAGTTAGATACAAAATGTCAAAAGTAACTTACCGGGATTTAAGGTTTCGGTTCGAGAGATTGGCATAAGATCAAGCCTGTCGAAGCTATATTGATTATCAGAGGATAAGCGGTGGAAGAGAGTTTGCGGGCCCGATGATCTGCGGGAAGTGGACGACTTGCTTTATTTTTCTACTAGTACGATGTACTTTGTATTTATATTAATTATACTGAACGAAATACTGCCGGAACTTGAGGTTTTGACAATATTTTTTTAATAATGCTCACGTCGTTGTTCTTATTAATTAAGCTTTTGCGTCGTACCGCCAGTTTAATTGAATCTATAAGAACGATCTGTTTTGTTTCACAGTATCGTATTAATACAGTCGTGTAGAGCTTTATCTGATTATACCCATTATACCAACTCAACCTGCATTTGCTCCTTTATTATCTTTCCTTAAATATAGTTAAATAAACAGATAGGCAAATTTAAAATAAATAAAAGTCCTCTATTTGAGCCTTTATCTGACTTCGAAATATTTCGCTCGAGGACTGAGCATGAATCCCATTGTTGTCAATGTCATTAAGCCAATCCTACGATAGCAATTCCACCATCCATTGATGGGTGGGATTCGCTTAAGCAAGATCAAGGCATCAAGACTATTTTGAGAACCAGCTTCCGAATATAGAGCATGCAGCAGATAGACCTGAGCGAGCGCACAGGTTGACTCCATATAAGATGGGTCCCCGATGCAGTAATCAAAATTCTTATAGACTATATCTTCCCTCCCGAGCTGAGCATCAAACTCAAGCATACTTACAGCATCTCCGATGTCATGTTGACGCAGCTCTGTCGTGCATGCTATCCCATCAACCGCCATCGCTTGCGACTTTTAGCGCCAAACAGTAGAGGGGCTGCATCAAGCGGAATACGTCGAACCGGCTAAAGAAAATTACATGATTAAATTCCACGGCTTCGAAACACTAAGACATACTATTATAATCAACTATAAGAGCAGAAAGAATAGTGGTTGTGCTGCTTGATAGAAAGTATCTTCAATAAGCGAGGACAAAACGACGCTAAAAGTCGTTTACGGCGGTCGATGGGATACCACCATGATTCGGTCGTGTGACGTGCAGATCTTTAAGTGCTCGAGGAGTCTTCCTGCTCATCTCGCTGTGAGCTTTCCGACAGAACCTCCGGATATACCATGTATAAAGCCTTCCACTGAACTTCAGATACGCATCTTTTAATATACCAAAAGGATTGATTGGAGATTCCGGCTCGCAAGATATCTCCACAATTGCTTCTCGGAGTGGAAGGTCGCTCGCCCGCACCGTATACTGTTTCTCCGGTTTAACATGCTTGATGTTCTGCGTCATTTCGATCGAAGCCCAAGACCAGGATGGAGCAAATGAATCTCTTGGTCGTGGTCTCGGAAACCGGTCTTTTGCCTGAGGTTTGACGTACCAAAGCAAGTCTGATGTTAGCGTCCCCTTCCACAACCCTGCAACATAGTCATACTTAAAATGATTTGCTAATAGTCGGGCAAACCCAGATATCGCAGGTAGGACATCAGACGAGTACGAAAGTCTAAGCTGCATATATGTTTGAATGATGGCTCTCCAGTGGTCGACGGCGTCGTCTTTCCATGCCTTAATAGCACCCTCTGCAAGGTTCCCATTTGGACCCTTCAATATCTAAGAATAAGAGAAATCCAAACTACCGAGCCATTTGTAGGCAGGTTTGAAATGCGGGGCTATCGTCGAAGCACATTCGCATATGGAAAATCCAAGGCACTCGAAAGCAAACTCTCCATAAATGCAAAGCAGAACTCGTGGCGACAACATGCGTTCTTGGAAGGCCCAGGCACGAGTCAATAGTGGGTGGAGCTCCTTCACGATATCCATTGAATATGGCCGGCATATCTTTTCAAGAATACGTGCGCCAATTAGAAACTCTCCTTGCGAGTTGTGGGAGATCCGAAAAAGTATGTCTGACTCGATATCTTTTCCAAAGCAGCCCTGGGACGAATCTGGCGAGCAAACTGCTGCAATAGTGAGTCCCGCGTTCCGGTAGATCGATCCCATTTTCATCGGCTCTCTGTTCAAGTCCTCATGATCATCACCGTCCTGAATTATACAAAGCGAATCTATCCATAAAAGCTCAAATCAACTCCGCGCGCAATTGATACAGCATCTCGAGAATTAGTAGGGAGGTCTTGTAAACCGATAAATTCTAATCGTTTCGAAAGATTCCTAGTTGTTCCTGCTGTTGTTTGATGCTGCTTTACAGCAGGATCCCATCGATGACTTAGACAGGCGTACTTATATGCATTTCCTGGCTTCGTCTCAATCAGCTTGATGCCATCCTCCGTTCCTCGTCGAATCGATGTAAGGTCTAATAGCCGAGCAGGACGGTTATTAATATTCTGTGCACCGCTAGAAATTGAGCATTCCTCGTGGTTGTTCAGACATTCGTTCAAGCATTGACGTAGCCTAGAAATTGACGAATCTTTGCCACCAAGAAAGCCAGATTGGTACATTTGCTCGAAACGCATACGCAATCCTAGTCCATTCGATTCAGTCCTTTCATCATTGTGATGCGTGCGGCATACCTGGGGGCTGGAACAGTTGTACCATTTCCACCTATGTCTCCTCACCCAAGCGCCGCCTTTTCAACTTGAAGTCGTGAGAAACCGAGTATTCATATGCTCGGGGTTGACTCTGCTGTGTGTTGTCAAATACCATGACGAGGATCTGACTAAGAACACTACAGGAGCCACATCCTTTTATGGCGGAGGTCGCGATATCGCTAGCGATGAACCACGTTAAGCTCAACTTCTTGCAATATTCAGCTTGAGATGCCTTCATCTTACGTCGTACTGCTCTGGACTGTTCTTCCTTTGCCTGGTCCAACTCAACATCTTGCCTGATAGAATCTTTGCAGTTGAGTACACAGCCTGTCGTACCAAAGATATCGAAGAAATTCTCCCTGGATTGTGGTGCTAAGTTCTCACTGTCATGAACGTACTCGGTAGCATCTTTGTAGGTTGCGATGGCAACTAACATGGTATACGCTGGGCTGGGCTTGATGCAATTTGAGCAATACAGGACGTAGGAATAGAGTAAAGATCGTAAGACTACTGGTAATTTTGATGACATGGGGCTAAGCAACTCATAAGGAATAGGAAAGTAAAATTCTTCATATGTGGCTAATGTGGGTGGCGTAATCACATGCCTTCGTCTTCGAGCCACAGAATTCTCGGCGGGCCGAATATCTGCCGTTGAACGGGAACTTGAGGCTTTCGCTCTTTTGCATCGATACAGGCTGTCCATAAGTCTATTGATACTGAATAAAATAACTCGGAAACTTGAAGTTTTGACCTCTGTTTTCTAAGGGCGCCAGGGGGTGCAGGAATTCGAGTTGCACGCAACCAAGCGAAAACCACCTTAAAATTGAGATCTTTTCAAAATATATTACAAAAATAATAAAAAATTTCTTTTATCGATAGTACTACATAAAAATTAATTTCAATATTTTTAAATCAAGTTAAACGAATTAGTAGTTAAATAATTATAAATTATTAAAAATAGCAATTTTATAAATTTATAAGTTAAATACGTTTATAATTTAATAGTTTAAAGAGAAATTATTTATTTAATATTGTGCTAAAGATGTTTGAGATGCTATAGTTTCAGTTTGAGCTAATTCTAATAAAAAGTGGTGAAGATTCAAAATACTATTGATATGTGTGACACGAGTTCCTGCACCCCCTGGTAGGGGATTCGTTTCGCACTAACTACCTTCCGCCTTCGCGTTATCTCCGCTGACTAATCGAATTGGAAAAAATATGAACTCTGCAATAGGTTAGCCCGCAACCTCAAGTTTGTATGGGGAAAATCGATCTTTGGATAGAGTAGATACCAAACAAACTAGAGCGTGTCCGATTTTTGCCTAGTCCAGGAGTTTATAGGGCCCGGGAGACTATACCTATTGCAGACTTCACGGCCACACCAGTAGTGCCAAGCTTGCATTTGTCGCGTGATTAAATTCGATATCTCTGCAGCTGGTGAGCCAATTCTTCTATGTCAGTGTGGTGCATCGGGCTTGATTCCAAAAATGTCATCTAGTCCATGTTGAATTATATACACTCTATAACCATAAAAGCCAGCAATTCTTCACGGATTCTGGTGCTTCCAATTGTCTCAACTTCAACGATGAAGCATATATTTGCTGTACTGTTTCTTTTCTCCTACTACATCAAACCGGTATATACCGACGATGACAGTATAACCATTGACTTCCAAACGGGTTACGTCGACGGAGTTCCCCTACCAGGAGACCTCGCAAGTCTTACATTTACTACCAACGTCGGAAGAACAATAGCTCAGATCCTCGAGCTCAACATCACCGCTCAAGGCAGCTCTGTAGACATGGTCGATCAGACAGATACAACTCATCCTTGCCACAAATAGTAAGCGTCCACATCCTTCGAAAGTACTGTGTTTCCTGACGGAGGAAAAAGGGCCCAGATTCCATTATTTCATGACCGGAATCTCGACACCTCCCAGCCCTCCGGCACACGTGACCCCGCGCCGCCTTTGCTTAGGCGGCTCAGGCCTGGCTTAACTTCGGCTTAAGTCTGCTCAGGTCTGCTTACTTATCTTAGTAGAAATCGTCAACTTTTAATAAGGAGCTCGAAAAGGCCTCTTTTCTTAGCTAAAGGGTCTTAAATCTATTCTTATTATACGCTTATTCCTAAATAATTATCTTATCTACCTATTTTCATACGCGGGTCCTTTTTCTACCTTTTAGGTTGTTTACGCCGTCCTTTGCATTTCTCTTAAGGCTACGTAATCTATAAATAACAGTTCCTTCTTGTCTTTATTTCTCTTCTCACTTCTCTTCTCATTATCTTCTTATAGTTTTACTTATCTTCTTATATATCTTCTCATATATCTCTTCATATATCTCCTTATATATTTCCTTACTTAGATTCCTTCCCCCTTTTCTCTTATCTTTAATCCTTTATTTATTTTTCTAAGAAGTCTTTCTTTTCTCGTCTCTACTTTATATATTTATATCCGTATATATATATAGTTTTATTAGTTATAAGCATTAAACAGGCAAAAAAATATATTAAAGATATGCTAAAATATAAGATTCCTTTGTCGATAAAGGAAAAGGCGCCCACGTTCCTAATAGTAAAGAATTACGTCGATATAAAGGAGCTCTTATAGCAGCATGACTATTATAATTATATCCACGAAGAGTGCCGTATAGATTTAAATGCTGTTGTGCAAAAACAGGACCTGCAGTTGCAAACTGCATAACTCGGTATATATGACCAATTCTGTACGACAAATGCCTTATTAAAGATGTATTACTATACTTCTGCTAGGTTATAAGAAATATATAAGGCGAAATCTAAAGTAAGATATCAAGTCTAAAGCGGAATAGAACGACGCTTTCGGTGCTAATTATCCTTAGTAAGATCTTATTTGCATAGTTTTATAAAAAGATAAAAAGCTAAAGATTAAGATAATTTTATTAAAAGATGTTCCGAAAAGATAAGTTAAAAGTGTTTATTCTAAAAGCTTAGGTAAATTGCTGATAATATATTCATAAATTAAAATATTCGTTATATAAGATATGTCGGACAAAATATCACGTGGTTATAGGGTAAAGAGGCTATATAGCCAAATACGCAGTTTACAGACTGCGGGTCCGCTTTTTGTACGTCAAGATATTAGAGCCCGCGCTTCTTTTTTTTGCTAACGGTTTCTTATTTTTATTTGTGTCGTATAGGCACGGGCAGCTGCTCTCTTAGCACTGCACGTGACCTAATTAGGTTCTGCTACTGTAAACCGCCTTTAAGAGAATAACTATTTTCTCCTAATTCTTAAAGCTTTTAAAATAAAAATTAATCACTTCAATTTAATTATAACTACTTATAATGCTTTAATCTACTTTTATACCACAATTATAAGCCCTATTGACGAAGCTATTAATTTAAATAAAGCTTATAAAATAAGTTTATAAGTAAAGAACATCTGCTATACGTTATAAAGTTTTCTACTTTATTATAAAATATAATTCATACCGCTATTTTCTATTAACTCTTTTATTTTACTTTAAACAAATATAAAAGCCGAGCAATTAAACTCTCCAGTTCTTCTTCCTTTATCGAATACTCGGAGCTCACGAGAGCAACTCCTTCGCTATAATAGACTTAACTTCAGCCTCTTCTTTAAACAATCGAACTCTTTTTAATTACGATAAGCGCACTTAAACTCCTTAATATTAGGCGTTTAAATCTTTTTATATTTTTTATAAAATATAAAATTCGGTAAACCTTACGTTATTAATTACTTTTAACCTTTTCGACGCCGAACCGAAACCCTTATTATTAAACGATTTAAAAATATAATAAAATAAAAAAACTATTAAATATAACTTCTAGGCTTAAGCGAAATAAGACAAAGATACTCGCGACCTTATAAAGAAAGGCCTTAAGCCGAGCGCATTACTACCGGCAAAAGCTATAATTAAGAATATAACTTTAATATATATTACTTTTATAAAAGAATACGTAAAGAAGCTCGTATAATAAACGGAAAAGGCTCGAGCTTATAAGGCAGCTTATAAATGGATTTAGGAGATAATTAATCCTTTTGTCTACTAAAAAGTAATTAAGGAATACGAGAATAAGTAAGCTCGTATTAAAAAAAGCAATTAACTGAGATAATAAATAAAAGCTTTTAATTAAAATTATAGACTTTTTAATTACTTTTCCGGATCCTTAAGAGAGATTACGCCCCTTCGGAAATAAGTGCTTGCACGCTAATATAGTCTATTTATAAGAAGAAGCTCGCTATTATTAAGGCAAGGCGAATTACTTTTAAAGAATAGCTTTAAAAATGAAAAGCGGCTTATTAAGATACTCTTTTATACGACTTATTAAACGTTAAAAGACTGCTAATAGTACTTGACTTTATTAAAACGGTATAAAAGAAGCTCGCACCGGAATAAGCGCGCGAACGGCACTCTGAATTACTAAGAAATAATACTCTCGAGGTAATAAATTAGTACTTTTTATTTAATTACGTTAATTAGTTATTTATTTTTAATAAGGAATCACTTATAACCTTTAAATAATAAAAGATAATAAGCTTATATGTCACTCTTAAAAGAAGATTAAATACTCCCGTAACTTCGTCGGTTTAACGAAATTAATCGTTAAACACGCGAGTAAATACCTGCCCGTATAAGTATCGCTTTTACCGTTATAAGACTATTAATTATTATAGACTTCGGTATTACTACGACGGCTCGATAGCGAATAACTTCAGGAACTTATTATTAGTAAAAGAAATTAAAAAGATTCGACTCCGACTCGAAAGCGACTTCTTTAACCTCCGCCGAGAAATTACTAAACTTAATAAAAATATATTATTAATAGCGTAATTAATTTCCGGACCGCCTTTCGGTAATTCCTTTTCTACTTAAGTATTAATAACTCTTATAGCTTTAAAGCCAGCTGCTTTAATAAAAGCAAAATACCTTAAAAACGTTTAGGTTTACTTTATAAACCTTAAATTTCTCGACAAAGCTCTCGCTATTACGGGAGTATACGTTATTATAAATATAAATTGTTATTCGCTCGCAGAAAGCACTTTACTTAATAATAAAGCTATTACTCATTTAATAAATTTAAAAGCTCTCCTCGTCCCCGAAAGCTTTATTAAATCCATTATAAACGACAGCGTTAAAGCCGAAATATTAAGCTTAATAATTAAAAGCCGCGGTACTCGAGTCTTTAAAAGTGCTTTTTATAGCTTTAATAAACCAAATATAAGCGATTTAACCCTCTTAAACGTCGCAGTCGTTAAAAGCTTTAATATTAATATTATTTCAGAAGCTCGCCTTTTATAAGTAAGAATTTAATATAATAATTTAAATTATACTTTACGTATAAGAATAGCTAAAAATAATCTGGTTTTAAAGCAATTACAGCAATAGTTTAATTTAACTTTCTTTAAATATAAGCTTTTTAATTACTCTTCGGTTTCTCTAATTATTCGTCGTATTTTAACTTACTTAAATTATAGCTTTTTAATATTTTTAACGCTAAAAAAGAGCATTCGCTAAAGCTTTTAATTAAGTAGAAGATATTTAAAGCCATAAGTCGACGAAGCCTACTTATAATATCTGCGCGCAAGTCACTTAAGAAAAAAAGCTTTAGAAAACCTAATAAAAAATACGCGTAACGTCGAGATTTAAGGCTTAATTCAATTAAAATATAAGTATTATACAGTACTTATAATATAATAAATAACAAATTGTTAGAAAAAGCAGCAACTCGTCCTTTTTACCGCATTTCTTAAGATTTATTCGACTTTTTAGTAAAATTTAATAAGAATAGCTAGCTTTTATTAATTAAAAACGAATATAATAAGAAATTTTATAAGCGGCTTTTAAAAACTAAAAAATTAATCGCCGTCTTAAATACTTTTAAACTGTTTAAAGCGTAAACAAGACGCTAATTCGGGCTCTCGATTTGCAAAATACGCTAAGATAACAATACTTTAATTATAAGAATTAATAAATTAATTAAATATAAAAAGTAATATAAAAAGAATAATATTAATATTAAATCTATTTTCTTATATATATACTAACCTAATAAAAGAGATAAGCGCGTAATTAAAGAAATAATCGATAAATTAATTAAAATGCGCTTTTTTACTAATTTACCCCGGGGGTTTTAAACGAAATCAGTAATAGCGGCAATTATTCTTTATAATATAAATTTATCTACTCGTAAAGACTTTAAGAGTCTAAATAAAATATTCTAAGCCTGGTTTAAGTAATATTTTCGGTATTACGACCCCAAGCTTACGCTGAAACTGATAACCGATTTACGGCCTAACTAAAGCAACTTATATACGTACGGCTATAAAGCTTATTTTATAATTAAAGACCGAGAAGCTCTCCGCTAAAAGAAAGCTTTTAAAATCAACCCGCGAGCGCACCTTAATTACTTAATTAAATACGTCTTATTTAATATTTATAAGATTTAAATGCTTTAATTATAATATATAATAATAACTCGGAATATTACTTTTAATAAAACCTTCTTTTATTTAAGATCTTTAAATATAAAGAAAGCGATCGGCTAGCCGCGCTTAATATTAAAAGATTTTATAAAAATACTAAAAGAAGAAGAAGAAAATTAAAACGCTGGTTTTATTATAATTAACCGATTAAACGCACTTAATATATTAAAATCAAAAACACCGTCTATCACCCCGAACGGAAAACAATTAAGCGAAGCAATAAGCGCTATAAAAGTCGACGAGCTTATAAGCTCGGAGGTAAAGCTATCTGCTCCTTCTTTAACTAAGTTAATAAAAGTAAATACGCCACTTCCAGCTAATTTAATAATTCTTAATTTTATTCATGTTGGATTTCACTTCGGTAACTCGTGCCGATTTTACCCTGGAATAGCCGAAGGAGTTTCCACTGCTTACGCGGCCCGGAAATTACCTTTATATTCCGGGAAATTACGCTCGTATTTAATTACGTAGCTCGTATAAGCTACGTAATTAGTTACGTAGTCGTAAAAGCTTCTAGAGAAGCTATTATTTTATATATAATTATTAAAGAGCTATTCTAACTCTTTAAATAAGTAAGCAAGCAAGTAATCAATTCTACTTTGTCTTTAATCACGTGTCCTCACCTACTGCGCTTCCTCATTCCTGATTGGCTCGCCTATTCTCACATCGCTGAAGTGCTATAAGTTCTTTACCGGTGCGCTTAATTCCAAAAAGCTTTGCTTATATTATAAACGTGGTAATTATATCTTATAAAGCTGTTTTTTAAAAGATTAAACTTTTAAAAAGTATAAAGATATATTTATTAAAAGATTGTTTTATATCGATATCGTCCGTAAAAGAAGTATTTAATACTATTATAAGGTAAGAGTCGCGCAGCTTATAGCTATAAGTAATCGTAAGAAACAAGTATCGAAAAGGTAACGAATTATTTAGTTAATTGCAATTAAGTGCTTTCGGAAAGGATTAATTAAGAAGTGAGAAAGCCTTAAAGTAATAAAAACGAAGTTTACGCGTAATATAATTATAATATAAAGCACTAATTTAACTTTTTCTTAAAACTCTTTAATTTAAGCTAAAGTAGCTTATTCTTGATTCTTTAGTAGCTCGACTTAAGGTAATAGTGTATTTAGGCAATTTTTATTTATTAATTTAAATTAAAGAATAATTTTTTAAATATAAGTGTTATATATTAAAGAAATAGTCTTTGCTAATCGATTTTTAATAATACGAACGCCTAAGAATTATTCCGTTTACTCTTCTCCAATAAGTTTATATACTGTATTTAAGCCGTCGATAATTAGTTTAGCGTTTTTAAAAGCCGAAGTGTGGTAGAGTACTTGAATATCGTCGATATAGAATATCACAAATATTATACGTTGCTTATTTATAAATATATAAGGCTTTTTTTTATAAGCGATTCGATTAATCCTAAAGTTATTGAAATATAAGTGAAGTCACCGTATTATAACGCCGGTGAGTCTTTAAGTCTATAAAGTGCGCGATTAATCTTTATTACTATTCTGTTTTATTTAAAACCGTTCAGTAAATAATAATATACGCGAGCACTTATTTTACTTCGTTTGGCGTTAATAAAAGTATTTATTATATTAAATTAAATTATTTTTAAATTAAATTAAGTTATAATAGCTATAGCGGTTCTAAAAGAGCGAGTAGCTAAAGTAGCTATATATATTAATGAAATTAACGTTTTAAGCTATAAGTCTCTTTTTATAACGATTCGGGGGCGATAACAGGTTAAATACTTTAACCAATCGACTTTAGCGTAAAATACTTATTTTAAAGGAATTAATTACTCGGTAATAAAGGTATATTTAACGACTTTTTAGTAATTACGCGACTTAAGATTAATAATCTCTTTAATAGCGTCGGCTCGGAAGTACTTTTTTAACGAGTAATCCTTAAGGTTTTTCTAATTTAATAAGTCCTTAAGCATTTATAATTAATAAATCCGTAAAAGCTTAATTAATTATTGAATTTTAATATTTTTAAATATAAACGCTAATATAATAGCGTAAACTACGCTTAAGTCTTTTCTGTCTCTTTATATTAGTTTTTAATTAAGTTAAAAAGTCTTTAGAAAATCTTTTAAGTATTCGCGGTTACTTAATAATTATAATAATTCTATAATTAGCTTTTTAATAATTATTATATAAACGCTTCGATTTGGTTTCGTTATTTTATTATTAATTCGAGTCTTTCGATTTTTATTAATTGCTCAGTCTTTTATTTTTTTCTTTTTAAGAGGTTTAAGTAAGCCGGAATTTAATTTAATTAAAGCCGGGAGTAATAAGCGTAAACTTGACTTTTTGTCTTCTTTTAATTCCGATAATTACGGATGCTTTTTATATTTAATTGCTTAAGGTAAAGCTTTTAATTAATTAAGGCCGATATTTTCTTTAAATGCTTTTTAACGCTTAAAATCGCGTTCTTAGTTATATAGTTTTTTAAAGTAAATTATAACTTATAATATCGACTTCCGCTTAGGGCTTATATTACTTTAGAAGTTTAATATATTACGTAAGATATTTTTCTTAGTTGCGCTTTTAGACGCTAATTATTTTAAAGTATTAGCTTGTTTTAAGACTTAATTAAGGTGCTCGTGAGTAAGAAGTCTAATATTCTTTTTTAGTTGAATTACTTCCGAGTTCTTATTAACGAGCGGCTGAATTGTGAGAATAGGCGAGCCAATCAGGAATGAGGAAGCGCAGTAAGTGAGGACACGTGATTAAAGACAAAGTAGAATTGATTGCTTGCTTGCTTATTTGCTTAAAGAGTTAGAATAGCTCTTTAGTAATTATATATAAAATAATAGCTTCTTTAGAAGCTTTTACGACTACGTAACTAATTACGTAGCTTATACGAGCTACGTAATTAAATACGAGCGTAATTTCCCGGAATACAAAGGTAATTTCCGGGCCGCGTAAGCAGTGGAAACTCCTTCGGCTATTCCAGGGTAAAATCGGCACGAGTTACCGAAGTGAAATCCAATAAGCGATTCTTTTAAGAATTACGCCTTAATATAAAAGCAACTTAAATAATTTTCTATAATAATTAATAAATAATTCGGTTAATTATTAATAAAAATTAGTATATTTTTATTAAGTTGCGCCACGTTAATATTCAAAATATATAATTACGTTAAGAGTTTTAAAAAAGCACTTTTATAATAAAATATCTTCTTATAAGTTATATGTTAATTAATAAATTTATTAAAAACCTCTCTCGGTAAAAATTTAAAACATTTATTACTCTTATTAATTTAATAAATATTCGTACTTAACTAAAGTAACTCCTTTAAGAAACTCGCTTTAAAGCAGTCTTTTATATATATTCTTTACTTTTCATTTATTCTCAGAATAATTATATAATAAACTTACCTTTTAATTAAAGAACTTTATTTATATTATTATATATTCTTTTATAAAATTCTCTTTTATAATTTTCTATTTATAATTTTATCTTATTAAAAATTAATTAAGCTCGGAAATATAAATTATTATATTTTAAAAAGCTAATTATTTTTAATAATTCTTTATTTCAAAAGTAAACGCAAGCTTTAATTTCTAAAATATAAGGAAATACTTAAAGAATAAGAAGTTCTTAAGCTTTAGAAAATAAAAAAGCAGCTTATTTATTAAAAAATAAAAAGCCTAAAACCTCTCGAATTAACTTACTTAAAGTATTAGTTATTATATTAACCAGCTTTTTAACGCGAGCAACTTAAGCCTCTTACTCAGGAATAAGAATAACTCTATAAGTAAACATAATTTAAAAGGCCAGAATACTAAAGCCCGGACTATAAGCGCGCGAGCAGCTCCGGTAACAGCTTTAGCAGCAGCAATAACGCAAGCAGCTTCAGTAATAGCAGTAATAATAAAATAGTCAGCTGTTCCCTCGTTACCTTTCTTAATAAAGAAAGTACTTATAGCGGCAGTAATCTTTTCTTTAGTAATACGAGTATAAGCTGCAAAAGTAATTAAAAGCTTTTCTGTTTTTTTTAAGAGATTAATTAAATTAGTTTAATTTTTTAAAAATAAAACAAATAATTTACCGTTCTCTTTATTATTATTATTTCTATTATTACTTTTAAATCTACTAGCAGCTCTTAAATTAACTCCACTACTAAAACTAATAGCAACGCTAGTAATAGCAGCTCCACTAATATTACCACCCTTAAAAGCGGCACGAACCGGGATTTTTAACTGCTTTTACTCTTAGAAAAATCAGTAATAAATCAAAAAATAAGAAAAGAGCACTAAATCGACTTACTTTCTTACTAGTTTTATTCTTTAACGCATTATAATATACGAAGAAAAAAACTTAAGCAGCAGCGAGAGTAATTACGCACTTATAGCCGGACGAGTAAGCGAAGCAGTAAGCACTCTTTCTAACGGTATCGTAGCATTAACCGCTACCTTTTATTTGAAAAGCGCTATTAATATAGCCTAAATAAACTATTATATAAGCACCTACTAACTGCTTTAAAGCCCAGAGAGCAGCAGCGGCACGGCGAGAAGCGGAGACGGGAATAGAAGCAGCCGACAGTCGTGCTTTAGCGACGACTTTCTTCTTATTATTAATAATAGCCTTAACCTATTATAAATCAGCGGTTATTCTTTAATTAATTAATCTTTAATTAATTAATCTCCGATTAGTAAATCGAAAATAATAAATCGAAAATCGAGCTACTTACTTTACTTTAGCAAGCAGATCGTCGTTCTGCTATAACGATTTTGGCGAAGCGCTTAAAAACACCCATAATATCGAAGAGAGCACTTGATTAATTAATAAATTAATTAAGTAATAGATCGAGAGCAATCGATCTGTGAATTATCGAATATTTACAAGTTGTTTGCCTGATTACCGCATACAAATGAATTTGTTTACCTAATTCTTTCTTATTATTTGCTCTCGCTTAATACAGCTAATCACAATAACAGTAGCTTACTACTATTAATTACTTAAGGAGTATATCGTATAAGCACGGGCAGCTGCTCTCTTAGTACTGCACGTGACCTAATTAGGTTCTGCTACTATAAACCGCCTTTAAGAGAATAACTGTTTTCTTCTAATTCTTAAAGCTTTTAAAATAATAATTAATCACTTCAATTCAATTACAACTGCTCATAGTGCTTTAATCCACTTCTATACCACAATTTGCTATTTCGGTCGGCGCATTCAGGAATTATAATAATATTAGGAATGTCTTTACTGCTAAACCGCCGCCGGGCAAAAAGTACCGGATTATAGATTAAGCGGATAAGATATTAAAAGATTCAGTTTTTCTAAAGATATCTGTAAATACACCGACCGAGAAGACTAAAAATAAGACCCGTAAGGCTATTAGTATTTAGACTAAGCAAAAAAAGCTAGTTTTATAAAAAAAGATAGGGCTTTATGCCGCCAGTCGCGAAGCGCTTATTAAAGTAAATAGTAAAGTATACTCATTTCGAACAAATTTATAGTGCAGCAAGCTAATTAGCAATAAACGGTGATTATTCATTAAAGTAAGTTATGAAGTTTGCCGCGCATAAGAACTTAAAAACTCTTATCGGCTATTACTTAAATAATATAAATAATATAAATAATATAAATAATATAAATAATATAAATAATATAAATAATATAAATAATATAAATAATATAAATAATATAAATAATATAAATAATATAAATAATATAAATAATATAAATAATATAAATAATATAAATAATATAAATAATATAAATAATATAAATAATATAAATAATATAAATAATATAAATAATATAAATAATATAAATAATATAAATAATATAAATAATATAAATAATATAAATAATATAAATAATATAAATAACATAAATAATATAATAGTCTTTCTTAGCTTAGAGCTACGGCGGGATCTTATAAAAGACTTCTGCTTTACGTTTATAAAGAAAAACCCGAATCTCTAGCACTCACTTCTAAGAAAGCGCCTAAATAAGCTAAAATAGCGCTGGGATTTTACCGAACTTAATGAGTAAATTAATAATCTCTTCGCTTAAATTACGGCTGCTATTACGGAGAAAAGGCGCTAAGAGCTCAAGTCTTAACGGCGTTATATTTATAATTAGCGCTGAAAGCTTATTAATAAAGAATTAGCAAACTACCGCAAGACGTAACGACGAGTATATATTACTTAATATAAGGTAAATAATTAAAGCGAGTAACATCGCAGTTATTTTAACCGTATTATCCGCCGTATAATTCCTGAGCGCGATCGCCTCGCTCGTACTTTACCGATCGCCGCCCCGCTGCGAAGTCTAGAAAGTATCTCCGTTCTTTAAGATCTTATAACGCTTCGCATAAACGATTCCCGTATTACGTATTAAGAGAAGACAATTGACTTCTAGGACGGAGATTGCTTGGCCCAAAAAGTACTCAAGGGTATAGGTGCGATCATGAAGCCTTCTTTAGACCTGTCTGCCTACTTTGATCTTGTTAGGCGGGACAAGGTCAAACTGGAAATGAGGAAGGAGCAAGCAGGTCTCGGAAATCTTTAGGCGATCAACTTATGGAAGGTAACTTTTCGATATGACTACGTCGTGAAGTTAGCAGAGGCTAATACTCGAGCATCGGCTATAGACAATCCTGAATCATCCGCAGGAGTTGGTCAGGCAGAGGCAGAGACCGTAAGGGAGCTCGTCGACGTCGTCTTAAGAGGTAGGAGTGTGGAAAATTACCGGAAACACTATCGCTTTTGGAAGTTCCTTCATGGCGTTCGTGTGGAAGGTGATCATATTGTATACGGTATGCTATTATGAGAAGCGAAACTGGAAGTGAAGGTAATAGTAATAGCTCAGAACAGAAATATTATATATTGTTTATTACAGAATATGCGACGTCTTAAGGGCGCGAAAAATTTAAGAGGATTAGAATAAATTAGATCCAGAAGCGTTTCATACTATTTGATAGACAAGACAATAAGGCACAGATCCTATAATGTTTTCTCCTCGCACTTCGATTTTATCCTTTTTCTTTCTTTCTGACCGAAGGCTAGATTCCTTTCTTCTTCCTTTTCTTAGCAAATTAAGCTAGTCTTCTGGAAGAGGCTATCTTCTGGGCACAGTCTCCGGTCCCTAATAGCCCCTACGAGAGAACCAAAAAGGATTTCGAGGAGCTTAAGTACCAGAAAAAATATGAGACAACATCGGAGACTGTCCTTCCGGATTTTGGTGTGCCTCAAGTTAGCCAACCTCTCTGTTCAAGCTCGTCGTACTAACGTAGTAATAGAAAATCGCTCATGGTCAGGACACAGTGACATTCACACGTAGGACTTATGTTGGGCTGTACAGTCTTGCCGTGGATATTCACTATGGTTTCGGACTCGGCTTACCGTTTCTATTCACTAAGAATGAAACGTGCAGGGCCATGGCCGTTCCAAAGGTACGCACTGTACGGATAATTATCAGACATGAACTGAATTGATACATAGTTGCAACCTAACACAACCAGTGTTTCGGAGTCGATGTTCTTCAACAAGCTCCCAAAAGAACTTCGTGACAGGATATATCTTTTCGCAGTTCCGATAAAGGAATGGAACATAGGAGACGTTGACAGTTCAAATGAGCTCGACTTTGCTGAAGGTATTGGTGATCTCAGTGGCTTCTATTTTCCACTGAGTAGTCTCGCCATGCTCCGAGTGAACAAGCAAATGCGTCAGGAGGCACTGCCCCTGGCGTATCGTCGGACAGTGTTTCACTTGTATGATATGGACGACCTCATTAGGCTTCTCATTGCCGTTGGCGATATCGTGACAATATTGAACACTGGAGCTTGCATGGCAGAGCAGAACTGACTTCGAGTGTCAATGGGACGAAGATCCGGTCGCTAACGAACTGATGACACCCGTCGACTGGCTGATAAGATAACCCCAATCGTCGATTCCCATACTGTACTTGTTCCCCACCTGGCTGCTCGATGCTGCATCGCTAAAAGCCGAACAGTTAGAGCACTTCCATCCTCGTAGTGAACTTGACCGTAAGACTTTTAGCCTCGTACTACAGTATCTACTCCCACCAACCTGTGTGCTTCTACCAGCTTTGGGACGAAGGCCGCACACAAACCTTTGTCCCGTGGCGTTAGTTACGAATTGTCAAGCTAACTCTGGCAGTGTTGAAATATAACTGACTCGACCAAGCATTGCCGCGTTATTGCATCTGCTGAGCCGGCCATGAATCTGCGCCTGCCGTCGCTGGATCTGGGCACGGTCTCGATGTGTGAGATGTAGTAGTATATTGTGCCACAGGCGACGAGGACAACGATAGTGCGAAAGTAAATGTTACTGCGGAATGCGCTGCCCAAGGCGCGCCATGTTCCTAGGCTGGTGGACCTGGTGGAGTATGGAGCAAAGAGAGGACCAAGAGAGCTTACTAGAGTGCTTTGAAGGATACGGCGCGTTTGTGCTGAGTTTCGAAGGTTGAGGTAATTCCTGTCTCTTCTCCGAACAGAGCGGCACCATGGCCCACACGTATGCTATGCCAAGCCTCCTCCGACTATATAATTAATCCCCAGCGAACTCCTTTGGTTTCATGAAGATGAGATGAGAAGTTCATCAATCTAACAGACTCGATCATCGATCACAACGCAACGCAACGCAACGCAACGCAAAGAACAAGCCGAGCCAACGCACACTTTATATTTCTACGCACTACTCTCACCGACACAGCTCAAGCATGGCGACTGGGTATATATAAACAACAAGATAGCGGGAGGCGAGAGGCAGGAGTCTTCGAAGGGATTTACAGAAGACTGGGGCGAATAGGCTGGAACGCAATGCTGCAGGTCACAATCCAAACCTACAACATCCTCTGCTTGGAGGTGGAGTTTGGAGTAGTATTGATATGAATACAGAAAGTGGAGCTCTTATCCGAGTTACGGTGCTAACTCCACCCTGGGGTTTTCAGTAGGCTTCGATTTAGGAAAAGCGGCGGTTATTTTGATAAACATTAAAATCATAACCTCAAACAATCCTTTTCAACCCCACCTTCTCAACCTCCACCTCCCCCTCCTCATCCTTCGCACCAGCACCCAACAAAAGTTTCTCCACCCTCCCAAACCCCTTCTTTCTCGCCGCCCTAATAGCGCTCTCAAACTTCCCACCCTCGCCATTCGGATCCGCTCCAGCATCAAGCAACATCCCAACATACCTCCTATCATGATAAGCCGCAGCCTGAATCGCACTCCCATATTTCCCACCCCTAGCGTCAACATCCGCTCCATGCTCCAACAACAACCTAACAACATTACCTTCCTCATTATTGGCTGTAGAGGAAGAAGCACAACATGCCGCTTGAAGAGGAGTTCCGTATTTGCCTCCTTTTTGATTGGGATTCGCTCCATGTTGAAGGAGGATCTCGACGGTTTCCCCGTCGGCGCGTTTAGCTGCTGCGGCGAGGGGATTTCCGTATTTCCCTACATTGGTGTTGACCGGTGCGCCAAGACTGAGGAACAAGAGGACGTCTCTCTTTTTGCCAATTCTCGCGGTTGCTTGGAGAGGAGACCCGTAGGAACCCCCTTCGAGTTTGACATCCGCTCCAGCATCAAGAAGAAGTTTGACAATAGAGTCTGAAGCTTCGGAAGCAGCAGCTTGGAGTGCAGTCCCAAGCTCCCCTCCAACGGCATTCACATCCGCGCCTCTTTTAAGCAAGTATTTGATCATCTGCTCATCGTGGTTCTTGACTGCTGCTTGAAGAGGATTCCCGAAAGTGCTTGTTGGAGGGCTGGGGTTGATGTGAGCCCCGTTGTTTAGCAATGATTGAACGAGCTTTTCGTTTCCGGAAAATGCGGCGCTCGTCAGAGGCGTCCAGAGTCGTGAGTTGCGATATATTTGGTCTTTTTCGGGTCTTCTGATATCTTCGGCGTTTACGTCGACCCCGAGAGATATCAGGTTTTTGACGAGATCCAGTTGGCCGACATTGCCCCATTCACATGCAGTTGTAAGAGCATTTGCATGCATTCCCGGTGCATGTGTGTCGGCTCCTCTGTCTAATAGGTCGTAAGCGATCTCGTAGTCATCCCTCCTGATGGCTGCGTGTAGAGGCGTTCCCCAATAGCCGTACGGAGGATCAGGATTAACTTTGGCTCCATGCTTTAGCAGCAATTTGTACAAGGAGTCTTCTCCCTTGTTGATGGCAGTAGTAAGAGGTGTTCCCCATTGTCCGGCTCTGATGTTCACATCTGCTCCCCTTCTGATAAGCTCCTCAACGACGTCGATTGCAACTTGATCTATAGCTTGGTGTAAAGCTGATCCGTTGGCACCTGAGTGTTTAGCATTGACATCAGCACCCGCTTCGAGAAGCAAGTTCACAACTTCACGAGGATTCCCCTGTATGGCGGCCGTCAATGGGGTCCTCTTAGAAACTGTTGGATCACCGCTAGCATGCGCGCCATGCTTGAGTAATAATCTGACCTTCTCGATTCGGTTCGGATCGTGTCTGTTAATATTTTGAACCAAGGCAAGAGCACCGTATTTCTTAACATTTGCGCCTTTGTGGATGAGGAACTGGAGCATCGAGATGTCTAACAGGTCGGAAGCACGGTCCAGCGCAAGCATACATGCTTCTCCGTTCGAGTTCAGGTCCAAGCCTTGATCTAGGAGTAGTTGGACCAGCCTCGTGTTAGCGGACGCTGCAGCAACCTCGATAGAAAATCGATATTGCTCGATGAGCCCCCCAAGCCCGGCAGTGGTATGATTTGCCTTGACGTCAAGATTGATGTCAGCATTTTCCTGGAGAAGAAACTCCACGACTTTTTCGTGGTCCTGGGCAAGAGCTGCATGAAGTGCTGTGCCATACTTGCCACAGATAGGAGCATTGACATCAGCACCTTGACTGACTAACAACTTTGAAATGTCTACAAACCCTTTCGCCGCTGCAGCCTGAAGTGGTGTGCCCAGATTTCCGCCTTGGGCGGTCACCGAAGCCCCGGCATCAAGCAAAAGATGTATAATTTTCTCGTCCCCATCGTTGATGGCTGCCTGTAGTGGATATCCAAACTCCCCACTGGACCGAGGGTTGACAGACGCTCCATATTCTAAGAGAATCTTAACAATTTCCTGCCTTCCTCGGTAACAAGCAGCTTGCAACGCTGTCCCGTATTCTCCACCGGGTACATCGTTTGGATCGCTTCCTGCTTCTAACAACCAACGGACGCCCTGTACAGAACCTTTTAAGGCAGTGAACTGTAGGATGGTACCATATCTGAACATTTCAGCAGGTTACAGTAAGTCGAAATAAGGACTCTTACCTATGATGGTCGGCATTAGGATCCGCTCCGCGATCAAATAACATCTTTGCCAAGTACTCTTTGGACGACGACTTGAGGGCTTCTTCCAGAGCTTCGTCCCCAAACTTGGCATTCATTTCAATCAGTCTCTCAGCTGCCTTCATATTGCCACTAAAAATTGCTTGATCAAGCGGATATTTCGTCCTCGAACCTTTGCAGTTGATGTCCGCCCCGTGGCTCAGCGTGAACTCAAAGGCTTCGTCTTTGTGCGATTGGATTGATGCTTTCAGTGGTGTGCCATAGGTTGCATTGGATGTGCCATTAATCTCAGCTCCTCTATCAACCAAAAGTTGCATGATATCAATCTCGCCACGTCTGGCTGCATTGTGGAGAGCTTGACTACCAGGCAGCTTGAGTGTAGTATCCGCACCATTATCCAAGAGTAATCGCACCGTTTCGAGATCAGCTTCGCTACCTGCAAGGTTCAGAGGGTTGAAGTATCCCGCCGGTGGGATATTGACATTGACTTTGTTGTGCAAAAGCACTGCAACAACTTCGGCTTGGGCCTTCCCTTTCAAGAGAGCGCATGACAGTGGCGGGCCATGTCGTGGACTGGAAGCAGAGAGGTCATGACCGTAGTCGATGAGAAGCTGGATAATCTCTGTATTCCCACTTTTGATAGCTTTGTGAAGTGCATTTTCCTCGTCACCGCCATGGATGTTTACTGACGCCCCTGCATTAAGAAGCTGCTTCACAACAATCGCGTTGCCACTACTCGCTGCAGCAAGCAAAGGGCGCAAAAGTTGACCACAGTAAGGCGAATTGGGATCTGCACCCTCACGGAGAAGAAGTTCGATGATATCTTCGTAACCGTCATTGGCAGCTGTGGCAAGAGCAGATCCCAAGACCTCCCTGGTGAGACTCCCTTTACCGTCATGAGAGAAGAAGTATTTTAGGACCGGAGTTAGTCCTTGATACTGAGCATATAGCAAGGGTGGTCCATAATTCTGTTTCTTTTTCCTGAAACCTGAAGTTGTTGGCTTCTTCTTGGGCTTCTCAAACAACTTGCATCTATCGTCATCCTCAAGGTCGAGGTAGTGGATGATGTTGGTCTCGCTTTCAGGATCGAAAAACTTAAGCAGAAACTTCTCGACGGCATCCTCTTGTACATAAGCGTCGGCGGCTAGGTGGGTGATCCAGTACAATGCAGAGTAAGCAAGAAAGGGGAACTCATCGTAATCGAACCGGGAAGCATCCCCTAAATTGTTGAAATCCAGGAGGTATATCAAGCTCACCTGGGCTAGAAATTTCTTGCCTAACTCTTCATTGATCAAAAGAGCTTGAGAAAGGCTCTTCCTCGCACGATCCGAAAGAATGTATTCCTTAACAGAAAAGTGTGCAAATTGAAGCACTCGCACTTCCGGCCTGGGTTGTCTAGAAGCCTGATAACCTTCCTTACGTCCATCGTCAGGAAGCTCACTGATAGATACCAGGCTGGAACAGAATTCGAGGATATCATACGCATCTGGAAATCTTTCGTCCACGATGAATTTCTTGACGTCGAGGTTAACAGCCGTAGCCTCAGCCACTTCCTGGATCGTCATCGGTCTTGCTGAGAATGCTAAAAGCATCAAAACAGTCTTTAGTTCACGTTCATACAGTGAAGAAACATTGTTGAGAATTCTTGCGTAAGTTGCGTCCAGGGTTTTCGGCAGGTTGTTCAGTTCTTTCCGGATGTTGGGGAGTTTGAGGCATTTTCGAAGCTCTGAAAGTTGGCATACCACCCAGCGAAACCTGAGAAGAGGTTAGGAGTTGCTCTTCCATATAAGAGAATGTAACACCCACATTCCGTTAGCATCGTTCGTCAACTTGTCCTCAATTTCCTTCTTCACACTGTCAGGCCATCTCTTGAGTCGTGCATCTGTTCCCAAGCAGGAACGAATGTGACATCGAATATCCTCGTCTACCAAAGCTGACTGAACGTCAAGATTGATATCGCAAAGAGTTTCCATCTCCCGAGTAATGTCAGCTTCCGGACGACTCGCGACGAATATGTTCAGGGCCGCGGAGGTTGAGGTCTTTATCTCTCTCAGAGCTTCAAGAACCAGAACACGCTCCTCCTCTCCATCATCTTGTTTGCACTCATCCAGAGCATCGATAATTACAAATACCGGCGAGTCTTGACTGAAAAGCTGCGTAAGAGTCTCTGTAAGCTGCTGTAAATTGGGTCCTGCTCCATTGCAATCTTGATAGAGCTTCAAGATCTCGGGAGATGTACCGCCAGATTGCTGGCAAAACTGGTATACGAAGGACTGCAGACATCCAAGAGCAGTCTGTTTGCCGTGATCATTGAAGTCGAAATAGTAGTAAACGACATTCCGACCCGCTTTCATTGGACTCGATAAGAGATGCTCGATAACCGCAGAACTAAGCACCGTTTTTCCAGCGCCAGGAATACCGTGAAGCCACATGAGTTGACCTTCGCCTGAAGCGAACTTTTGATATTGCTCAGAGCGAAGAAGCCACTCGCAAGTACCTGACTCTTTCTTCTTGAGTGCAGCGTGATGATTGGTCGTAGGATCCGCTCCTGTCAGCCATTCCAGAATCCGATTCTGCTCCTCCCTGGCCTGCATGTCCACGAGCGAGCCCTTGATGTCGCTGATAGCACCGTCGACCACCAAATTCGAGGCCGCATTGTCTCCAGCCAGAGCGAGAATAAAGTTCGTCTTGTGTGCGCCCAGCTTCTGAAGAACTTCATCGATCTTCTTTGCCTCTAGTGGCCACAGCATCCTCCGTCGCACATTTGACGCCTCTGTCAACACTCTCAACTTCCTCTCCAACTCCTCCAAACCTTTAGAGCAAGCTTGAAAAGAGCCATTGCTGCGGTTCAGCGACTTCAGGAGCACGAAACGCTCATCAGTCTGGTCTTCAGCGAATGGTTTGAGGTTCTCGAGGATGCCTTTTAAGCTACTAATCTCGTCGATGACGCTTTGGATTCCGTTTGGGGCGTTTTTGGCTTTGCTGATATATTCGTAAGAACATTTCAGGACCTTTGCGCTGAATTCAATGAGTGCAATGACAGTTGCAGCTTCCGCCATGGTGAAATGCGGAGTCGTCTGCTCCTACTCCGTTGGGAAGACAATGCGCGCCCGGGCAAGAACGACTCCCATCACACGAGAGACAACTCGATGTCTGCTGAAGATCCATCAAAAAATAGGAATGATGTGGGGGTTCCAGCCTTTTTGATGTCGAAACAGCGGAGGCAGCCGCCGCTTTTTCAGTGAGTGTTTCAGGGGACCAAATTGAAAAGATTGGTTGGATCAGCAGCCTAGGTCTGCTGCAGATTCTCAGCCACCATGCAAGTCGTCGGGTTCAGGCAGCCAATACGTTGTGCCAGCTCGTTCGCAACCAATCATTCTTTTAGAGACCTCTGGCACTTACTTCGAAGTATCAGAGGAAGAGCCTTGCAGCGCTCGCTGGTACGGAAGGGGGAGGACAGTGGGTCTCGCCCACCTCAAGTATTCTGCCTTGACATTTGAGGAAATGTATGGAGAAAATTCTAGAATTCCAGACTTTTGATTGGAATAATAACCTTACTGCCTTACAAGGGTGTGCGAGACCCACTGTCTACGAACCCCCTTACGTACATCTGCTCGGCCTCGGCCAGCTTACCCTGGACACCTTGACATGGGCCTCTCCAACACTTTTGTATCTACATCATACTCAACGCAATAGTTCACAATCTTAATGTCAAAAGCGATACAACCGATCACGGCTCCAAGTTGTAAAGAGGTTGCAGGATCTTGTCGGGAGGTTAGTTTTGTTTCGTGCGGAGTTGATGTACTGCAGAAGCTCAGTGCCTCTCTGCTGCTGAGAATAACAAACTTCACCAACGCCTTTAACTGTAACGGAATTTGAGGTTAGTTGTGAAAAAGAGTTGTGGAGGAGAAGTTATACAGATATTGTAGAAAAGTGAACTCGACTTAACGCTAAACGCGTTAAAAGTATTAAATCAACTCCGTAGATCGCTAAACTCTAGAAATGAGATATTTAAGCATTTTTTAATCGATAAAAAATCTATAACGTAAATTTAGAATTATAATAAAGGTTAGTAATTGTTTATTATTAAAGAAGAAAAGAGACGAGGCTGTAGCGACTCCAACATATGAGAAGAGAAATCACTTGCAGGCTGTAACCATTTGGATCAGTAGGCCGACTCAGTTATATCATTCAGGTTACTAGTTTACCAAATTTCCTTAACATTAAACTCTATAACAATTTATTCCTTCTCATAGTGTTCTACCTCTCAATATGATTCACCTCGACAACACGTTCATTAGCCAGCCTATCTAACGGAAGGCCAAAGTTTTCCTCAGCAACACTGCAGACTCAACCTGCAAAATTTTCTGAGCAATAAATCTAACAGTATCGTGAGGATTGACCACATACCTCTGAATCTCCTCGCAGGAATTTTCGCAGCAAACATCTCATCGAGTTCAGCGGGGCTGCGGCCTTTCGTCTTAGGCAGGCAAAAGTATGTGATAACAGTGCATATAAGCATCCAGCCAGCAATATCATATAAGTCTACGCACCGAGATCACCACTAAAATAAATTAGCTTACGATTCCAAGGATAGAATTGGGAGGGAGAGACTTACGCATTTGCATTACCGATGTATGGGAGCACATAAACGACCACCAAATTAAACAGCGCCAACATCAGAAATATAAACGCACTTGTTTTGTTCCGTACACGAGCAATCGGTACCTCGGAAGAAACAATATACGTCAAAGGTCCAAAGCCAGCTGAAAAGAAAGCAAACATCAAACAAAAGGCAGCGATGGTCTTTGAAATACCGGGGTTGTTCGTAGCGTCCACAAAGTCTAGAGATCCGATGATGAGATTGATAATGAAAATTATCACGAAGGTGGTGAAAGCGAGGGTTCGTCCGCCAATGATATCGACGAGAAAGAGACCGGTGATAGCACCGCCTAAGACCAAGAGGAAGGGGTTGACGGATCCGCCGATTTGTGTTAAGAAGATCGTGGCGTAGTCGGTAGCGAATGGGATACCTGAGAGTTGTTGGAAATTGCCGATAGACAAAGAGACAAGTGTGCGTCTAAGATTTGTGCCCTTAATAGTTCATTCCACGGAAGGCAATTTTCTTCTTCCTGAGAGCTGCCTGCCATTTCAGAGCGTCGAGTTCAGCGGTGATCTGGTGTTCTGTGTAGCCCTGGCGTACACGTCGGAGGCTGTCCTTGGCTCTTCCATCCTGACCTTTGATCAAGAAGTAGGTCGGAGAGTCATGGACAAAGATTAGACTAGTTCCAATAATGATTGGCCACAGTACTTGAAGACCCAGAGGGAGTCTGTAAGCTAGGCTTGTGGGATTTGCGTATGTGGCCCAGTTGATTCCTGAAGTCACAACTGCTGCTCCGTCTATTAGAACAATTGACATTCCGAAAATGGCTCCTCAGATAGACGAAGGAGCTATTCCGGCCTGGAAAGTGGCAGACATGACGATGAAGATGAAGATAGCCACATCTCTGAATGAGTCGGATTTCAAGTTCAGTTTCTGATAATGGAGAACGGAGAGCTTACTGGTGAAGAGCGACCAACGGTCATCGCTGCAACATTGTAAGAGCCAGTTTGGATATCCGCGCCGATAAGGCTAAAGAGAACATCCAATATACAGAGTCCTCTTTCGACCAATTCTATCACCAGCGTATGCTGCTATGACCGAGCCTAATACAGCACCCGAGGTAGGAACTGCTGTCATGACAGAGATATCTGAGACGGAGAGACTGTATGTGCCATCTTTTCCTTTACTGCCATATTGCTTGATGAAGGATGGCATGGCAAGGATTCCTCCTCCCACAGAGCCATCGTAACTAAAAGTGAAGTAACGTCCCACAACACCATTCCGCCCACCCCCTTATTCCGCACACCTATTACACCAAAAACAGCGATTTTGAGGTATTAATATCTCTACAACTAATTAATAGAAAATTATACCTTTTTTATATTCGTATTTATTAGCCCTTTATAACTAACTTGGTACAGTCAATTACGATTCGGATCATAAATTATTACGTAATGTTTAAAAAAAATTTATATATAAAAAACGCTAAAATTCACTTACTAATAACTTCTTTAATAATAAGTATTATTTCATAAAACTTAAAAAATATAAAGACCGTACACGAGTCTGTAGGCTTTAAGAATTTTGAAGTAATTGTATTAGTAGTGTGTCTTAACGTCTAACCCCCCATCCCGACCACCCCCCTATTCCGACCACCTCGCTTAATTCCAGCACTTTTTATTCAGGAGTTAATAACTTTATATTACCTTAACTTTTATACATGAAATTATAGAATTTAATTCTTCTTCTAATTCCAATTCTACTAGTGTAATTTGGCGTTCTCCAGCTGCAATTTAAGCCTCCCGAATAACACGTATTATCACAAACTTAGAATTTGGACTAGTTTAGACTTTCCGTCTTTTCCTTGGCCTCAACTACTCTAACCTCTCTTCTAGCTCTCTAATCTTTATATTTGCCTTCCCTAATTCGTAATCCTTTTTATTAATACCTTTCAAAACCTTCTTAAAGAATAAACGTTATATTAAAAGTTAATTATGTGACTCGCCTACTAAGATACGCATCTATAAATAAATATCTCTCTTAGTTTTAGGCGTAAAGAATTAATTTAAAGAAGTAAAAGCCTCCGGAGGTAGTATTAGCGTCTCTTAAGGCTTTAAAAGAAATAAATTTGTCGATTTATTATTATTTTCTAACAGTAAAGGACTTATTAATAGCTTGGCTACGAATACCGGCTATAATCCGCTACTTCTCTAACCAGCCTTAATATTAAAAGGAGTAATACTCTCTTAACGTACCTTTTGGTAGTAAATAAGGAAATTGCGTTTGCCAATTGGAGTAGAATCGAGTAATGAACTCAATTTTTGAAGCTCTTTCCGGTAAGCACGCTTTAGGACCGAGAAAATCGACAAATCCAAAGGTTATAAGACGTAAGACGTATGTATAAGTAAAAATAACACATATATATTATACTTAAGGCACTTCCAAAGGAATTCCATAGCTTCGTGGCTCCTATAGCCGTCTAAAATAAGGAGTTTTATAAAATGATTATATGGTTCCGTCTGAGGAATAAACACCTTTTCTAGCTACTCTAAAGCCGTATCATTAGTTATCCACTCATTATCGGTTGCAGTAAAGTGCCATTTATTAAATACGTCTAATTGAGACGGGAACTACTGTTATTGGACCGATTTTCCCTTGTAAATTACTATAAGTTACGTAAAAAACCCCGTAGCAAAAATATACTCAATAATTATCGTCCATACACGTGAACCTGACTGTTTCCCTTGAACTTTGCGCTTTTCTGCGTGCCCTATAACTAATCCATTAAGGCCATAGCCTTCCATAACGCCAGTTTCGTCCATATTCTATCGCTGACTAGCTAGAATGGCTTTAATAGCCGGGATCTCCAGTTTTTAAAACTAAGGTCGAATAACTTCGGAATAAGCGCTATTAACACGTATAGAATCGACATATATCTGCCTCTTAGTCTTTAGAATAGGATTCCGTGCTAAAAAACGAGACATCTAGTGTTTTCCGAGTGGTCGGTGGTCCCCTTAAAAAGTTAAAAGCCTTTGGCCAAAAATTTTGATTTGTGCATGCGTAACTCCACGACTAAGAGACTCTTAAGTAAGCACTTAATTACTTAATCGATTCTCTACTACCGTAGGTAGCCTCTGCAAATGACTAGCGGCCTCCTAATATAGTAAAACCTTTTTGTTGCGGCCATAAAGGGTAGACCTTAAAACACCCCACTTAAGCGCTGCCTTCCGTAAAGACTTGCCATTTGCGACCTCCTTAAGCGCACACATAATTTCATACTCAGTATATTCAGGCTTTATAATGAAAACAATGCGAATTCCAAATTTAAAGAGAATTAATTAAAGAATGGAAGAGTAATTAATTATTTAAGTTAATAAGTAAGAGTGGCGGTGAGTTAAGCGAGGGTGGTCGGAATGGGGGGGTGGTCGGGATAGGGGGGTTAGACGTTAATTAAGTAATTAATTTCTCTCGTACAAATTATTTATATAGTGCTTTATACTTTACTTAAATATAAAATTATTATTAATAGAACTAGCTTAAAACTCGAGAACCCTAAGATAATATATTAAAAATGCCTTGAGTATAAATCTTAAGTTTTATATCAATAATTGCGGAAGTTATAAAGAAAATAAGAAAAATCAAATTTATACAAAAATTTGTGTAAGAGAAATTTCTTAGACCTTTATATACTTAGTATGTAATATTACGTAATACAAAATAAACATCCTTATTAAATCTAAAATCTCTTTTTAAAAATATTACAAATCTTTAGTTTTAGCTTTGTCTATTAGTAAATAATAAAAATATTAATCACTAAAAGTAGTGAGTTTTGGTGTAAAAGGGGTGGCGGAATAGGGGGGTGGGACGTTATGCCAAAGAGACCAGAACAGCTAGAGAGATGAGTTAGGCGGTAGGTACAGTAAATATTTCAGTGTGAAAGGAAGGGAGTGATTCGAAGGCATACCCGTGACCATCAGCCTTGTGTTGTGACGAAGATGAAATGCGGCGCCATGTTTGGGTTCCTGGGTATTCCATCGTGGCACCACTCATATGATGGTTCGACCCAAGAATTTCTGTGACGATGTATAATACTGTATAATCGATATTTGCCGGCTTGTATTGTCTGAGAAAGCTTTTGAGACACAGATATGAAGGGCTGTCAAGAACTTAAGATATACCTCCAGAAATTCCAAGTCCTCGCACTCTGATGTTTCATTGTAGTATCGTTTATTTGCTAATTCCCTCGTGCATTCTTTCATACCTAAGGAAAGAGATGTGAACGCCATCCCATCCCATAGTCACTCTGGGGTTTGGGGGACAATATGGGGTTACCGGTGTGGGGTAAGGTAGGGCAGGTCCACAGTCAGCATCGTAGCCTCAAACTGGATAGCTTCGGTCCTGAGCTCGGGAAACTGCTGTTACGAGACTACTTCCACGTAATGTTTTGTCGGATCTAAATGCGACACAGATCGCCAATTATTGCCAGGTTCTGGCCAGCCTTCTGGAGGGAGAGGTGGTTGTAAAGTTTAAAAATGCATTCGCGTCAAGCCGGCTTTCCAGCTCGGCAAATGAACTGACGCGAGTCAGTCATTCCACTCACTTCACAACCTCGTAAATCCACAAACAAGTTTCTTGCTACTGTACAAATTTATTGTGATAACTACACAGTATATGAAGTTTGTTCTGTGTCTTGGAGCTGAAGATGAATTATTATACTCATAAACATTCGTTCGGAGACGCGAAGGGAATCGCCCGCGGAGCCGACCAGGACGTGGTGCAATTTAGGGGCATCCCATACGCCCACTTTCCAGCACGTTTCCGCCAAAGCACTCTTGCAAACGATTTTGCCTCAGCGACCTACGATGCAACAAACCTCGGGTACGTTAACCAGCATGGAAAGAATGGAAGTCAGAAATCAAGCTGATGAAATTAAAATCGAATTATAGACCAGAATGTCCCCAACTCTTGCTACCCTACCCAGCTTTCTGGGACGAAGCAGCCCCTCCAGATGTACCCAATACTCCAAGCCCGCTACAAGATGAGTTTAAGTGTCTCAATCTTTCTGTAACAGTGCCGAAATCTGCACTCGAAGGCCAGAAGAAGGATCTTCCCGTGTTACTTTTCATTCATGGTGGAGGATTCATGGGAGGCAGCCATATCGTCAAAGTAGCCGGCCGAGAAATCTACGACCCCACGAACCTCGTGCGCGCCAGTATCGGTCTCAAAAAACCAATCATAGTCGTAACGATCAATTATCGAGTCGGGATCCTTGGATTTGCGTCGTGCAAAGAACTTAAGGAGTTCAATGCTGCTAATGATGAACCGTTTGGGAATTATGGGTTGCATGATCAGAGACAGGCTTTAGATTGGGTGGAAAAGTATATTGGTGCTTTTGGAGGAGATCACGACAAGGTCACGATTTACGGGACGAGTGCTGGTGGGGCTTCTTGTCATTATCAGTGTGTTTCTAAGGAGAGAAAGTTCAAGCGAGCTATCTTGTCAAGTGGCACGTTGATTGGGATTGGGCCGGTAGCTGTGGAAACGCTGCAATCAAATTTTGAGGATGTTGCTGGGAGATTGGGGTATAAGGCAGAAGATGGTGGCATTGTGAAGTTTGTGCAATCCAAACCTGTGGAAGAGTTGTTGCCTTGTGCTCCTGCAAATAGTGGCGGGGCGGCTAGACCTACAATTGATGGGGATTGGACGACTGGGCATGAGTTGGAGCGTTTACCCAGCGTTTCGAACCCTCCAGATATAATGGTTGGATCCTGCGTGTACGAGGTGAGCTTTAAGTTACAAGCAACTGCTTTGTGATCGTAGCTGACGGCCTTGCAGCAAGAACTAACAGACATGATGATCGGCGGACGAGATCCTAATGACAAGCAAACAATCCAAGAGAAACTCGAAGTCGCCAAGCTCGTCCTAGCATCCAATGGGCTTCTCAAAACCACGAATTTTTTTCTCAATCCAACTCTTCTAGCGGCTTACAACATCGACACCTCCTCCAAAACACCAGAGACGAATGCCATCTCCCATAAGGGCTTGGCCGAGCTTCTCGCTGATTTTCTCTTCCGAGCCAGTGCAGTTCAAACCGCTCTAAAATATCCCGGTGATGCCTTCCTCTACGACTTCCAATCCACCAATCCATTCCTTGGTGCGCGACAGAGCTACAAACAAGCAAATCATGGGGTCAACGATTTATTCGTCTTCAACGTCGCAGAAGACCAGGTTCCTGCTGAGGATCGAGCCAATTGGGCAGCATCAGCTAAGCAGACACAGGAGCTTTGGATACGTTTTGTGAATGGGGAGAAGCCATGGGGTGCTATTGATGCGGGCAAAAAGGGACCAGCTTTTACATTTGCTGATGGAGCGAAGGGTGGGGAGAAGGAGACGATAAAATTGGCGGTTGGTGATGAGCATTGGAAGAGATGGGACATGATATTAAATCTCGATGGCTGATTAGATAGTTAGCAGGCGTTCTGAATTCAGGAGTAAAATCCTTACAATCAGGACAGTTGATATGCTCTACGACCACATTCGTTGACAAGGAACTTAATACATTGATTAATCACGTGATCATCTTCTTCAAGATGTGATGGGCTTCTTCTGCTTTAAGAATCTTTGCAGATAAGGATTTTTACCACCGCGGAGTTTGGAGAGCAGCCGGGAAATCCCTTCGATTGCATCGATCTCCGAATTCTCCAGTGGGACGTATGTAACCATGTTCTGGGAGTTCGGGGAGTCCGGTTGGGATATATACTGGCATTTAGCGTGTCAGAATCTGCCATTTGAAGTGCTTGGTGGTTCGAATAGGGTATAGCGGTCAGGGAATTCGAACCAATATCATAAAGCCTGTCAATCTGTGTGTAAATTGTCGGCGAAACTAGATAATAATGAATAGAATTGGCATCGATAGAAGACTTACGAATCCGATCCCGTGCACCTCCATTGCACTGAAGCTGAAGTGTTTGCATAGACCGACGGTAGATAGAGCAATAGTTACTGCAGATCTGAGCGCCAGCTGGGGATATTCGGAATGATCTGCGAGAAGATCGTGTTTAAAGCACAGGTGCCACAGTCTACTCATAAGCCATAACTGTGGGACGCCGACATCAAACTTCTGCGTTTCATATAGTGGAGGTAGCTGCCTCATTTGATGATCTCTAGAATCCATTGGCAATAAGGATATTGCCCATCCCTCCTGCGTGCAGCCAGTAACCTGGCTTAATCCGTGACGAATCATCAAGGCAGTCGTTCTGTCCATAATTTTACATCCACCAGTGACTATTTTGCATTCGCCATTCCAACATTTGATGAGGCCATCGTCGATACCAATAGTGTCGAAAAGATCGATCAGTTGAAAGAGCCCTGCCATCGACAACGATCTGATTTGGCTGTGTGATTATGCCCAAGGTGGGAGCAGGTTTGGGAGCCGATGCAGCGCCAACATCACAAATCGAGCGCATGGTCTTTCCAGGTTCTCCTTTGAATTTAATAGGGTGCCGTTGCTGAATTGCATAGCCTCTAGTTTTAGGTTAATCTTGGTTGCTAGAATTGGAAGTAAAATGTCTACCTTTCAGTTATGCTCAGGAAGAGAAATACCCCCAGTCTTTGACTCCTCACAGCATGGGGAAACTTGGAATAAGAGCTCAAATCGTAGAGTTCGAGAACAGTAGCCAGGTTTACAGCTTCTTTCAGGCGAATCCAATCCACGCTGCATTATGTTGACCGCGCCCAAATTGACATCCAAATAAGAAAAAGCTTGTGAGAACAGTGTTGATGCTAAGATTTTCTCCAAGACTTGGTTTGTTATGTAACTTGATTGCTTCCTTTAGCAACATGCTTGCTTGCGATTCTATTTCTCGAAAGGATGATTGCTCGTCCTCCTGAACTGGCTGTGTAAGTGCGAATGCGCACAAGGCCAAGAGCATGGAACCAAATTCTGGGTTTCGAAGATGCTCCTGCGACATTATTCAACTATAAATGCTTGATCTTGAAATTATGGGTAGAGTCTGATGCAGCCTTCCGAAGAAAACTTCAATCCACGGGAGTATTTGCTGCTCACAAATCAATTCTAGCCGGAAGCTCGTTGTATCGGTAAAGAGTTGTGATGGTAGAAACACGTGATAGGGACTTGGTATGGAAGTTATGATGGGGTCGTTGTTTGATTCTCCCATATGGCAGAGGTTTGAAGTTTCTGGCAGAAAGTTGACATCAGGCCATGAATTTTTGGCATCAAATTCCACAGGCGTCACTTGATAAGAAGGCTCTGCTTGTACATACAAGTCACCTTCCCAGTTTATAAAATCACTGATCTCCATGTCTGTAAGGTCAGGAAACTCTCCGACAGGCTCAGGACTTGGAAGAATGGCAGCAGATGTGGTTTTAGCAGCAGGTGAGGGACCAGAATTTGAGAGCTGCAGAGGGCCGTTCGGCAATGATGGCGAACCGCGCGTGGCATCGTGCTTTTGCGAAGCCAGCTGTGCCTGATATCTGCGTATTGCCTCTACCTTCCTACATTCAGTATAAGCCAATATTTCTTAATTCTTGAAAGGATTAATTACCATCCAACTGCTTCCCTTTTCCGACGCTGCGATACCCAGGTGCAAACTTGGCTTACTCGGCGACATGATGAGCAAGGTTTCATTGAATCACACTTTACAAACAGTGAGCTATTTGACGCTATCGTGAATAGAGATTTTCCAACTGACTTTTCTTTCCGAGCTCTGCATTGGTCGCAGAATCTATGAAATTGTCGAGTCTCTTGCTAAGTGAACTGTGAAGGAGGGGTAGCCATCTGTTTTCATCTACCCTTGGGGTGAAGGCGCAGGATCGGCATCCGGTATCATCAGTTGCTTATGACAGCAATTGAAGTTGGCTATTCCCATGTGCGGTCGTGACTTTTGCGCATGCATGTAATCGTCAGCTAGCGGGGCGGGCTTCCTTAGCTCGCATTCGTAAGACTGGAAGGATGTAGGAAGCCCACCGTAGGCGACCTGACGATTAGTTGTGGAAAGATGGAGATGAGAAGTAGGAGAACGTCGCCACACTTAAGAACTCACTGTAGCGTACGCTAGCTGCAAGGTCCCCCATCCTCGGGACAACAGGGGTTGGAAAGCCACAATCTCGCCGAGCCTTTAAATCAGGATGCCTCATCTCCGCAGGAACTTTGCATGTAAGAGTTGTGGCCACAGCTCGTGCGAGTACAGAGCTCGGGGTCTTTTTTTCTCCCCACCCTTTTCGCTAAAAGTAAAGCAAGGTTTAAAAAAGACCTGGTAAGGCTATCTCAGTTAACAACCGGTTAAAGATTAGCTAAACAATTTAAATTTCTTTTATTAAAATAATAACTTATTTATTAATTAAAAGTTGAATATTAATTTATAATTAGCTTTAATATAAATTTTTTTTAAGATTAACCTATAACTAATTAATTAATTAATTAATTACTTTTTATTATTATTTTAATTCATAATTTATTATTAAATATCAAATATATTTATAGCGGTGTTTCTGTATTATATTTTAACAGTGTAAAAATTGATTAGATTATATTAGATTAATAGCTGTTAATCTAATTCTAATCTAATCTAATCAATTAATCAAGCGTTAATCGATTAATATGATTAATACAAGAGCCGCATCCTAATTGGGCTTACACTCTTAGGATGTCGTATAGACACGGGCAGCTGCTCTCTTTGCACTGCACGTGACTTAATTAAGTTCTGCTACTGTAGACCGCCTTTAGGAGAATAACTGTTTTCTTTTAATTCTTAGAGCTTTTAGAAGAATAATTAATTACTTTAATTCAATTATAACTGCTCGCAGTGCTTTAATCCACTTCTATACTATAGTTATGAGCCTCGTTGACGAAGCTATTAAGTTAATATTTTTCCTTCTGTGCGTTATTAATTTAAATAAAGCTTATAAAGTAAGTTTATAAGTAAAGAGCATTTATTATACGTTAAAGAGTTTTTTACTTTATTATAAAATATAATTTATACCGCTGTTTTTTATTAACTCTTTAATTTTATTTTAGACGAATATAAAAACCGAGCAACTAGACTTAATATTTCTCTAGTTTTTCCTCCTTTATCGAATACTTAAAGCTTACGAAAGCAATTTATTCGCTATAATAGACTTAACTTTAGCCTCTTCTTTAAATAATTAAACCTCTTTTAATTATAATAAGCGCACTTAAATTCCTTAATATTAAGCGTTTAAATCCTTTTATATCTTTTATAAAATATAGAATTCGGTAAACCTTACGTTATTAATTATTTTTAACCTTTTCGACGCCGAACCGAAACCCTTATTATTAAACGATTTAAAAGTGTAATAAGATAAAGAAGCTATTAAATACAACTTCTAAGCTTAAGCGAAATAAGACGAAGATATTCGCGACTTTATAAAAAAGGGCCTTAAGCCGAGCGCATTACTACCGGCAAAGGCTATAATTAAGAATATAATTTTAATATATATTACTCTTATAAAGGAATACATAAAGAAGCTCGTATAATAAACGGAAAAGGCTCGAGCTTATAAGGCAGCTTATAAGTGGATTTAGGAGACAATTAATTCCTTTATTTACTAAGGAATAGTTAGGTGTCAGGAGTGGAATCTAGTATAAGGAGGGTCGGGGGTTTTACGGAAGGTTTGCAGGCTTAGTATAAATTATATATTAATATTTTTATTTATTTACTTCAGAGGGAAGTAAAAAGGATTTAAAAGGCTAGAAATCAGTCTAAATTATAATTAACATACCTTAAACGTTTTAAATAGTAATTCCTTATTATTTAAACTTATATTTTAATCTCTTTATTTATATAAAAATAATTCGTTACTTATTCGAAGCCTTCACGAAATAATTATAATAGCTAAAAATAAGAAAAAGACAGCTTTAGCGGCAAAAGAGATACTATAATCACCCTTACCTTACTCTATCGATTAACTATTAAATACCCTTTAAAATGACCTTAAAGATAATTTACTTACGCGCAGCGAGTAATTCTAGTACTTTAACGGAGGTTTAAAAGGTCTTATAAATAATAATAAAAAAGGCTCGAATGCTAAAGGAGTTATTAAAACTAAGCGACGACGAATCTTAAAAATTTAAATATAAATTAAGCGAAAAAAGAAATAAAAAGCAGTTCGGAACTAAATTAAAGAATTAAAAGAGGTAATGCGGAAGCGAAAGGATTTAAAAAGAGAATTAGCGGATATAATGCGAAGGGAATAAAAAGAAGAGGAAGGTAAAGGATATATAAATAAAGAAAAGCGTCGACGCCTAAATACGGCCGGGGACCGCTATTATAACGAACCTACGAGACCTCTTCGAGATAACTTCAATATACGTTCGATGTCGCACCGACAAATCCTAAAAATATAAGAGCTTTCGATATATAAAGGTAAGAGTGCTAAAAAAGCTTAATCTTTTATTTAAAGTATTAAGTAAAAGTTTCGTTAAAATAAAAAAATAATATATATTATAAATAAAAATAAGATTAATAAGTACGTTCTTGCTTTCGACGAGAAAGTAAAACGGAAGTAGACCGGGTTCAAATCGAGGCTAAGACAAACTCACTTACTTAAGAAAGGTTTAAGCAATAAATACTAAACTTAATTATAAACCCTGGAAATCGAGAGCTTACGGTACTTAATTAATATAAGAACGCTTAATAGCGCGAGAACGAGTCGGTAAATGATTTCGTATCTTTTCTTAATAGCTTAAAGTAACAATTAAAGATCGGAGATAATACGGCGAGACGACGGACTTTTTACGCTAAATTAAAGCTTAAGTTAAAAAAAGAAATCACTAAATTTAATATTATTAAAATTACTAAAACCTACGAAAAACTAGTATTTTTAACTCGTCGTATTAAAAATATTAATAAAGTAAATAATTAAAATAAACCCTAAAAGAACACCGACAAGGCTCTGAAGAAGGACAGCGATCGCTCTTGCGGTAATAAACTATTTTACATTTCCTCTTCGAACTTAAACCAAAGGCAAGACAAATTTAGTAATATAAATCGGACTTTTATCGGTGCTAAGTCGAGGGCAGAAGGATTAAGTAGTAAGGAATGCTTCCGTTATAAAAAGCCAGGTTATTTAATAATAAAATACTTAAAGGTTACGTATTATAATTATTAAAAAAAAAGATATATTTCTTTAAATTATACGGAGTCATAATAGACGAGAAACAAACTAGCCTAATTTTAATCTCTTTATTATTAACAAAATCAGGCGAAGAGGAACGGCAAAAGATTATAATACCGGTAGAGATTCAGACTTAAGACGAAAAGGTGCGAATCGAACGAGCACGTCTCGATAGCGGTGCCGAAAGCAATTGTATTTCTTAGGCGCTTATAATCGAATGCAGATAGAAGCTTATAATTAATTAAATTAATTTAGTTATAATCGAAGGAAAAGAAGTTATTATTTACGGAATTTATTTTTTATAATTATATATTATTAATAATAAAAGTATTATAAAAGAATATTAATAGTCGTATATTGCCTACGACTTCGAGATTTTAAGAATTACTTTTATTTTAGGATTTCCTTAACTTAAAGAAGTTAACTTTATTATTAAATTTCGATCGAAGACCTAGCGGTTTCCTTTTAAAAGGAATTAAGTTAACGTTATTTTTATTAAGAAGTTTATAAAGAAAACTCGAAAAGATTAAATATATTACGTTATATTTAACGCTAAGACTATCGAAAGTGCCGAGTTGCCTCCGAAATATATTAATTATTAAGAGATCTTTAATAAAATAAGTACTAAAACACTATTTAAATACTATTTAATAGAGCATTAAATCGACCTCGAACTTAATAAGAAACTATTATAAGGACTCGTTTACTTACTCTCTGAATTAAAGCTAACAGTACTCCGAAAATACTTTAAAGCGAGTTTAAAAAAGAGTTAAATCTAAAGGTTTATTAGCTTTATAAAAGCGCTTATTCTATTTATATTTAAAAAAGGCGGAGGACTGCAATTATATATTAATTATAAAAGGCTTAATATTATTACGGTAAAGAATCGGACCCCTTTACCTTTAATTAACGAAACCCTCGATTAATTAAGACGCGTTAAAGTGTTTATAAAACTAAACCTAAAGAATGCGTATCACCGACTTTAAATTAAGTAAGACGACGAATAAAAGACGGCATTTCGGACTTAATATAGATACTTTAAGTATTACGTACTTCCTTTTAGACTCTCGAATGCTTTAACGACATTTTAAGCTTATATTAATTAAGCCTTAATTAAATTAATAAACGTTACTTATATAATTTACTTAAACGATATTCTTATTTTCTTTAAGAGTATCGAAGACTATATAGAAGTTATTTAGGAAGTCCTCGAAAGGCTTTATATTTATAAATTCTACGTTAACCTTAAGAAATGCGCATTTAATATTAATACTATAGAGTTTTTAAGGTTTATAATAAGTCCGACAGGCATCCAAATAAACCCTTTTCAAGTCGAGAACATCTAAAAGTAGCCTTTATTTAAGTCGTAGCGGGATATATAAGTATTCTTAAGGTTTATTAACTTTTATCGCCGTTTTATTCGTAATTATATAAAGGTTATTTAATTTATTATTAACTTATTAAAAGAAATATAAAAAGAAAAGAAAACGAAGTTATTTCGATTCTCTCGCGCAGCTATTACGGCGTTCTTAATCTTAAAAGAGAGATTCTCTTAAGCTCCGATCTTTTGTCACTTCAATCCTTAATTAAAGATTTAAGTAAAAATAAATACTTTGAAATTCGTTATTAATAAGATTTTGTCTTAATTATTCGGCGGCGGTGCGGAAGCTCGATAACACCTTATTGCATTTTACTTAAAGAAGCTTTTTCTTATTAAGTAATAATATAAAGTTTATAACGAGAAGTTAATAGCGATAATATATATATTTAAGCAATAAAGTCAATATCTTTAAAGCGCTTTTAATATTATTACAGTCCGAATAAATTATTATAATCTTAAATACTTTATAATAAAACAAAAGCTTATCGGACGGCAAGCGAAGTAGGCCGATAAACTAATTGAATTCGATTTTATTATTAAATATTAAACTAAAACTATAAATTCTATTAATAAGCTTTTGCGAAAACCTGACCTTAAAGACTTAGAACTTAATCGAAGTAAAGACAAAGAAAAGGAGTAGTTACCGACGTTATATTAAAATCTACGCTTAATTATAATATTATTAAAGAAAAGGCTTTTATTAATAATATTTTTAAAGTCGGGGCTTAAATAACCCCGCACCGATAAGTTATTAAAGCCAAATTAAAAATCGTTTATAAAAGATTTATAAGGTAACGAAAAGCAATCGAAAGGGGCATAAAAGGCCTTCGACGAGTCTATTATTAATATTATTAATTATAAATAATATATACCACGGCGAGTAGTAGTTATATTATTATAAACTAAAATAATAAGCAGCGAACTTTCAGAATTAATTTAAAATATAATCTTTAATTTATAAAAAGTAAATCCTTTTATAATAAATAAAATATATAAATCGATTCTAAAGGGACGTCGAGTTAAGTCCGAAGGACACTGAAAAATATACAAAAATAAACTATTACGATATTATAATAAGACTTATATATTACTTAAGAAGTTATTTTAAAGTAAAATCTTAAGTATTAATTATAATAATACCGTAATAAAACACTTTAAGTTTTAAAGAACCTTTAAATTACTTTCGAGGAAATACTTTTAATAAAAACTACGTATAAACGTTAAAAAATATATAAGTACTTACGTAAAGTATTAAAAAAGGAAACTAAGAAAGCACCGACCTTACGGCGAATTAGCCCCGTTTCTTATTCTTTTAAAACTTTAAAAAAAGATAATTATAAATTTTATTATAAACTTACCGTCGAGTAAAAGAATAAGTCGAGTATACGATTTTATTCTTATAATTGTCGATTAATTTACGAAATTAATTTAATATATCTCCGTAACAAAGATAATTATTACATTTAAACTAGCCGAGCTTTTTATATAACACGTATATAAGGACTTTAAATGCCTTAAAGGTATTATTACCGACAAAAGCTTTATTTTTATAAGTAAATTTTAATCTTTAATAATATTCTACTTTTAGGTTCGACGTCGACTTAATACCGCATTTTATTCGCAAACTAATAAATAAACTAAACGATAATACTAAGTCTTAGAATTTTATTTAAAAATATATTGTAATTACCGCTAAAATAATTAAGCTTTTAAGTTAATCTTAGCCGGATTTATATATAATAATTTAATACCTTTTTAAATATTATACGAGTTTAATTTAAAACTTAATTTAAACGTTAAAAACGACGTTTAAAAAGGAAAAGTATTTATTATAATTAAGAAAATAAGACTTTTATAATAGAAAAGAGAAGTACTTACGGAAAAGCTTTGAATTGCTTTCGAATCTTATAAGAAGTTTTATAATATTAAATATAAAAAGATTAGATTTTAAGTCGGAGATATAGTTTTATTAATTATAAAGTATCTTCGACAATTAAAGCCTTTTCGAAAGCTTATTAATAAATTTTTAAGGCTTTTTAAAGTTAAAAGAATTATTTATAATTACAGTTAAGTATATTAACTCGAACTGCCCCCGACTTATCGCATTTATAATACTTTTTATATATTACTTTTAAAACTATAATAAGAATAAAAAGGAGTCGAAGCTAGACCGAAAGTAATTTAAATATAAAAATAAAAAGAGTTCAAAGTTAAGTTTATTTAAGCTTATAAAGATATAAGGCGAGGCCGCTTATATTTAATTCGTTAAAAGGGTTATTTTATTATAAATAATATTTAAGAGTTTATAAGTTATTTTATATACGTTAAAAATACGTTATAAAAATACTTAAGAAATATATTAAAAAAAAGAAAATTAAAATTATAATAAAAATTATAAAAATAAAAAGATTAAAAGTAAAAGTCTTTATTTAAGTCTTAAAGAGCGTTAAAAATAAAATAAAAAAAGGCCGAAAGTATAAACCGTAATATAATACAAGCCCAAAGGCGTTATTTATAGCTTAAGGCTGCCCTCGCTAAAAGAGAAAAAGCGGCGGGCCCGAAAGTCCTCTTTTATATTCTTATTTTTATTTTTATTTTTTTATTTTTTAACTTTGCCCTTAAGGACTTATTAAAGTTAATATAAAGGAAATATAAAGGCATATTAATACTTATAAGAATACGACGTAATAACTCTTAAAGGAAAGCGTTAATCTCGTTTTACGTAACGAAAAGCTAGCAAAAGAGGGCATTAATAATAATAATAGCGGCAAGAGCAGCAGTAGTAGCGGTAGCAAGACGGGGGATAGCAAAAGCGGGACGGAAGAGAAACAAGGCGTTACCGCTAGTAAACCGGGCGGTCCGAGTAAATTAGTTTACCGCGGCTATTACGGCAATAGCTAGATCCCGAACCTCGTCGGCTGAGGCAAAACCGGAGGCGAAGTTATCTTAAGCCGTAAGTAGCTTTAAGGCAAGGTCGTATATCTCCTCGAGGAGCTATTAGAGTTAATATAAATACTTTAATATTTATTAATAACGAAAAGATATTAAAATACTTACGGCAATATATTGAGACTTTTAATTATAATAGTAATTATATTTAATATTATTAGCTTTTGAAAAAGTATAAACGTAGTTTACTACGTTATTAGCGAGGTAGCGAGCGTAGCGGCAGTAAATCGAAGTTATATTAAAAATAAGTCAGATATATAATTTAATATAATATAATATAATATAATAAAGGAGAAACGGAGGGACAGCGAAGTTAAATCGGAGGGGAAGATAATAATATTAATTAAAGATTGGATTTATTTAAGGGCTAAAATATAAATAACTTATAATAGAATTCGCTATACCGCCTAATTACGCGAATTATTATTAATTTAGACCCGTTTATATTCCGATTTAAGTCCGTAATATTACTGTTTATATTATAAGTAGACTACTCTTATTTTAAGGAGTTGAGTCCGATTTAAGTCCGTATGTATTTCGATTTACGTTTATTATATTATATTATTATTATATTATTTTATATTTTATAAATAAAATTTTAAAAGAGGAGGTAATATTAAGAGTAGAATCTAATATAAGAAGAGTCGGGAGTTTTACGGAAGGTTTGTAGGCTTAGCATAAATCACATGTTAATATCTTTATTTATTTACTTCGAAAGGAAGTAAAAAGGATTTAAAAGGCTAGAGATTAGTCTGAATTACAGTTAATATACCTTAAACGTTTTAAATAATAATTCCCTATTATTTGAACCTTACATTAGGAAATACGAGAACGAATAAGCTCATATAAAAAAAAGCAATTAATCGAGATAATAAACAAAGACTTTTAATTAAAATTATAAACTCTTTAATTACTCCTCCGAATCCTTAAAAGAGATTACGCTTCTTCGGAAATAAATGCTCGTACGCTAATATAATTTACTTATAAAAAGAAGCTCGTTATTATTAAGGCAAGGCGAGTTATGTTACGGCTGGCCAAAGGTTGATACGGTGCAAGAAATAGCTTTATATTTAGACCTAAAGCTACGCTTAAAATCAAGAAGAAAAGATAAAGAGAAAAGGAAAGCTCTTTATAAAAGGGAGCTTTAATATAAATACATAAAGGTCCCCTTAGCCTTTCCCGATTAGGCCTTGTTGGATTTCACTTCGGTAACTCGTGCCGATTCTACCCTAGAATAGCCGAAGGAATTTCCACTGCTTACGCGGCCCGGAAATTACCTTCGTATTCCGGGAAATTACGCTCGTATTTAATTACGTAGCTCGTATAAACTACGTAATCAGTTACGTAGTCGTAAAAGCTTCTAGAGAAGCTATTATTTTATATATAACTACCGTAGAGCTCTTCTAGCTCTTCAAGTAAGCAAAGCAATTCTCTCTCTTTGATCACGTGTCCTCACCTACTGCGCTTCCTCATTCCTGATTGGCTCGCCTATTCTCACAAGTTCTTAAGATTTAAAGTCGGATTAACCGGCATTTAGGCGGACCCAAAGCGAATCCGTTTAATTTAAGAATAATTAAAGTCGAAATCTTATAAAAATATTTAGGTTTTTTTAAGCTTTGTGAATTTTTATTATAGATTTATATTAAGATATTTTAAGATAGCCGTAAGTTTAACGGGGGCTCTTTAAGATATAAAGAATAAAGTTAAAAAAGGACCCTTTGAATTCTTTAATATAATTAAGAAAAGCTTTAAAGATTTAAAAGTAGCTTTTATTAATATATTAATTATAAAGCATTTCGATTTTATAAAGCGCATTTAAATTAAAATTAATGCTTTTAAATTTATAATTATTAATATTTTCTCTTAATAAGCTAATTTTAAAAAAAGATTTAAGCGACACTAAAAACTTATTACGTATTAATCCCGCAAGATAACTAGTGCTAAGCGGAATTATATTACTCATAATAGAGAGCTTTTAACTATTATTAAGTGTTTTAAGGAATGGAGGCATTACCTTAAGGGCAATTAATATACTATTAAAGTGCTTACAGACTATAATAACCTTAAGTATTTCATAATAGCGAAATATCTTAAGAGTCGATAAGTATAATAAGTAATATATTTTATTACTTATAATTTTAAAATCTATTACCGCAAAAATATCGTAAACCCGGCGAATAGACCTAATAGGAGGCTAAATTATCGAGAATTTAAAGGCCTTATTAATATTACTTAATTATTAATATTTTAAAATAAATTAAAAAGAGCCTTTATAAGTGCTTTATAAAGTCGAGAAGTTAATATTAAAGCATTTTTAGATAGGGATTATAAGACATTATTAAGAAAACTATTTAATATTATTAAAGATCCTATTAATAAAAGGCCGGACTTAATGTTAATAAAATCGGAACGAGTTATTTAAAAGAGAATTCTAAAAGCTAAGCATGTAAAACCTAGTCCTTTAGACATTATACTTAAAATAATAGCTTTATTTATAAATATATTATTATATATAAAAAGCGAAAACTGGCCGCTTATCGTAGGAATTAATAATTATAAATATTTTATTTTAATATTATAAATAAAAGTAATAACTAAAAGTTAAATAACTCTGGCCTTATTAACGAAGCCGCTACGGGACTTAATTATTTTCGCTTAGCGTAATAATGAAAATTATAAAAGTATAATTAATATAACGAATAAACCTAAATCTTAATTAAATTAAAAATAAAACTTAAATATATCGGGACTTCTTTAATAAAATTTTAAAGCTTATATCTTAAATAATTTAATATTAAGAATAAAAATCATAAAACTTCATTATAATAACCCATTAGTAGGGCATTACGGTGTTATAAAGACTTCGCAACTCCTCCGTAAAACCTACTTTTATGATAAAATAAAAGATAATATTAAAATATATATTAAAAAAATATAATGTTTATTAAAGGATTAAATTAAAACGACATACGCTATATAGACTTTTAATAAGTCTCCCGAGGCCTTCGCAGCCTTAGTCTAAGATTTTAATAAATTTTATTATAAGGTTGCCGCCCTATAAAGACTTATTTAATAGCTTAGATTTTAATTATATATTAATAATTATTAATCGGTATTCGAAGATAGCCCGGTACTTAATATATTATAAAATAATTAATACTCTTGAACTTATAAAACTATTATTTAAGAAAGTGTTTTCTCTCTTTAGCGTACTTTAAGGCATTATATTTAATAAAAGTATAGTGTTTATTAATAAATTTTAATTTATTCTTTACTTTTATATATATATATTAAATAAAGGTTAAGCTTTATATATTATTCTTAAATAAACGAATAAATAAAAAGACAGAATTAAAATTTAAAAATATACTTTCGCGCCTTTTACGAAATATTATAAAAAAACTAAATAAGAAAATTAGCTTTTGCTGAGTTTACTTATAATAATTCTTTTTATTAAACACTTTAAATATTTTTATTTTAAGTTTATTACGGCTATAAGCCGGTAATATTATAGAATCTTAAGAATAATATTTAAGGAGGAGAGGTATTAATTGCCTAAGACAAAGTTAAATTATTAAATAATAAACGAGTTAAACTTACGAAAGTTTAAGATTATATATAATAAAGTCGGGCTATTATAATGCCCGGCATTTAAATAAACATTTTTAATTAAAACAATAAATAATACTTAATATTAAGAACATTCGACTAAAGATTAAAAAGCTATCGCTAAAATACATTAGCTTATTCTAAATTATTAAGTACGTAAGTAATGCGGCATATATTCTAAAGCTGCTAAGCTTATATAAAAAGCTTTACTTAATATTCCATATATTTTTATTAAAAAAATATATAATATAAGCTAGTAAGTAACTAAATAATTACTTACTCGATAAGCTTCCGGAATTAAGTAAAAAAAATAACCTTTAAAAATAAGAAGTTAAAAGCATTCTTAATTATAAGTAAAATAAAAAAGTAAGACTAGAAAATATTTAATTAAATAAAAAGATTTCCCAAAAGATTATAACACTTAGCTTTTAATATATTTAAACCTCGAGAATACTAAGGAAACTCTTAATATATATAATAAAAATTATAAATTAAAAAGTCAAATATTAAAAGTAAAAAAGTATAAACCTTCCGCGTAACTTATAAAAAGGCCGAGAAGACTATAAAAGGTCGAGAGGTCGAAAAAGCACCGCCGATTATAAATAAAGATATTCTTTTCTTATATTTTTTATAAAGGTTTTAAAGGTTTTATTAAGGCTTTAAAAGTAATACCGGCGTAGGCATAAAATATATAATATTATATTAAAAAAAAAAATAAGCTCATAAAATGCATTTAAATTATAATTTAAAAGGTAATAAGATTTTATTTTAATTATAAAGTAATAACGTAACTCCATTGTAAGTACTTAAAGTATAAAGTATTTATTTTATTAATTAAATTATTTAAAAATCCCAAACTTTTTAACGCTAAACCCAGACCTATATTATAATATCTATTAAGCGCTAAAAAACTATAAGACATCTCCTAAAATAGCTCCAGTAGTCTCGTTCAATATAATACCGCCTTAATATAATATTATCGTGCAATATACCTTGAGGCTCCATAGAGGCGAATATCAGTTCAATTGAAGGCTGCGTAGTCGCGTATATATTTGTTATTGTATTATTATATATGGCGCATTTAAGCTCTCTAAATAAAGGAGCTTATTAGCGCTATAGTTTTGGTAGTCTTGATTAGGCTCGCTTAGTTAATTAACTATAACCTATATAATACACCTCTTCGCTAAAGACAATACGTAGCTTTAGCGAAGTAAACAAGTATATAATAAATATAATAAATAATAATAAAACGACAAATAATAAGGAAAAGTGATAATTAGTAGTTAAAGCAAATATGTTTAACGTATAAGCAAGAGTATATAAATAGCTCCCCCCCCGTAACTTCCTTTTATAAGCATATTAAATTCAAAAATAAGTCGTGTCTTTACCGCTAAGTTAGCCGCCCGTGCCTCCCGCTTTTTTAATTTCGTTATTACTTGCGTAGCTAAAAAAGTATATTTCCTTTTATCTTTTATATTTTTAAGTTTAATTTTCGACGTTATTTAAGTTAAAAGATTGAAAGATTAAATAAATTAAAGTATATTAACTAGTTATAATAGCCTGCCGCCGCCCCTCGCCCTCCCCCTCGCCGTCGCCTTCGCACTCCCTCTTTTGCGCCCCCTCCTGCCGCTCTTACTACTCCCGCCCGCCGGCGTGCTAAGGCAAATGCTAATAAGGAAGTCCTTTGCTTAATATGCGTTAAAGCTGCCTTAAAAGGTAACTTTCTTATTAATATTTATTAAGATACTACTGGTTCGGCTCGGTGCTTTCGGTGCTACAGCTAAAATTATAGTTATACTAGTCTTATCGAGCCTATTATTACGGTAGCTTTTGCCGCCTTTATGGAAGAGAAGCGTAGTACTTTTCGCACTTACGTAAGTTTGGCTTTAATTCTTATATTTTAAAGTTAGCTAACTTTAAGTAATAATTAAAAAACCTCCGGGCTTTAGTCTATAATACTTTTACTACGCTTAATATATTCATTTTGTCCTTATAAATAACTTTAAAGAATTTAATTTTAATTATTTAATTGCTATTACCGCCCCCGCCCCGGCCCCCGCTCCCGTCGTCCCTACCCCCGCCCCCCGCCTAATCCTCTTACTTACTCGGGTTAGTGCTAATGCTAATGCTATTAATGCTAATATTATTATTAATAATATGGCCGCCCGCCGCCGCCGCATTAAGGAATTGCTAATAAAGCTAATAGATTTATTAATAATTTAATTTACGACTTAATAGCGGCTTAAGAACGTGTCCTTTTAGAGTTATAATTTACTACCTTATAAGTAGCTTAAGAACGGGCCCTTTTATACTTACTTACGTTAATTTAATTATAGCTTCGGCCGAAATAGAATTCTTGCCTTTTAATAATTTGAAAAAAAAAATACTTTACGTAATTATATTAACTTAAAAAGTACTTTAAAATATAAAAGAAAATAAAAAAGTATATTTATAATAAAATATAAGCTTTAATTAAGCTTCTCTACTAACGCTCTAGCGTCTTATAAATTAAGTAATACGACAAAAGTCTTAAACTTTTATTATAAAAAGTTTTTAATAAAGCCGTTAACATATATTTCGCTTATAAGTAAATATATAACTTTAAAACTTCCTTTTTAATACTTTTAACGTAACTATATGTTTTGAATATTAACGTGCTTAAGCTTAGTTAATATACGTTAATTTTTTTTAATTATAAGCTTAATCGTTTATTAATTATTATAAAAGATATTTTAAAAGCACTTTATATTAAAGTACATCTCCGCAAAAAGCCTTTATAGTATTATAATTATCTTTATAATTCGCTTTACTTTTAAGAGCTTAGCCTTAATTATTGAAGTAATAACTATGTCTTATTTAATTATTATTTATAATATAATACCCTCGAACAAAATAATAATAAGCCCTTATGAAAAACGCTTAGTTTCTAAATCATTTACAAAAGAAGTATTAAAAGCTATTATAAGCTGCGTTTCGCTCTCTTAATAATTATAAATAATACTTAAAAAGCGTGTTTTAAAAAAGTAGCGTATAATTTAATTCATAGCTTATAAGTACTTTTGATTCGATTTCGTTAAGAAATATAATAATTATAAAGCTATAAAAGCTACATTTAATTTAAGTATAATAATTAAGTATAATATGAAACCGACCTTCTCTTAATACTCTTTGACTTAATCTGTAATTGCTTTAACGGTATTCTTAATTAAGTCGTAATATAATAAAAAAGTACTCAGGCAATTACCATTTACTAAGTTAAATTTTTAAATTACTTTCTCTATATACGTATTATAAACAAGCGTAACTGTCTTCGTATATCTATTACGTACAATTCGCACCCCCAAGAATTATTCCACATCTCCTATTATAATGAGTTCATAAGCATTATTTAAGCTATTAATAATTTTAGTTATTATAAGGAGATTTAAGTTATAATATAATACTTATATATTATCCACGTAAAAGGCCATAAATATTATTTGCTTATCGTTCGTAAAGATGCAAAACTCTTCTATAAGTAGTACGAGACTAAGGCTTTTAAGTATAATTAAAAAGTCGCCATACTATAAAGCTGGAAAATCGCGGAGGCCATATAAGGCTCTATTGATCTCCATAATTATATCGGGCTGTTTAAAACCGTCGGGAAAATAATAATAAATAAGTGTACTTCGTTTGTCTCGTTTTATATTAATAAACGCATTTACGACGTTATATTATTTAACCTTTAAGTTAAACTATGCTATTATAGTCATTACGACGCGGAAAGACTTTACTACTAGCGTAAAAGCGTATATAGAAAATATTATAATATCTTCTTATAAATTACCTTTAGTAACGACTCGCGATTTGGTGCGTATAAGCTGTCTTACTGAGTTGACTTTATAAATAAACACTTATTTTAATAGTATAAGCGTTATCTTCGTATTTGCCTTTAATATAATATACTAGTACTTCTTAGCTTAGAGATTCTTTATTTCTTTACGCGCGTCTTCCTTAAAATATTCTCCTTACGAGTGCTGTTTTAAATCCTTTTAATACTTTAGTGCTCGTAAAAGCTTTGCTTAATATAATTATATTAATTTAGAGCTTATAGTTACTTATACTCTAATCGATTCGCCACTGACTATAATTATAAATATAATATATATAATTTCGTAATCTTTTTTATTTTTACGCGTTATTTTATTATTTTAAAATATTATAATAAAAGATGCAATATACATATAATTCTTATTTATTTAGTTTATAGATTCGGCGTTCAGGAGCTCTTTTGTCGTAAAAGAATATATTCCTAGCCTTTTCTTAAACCGTTTATTCAATTATATTACCTCTTTTGCTTAACGTCTCCGCTGAATTCGAGTGATAAGGCGCAGTTAACTTTAGTTTAATATTTAAAGCACTTTATCGAGGGACTTTTAAATCATATTATTCTTTAAAAGATATTATAATAATATATTCGACGGTATATTTTTTAAGAGAAGTTATTAATCTCCTTTAAGCTCGCCGTAATCTTCTTTTAATAAAGTGTTTTCGTACTTTAAAGCATTTCCTAAGCCTATATTAGTTGCTTTAGTTTAGCGCAGTAATTAATTCTAGTTATTTTATAATTTATTTTAAATTATAACTTAAAGTATTAAATTATACGCACCTTTAATTTAAAGTAATTATTTCCTACTTATAATACTCTTCTTAGGCTCGAAATGTTCGTTTTATCGTATTTGACTTCGAATCTGTCTTAATATACTTAAGCTTTTTAATATTATTAGAATATTTATATTATTATTATTAAGCTTTATATCGTTTTTTAATATATTAACTTGTGAATCCAAAGGGACTAGCTCATTCTAGTGCTCTCGTAGAACAGGCAGTCCCGCCTTTTTTAAAGTTATGAGCTCTATAATTACGTATAAAACTACCTCCTTAAAAACTTCGTCGACTTCCATCGGGTTAAATAAGAGCTCGTCTAATTTAATATTATTTTTAGCTTATATATATTCGTCTTTTACGTATTCGATAGCTAACTCGGCGTCTTAAGCGGCTTCAGGCTTTATAAGTATATTAACGACTTATTTAAGTATTAATAGTAATTGGCCGATCACCGCTTGCTTATTATAGAATTATACTTTATTAAAAATAACGTTTTAGGTACGTATCATATACTTTAGTTAAAGTATTTAAATCTTATATATATTAGTTACGCAGTAGCTAATTAAGTATTCAATATACCCTTTAAGATTAACCTTAAAGCCTCTCTTATTACGGAGAGCTTATTAGTTTTTAATTATCGCGTAAGCTTTAGCGTTATACGTAAAGATATTACTTTAGTCAGGCCTTAAATCGACTAGTAGTTTTTTTATTACTTTTAAGTCGTATTATCGAAAATATTATTTAAACTATATCTTTAGTACTTCGTTTAGCAATTGTATAACTCTTTTAGTAAGTAGCGATATATTATAAAGATACGTAGTTATTAAAATAGCTTCCGGCTATAACTTAAATAATAAGTTAATACTTATTATTATCTTTAAGGCTTTAATAATAAGCTCTCCGCCAGCTTTTTCTACACCCTTATTCGGCTTATGCGTATAAACCGGAGTAAGCTCCAGCTTTATATTATTATTTAATACCTATTAATTGTATTTTATTTAGTATCTTATGCTAATTACCGACGTATTATTATTAGACTTAATTTTATATATAATAAAGCTATATTAGCGTTTAATTCATATTTTAAACGTCTTAAATACGCCTATAATAAAGTCTTGGGATTTGTTAATAAGCGTGAATACAAAAAGCTTTTTATTATATTCGTTTTTAATTAATAATAACTAGTATATCTTATTATAACTTATAAGGTAATTAAATAAGTCCTATGCGATTTTAAAAAAAAGTCTTAAGGACTTATTATTTAATTTTTTGCGCGATAATTATTAACTTAAATATATTATAATATAATTTTCGCATTTTATACGTGTAATTCCATCGATTTGAACATTACGTGTATATTTCACTAAAGCTTTTAAAGCTATTTTACTAAAGTAACCGGCGCGTAAGTATTATATTTGTGTTATATTACTCTAGGGCCGTAAGAAACTGCGTATTAATTAAAAAGTATACTTTTTAAGAAAATATAATTGTTTATTAATTATTAAGTATATTATTATAATAAGAGATTTATAAGCTTTTATAAAAGCATGTAATTATAAAGAGCGCAAGCAGTTAGAATAGGCTTATATTTAAATATTATAAGGTTTTACTTACGTTATAAGTTTTTCATTATATAACTATTTTTAGCACTGTCTATTTATAAAGTCGTATTAATATTATTATACTACACCCCCGACTGTACGAGGAGGCTCTTAGAAATAATATTAACGTTAAACTCTTTTATAATAGCTATATTACTTAATATTAGATTCCGAATATATAATCCTTTAAGATTATATAAAGCGTTTTCGAAGATGCGTATACCCTTGCTAGTAATTAATAAACTTAAAGTATTAGCATTAATTATATCTCTTATAATACGTTTAAAACTGCCGGAGACGAATTTATTAATGTTATTAATTAAGTGAATAATACTGTAATTATTAATAAAAATGTTATTTAATAAAAGGTAGCGTTAAAACTCTATAATAATGTAAATGCTAGAACTTAAAGCATTATCGTAAAGTATATCGTCGAGGAGCTTTGGGTCGATTATAGCTGTATTAATATTTAAAGTATCTTATAAAGCTTTGCCTTTGCCTTTATTATTTATAAGTATAATAGCATTGGTTAATTTAGTATTTGTAGTAAGTTTGAAGTTGTTATTATAATTAATTTCGGCGATTTTAGCGACTGTTATATATTTTTATTCTTTTTTAATTATAGCTATTTTAAGCTTTTTAAAGTCTGTAATTTCTAACTTTTTACGAGTTATTAATACTTTATTAATATTTAATATATACTTTATATCTTTAGAAGTCGTTCCGTTAATTATATAACGTAATCTTTAATACTTAAGCGGCTTAAAGAAATACTTATTATTTATATCGTATAAGTATAAATTACTTTAGCCTCGAGAGCGAGATTTATTAAAGCTTATATCCGACGCATTAGTATTAATTCCTTTAAGAATTAAATATTAACCGCCTCTTCCTCTTTAACGCCTAAGCTTCTTAAATATAATATGCTTTTAGTTTATATTAAAGAGCACTTATATATAATTATTAAGAATAAACTCATGCTCTTTTCTAAGTTAATTATTATGTATAACCGTATTAAAGATAGGATTTGCCTAATTTAAGTGTATGTAAGCTTTTATCACACGTAGCCACTTCTTTAAAGCCATAATGCCTTTAACGGTAAGTATATTATACGCCTTAATATTCCTATAGCCTTTAAGAAGTCTCTTATTTATTAATTAACGTTAACTTTTCCTTTATATACTTTCTTTAAAACCTTCTCGTATTCCGTAATTATAATAATAAGAACCGACGATTCTAACGGTATTATATCGCGCTAAAGTATGTTAATTAATAATTATATACTTAATTCGCTTTTACCGGCTAATTCCCTAATCGCAAAGTCTAAGAGCGAATCGTCTACCGTTTCGAAGAACCAGTTATATAAAGCTATATACTTATTATTTTAACTCGTCCATTTAGCCAGCGTATACTAATACTCCCTAGCTTATATTATATAAATCTATTATATTTCTATAATTATTAAGTAAAGAAGTAGACTAACTTCTTTTAGACTTATTTCTTTTATTAAGGTATCTTTATTAAACGACTTAAGCGTTAAAGACGGCTGTAGGTTTACTACTTTTTAAGCTATAATATTAGCGTAATACTAATTTAATTATATTTTTATTATTTATTAAGCGGTGCTCTTAAGCGTTAAAGCCTTTAGTCGGAGTTCTAGAATATAGCCTGTTATAAGAGCTGTAGAGTTTACTATATTTAGTACACTTATAAACGTAGTATAGAAATTTAATCGTAAGTATTATATCGCCTAATCCTTCCGTGCCTTTAAAGTATAATCCGCAAGTAGTTTTAAGAGTAATATTATTTGTTTAAAGTATATTAATAACTTAACGTCGAGAATATTTAATAGTTTAAGAGTTGTTAACGAGTTTAAAGAATTACGATAGTTTTTAAATAACGGTATAAAATACCTCTATAGAGCCACGTTAGCGTGTGCATGCGACTAGGAAGCTTTTTACAGCTCACGAAGCTTATAATTATTGTGTAATATACCTTAAGGCTTTATAGAAGCGAATATTAGTTTAATTGAAAGCTGCGTAGTCGCGTATATATTTATTATTATATTATTATATATGGCGCATTTAAGCTCCCTGAATAAGGGAGCTTACTGGCGCCATGGTTTTGGTAGTCTTGATTAGGCTCGTTTAGCCAACCAACCATAACCTGCACGACAAATATTAATATATATTAATAGCGGAACGAATATAAAACACTTATAATAGCTATTATAACTTCGCGGTACAACCGAATCTCCGTTATTAATTCCTTTATTAAACCGTGCGTGATTTAGTCGGCCTCGAAAGCGAAAGTAATAGTATAAGCATTCTTAAACTTAAATATATTGCCGATTAAGCGTATTATATTCTTATAGAACTTCTCGAACTCCTTTATTCCGTTAATATATTAATAATATTTCGGAGGAAAAAGGTATAACTTACGGAAGAAATATTAATAAGAGAAAAGACTTAATTAATATCTTTCTTATCGAGCTTAAAAGACACACGCGATAAGGAATCGGTCATACGGTGCTTCTCGAGCTAAGTAGCGAAGCTTTAAGCTCTTATAAGAATCGTAAAGTCATAATCTTTAAGAGCGACGCCGACATTACACTGGTTATTCTTACGTAATCAGTTTTCGAAATCGACGGTAAGGTTCTTTATAATGTAAACATTTTTATAAAGGGTATAAAGGAACTATTTATCTTACGATTAATATACGGTTTACTTTTAACGCGTTTAAATATTATATTATTAATAAACTTTATAAATATAAATACGTACAATAATATAAACGGCCTTTTACTTAGAGTAGTAATCGCAATTCTTTTTGCCCTCCTTATTAATATAACGAAAGAAAAGGTCGACTAATATGACTTTAAAGCATTAACCGCAAGAACCTTTATAAGGCCAGTTCGTAGGGTTATTAAATATAATAGCTTTAAGACGTTAAACGAAAAATATAATAATAATAATATTAATAATTAATTAAAAAAGAAAAAAAGAAGAGAAACGGGAAGATAACGACGTATAAGCACGGGTGTTATATATAAATAAACTAAAAAAAGAAAGGTTATTATTAACGCGACGAGAAGGCTATTTATATATACGTCTCGACAGGGTAATAAGGTCGTAATTATTACGTAATTACATTATTATATTTACATTATTTACACTTTATTTACTTAGTAAATAAACGTAAATACGCTATTAACGCGTAACCTACTTATTACTTCGCCGACCGAAGATAACTTTCTAATAATAACGATAATTGCAGTACTCGAATATAAGTATAGGAGCTCTTATATATATACGTAAAGGTCTTATAATTAAAATAAATATCTTTTATTATTTTATAAAGCTATTTTTATTCGCTAAGCCAGAATATTAATATATTATACGGAACAGCTTATAAAATAATCGGACGACGTCCGACGAACTAATCGCGGTGTAATATTATATACTTAACGTAATAATTTAAATGACCGCATTAATTTAACTAACTAAACCTATCGACCGGAATACGGCTATCCGACTCACCGCGACTTAATCCTCGCCTTAAGCGACGCGAAAGCGTATTAACATATTATTAATTAAAGCATTAATATTGCGCACGCTATTATTAAGAAAGGGAATAATTATTATATATATACTTATTTATTTTATTTATACGGAATCGGGCCCGTAATATAAAAGGGCCGAGCTTTTTACGATATTAATAAAATCAGTCTTACTTATATATTTAGTTACGCCGGCGTTTTACTTCTCCTTACGAGTAACCTCCTTTATATATACGCTTTTCTTTTAGACTTTTTTAAAGGCCAGAGATTAATTCTTTAAATATAATTTACTCTAAACCTTTATAAAGCTTTGCCTACCGTGAACTCCATCTGACAAAAAGCTAATTACTAAGGAGGGAAGATTACCTCTTCCTCTTTATTGTCTTTATAAAGGCAATAATTACACAATTAGCGCTAAAAGCACAGATTATTATAATATCTCTCTTTTTATTCACTTCTGTCCTAAAAGTGAGGATATACTATAGCCCTTAGCTAGCGCTATACTAGCGATTCGCTAATAAATTAAATTTTCTATTATTTATTTTAAAAGTGAATTCTAAAGAAAATAAAGTAAAGTAAAAGCTATTAATAAGAGGGGCCTAGCGCCTACTAAGTATATAATACTTTTCCCTCCTTATAACCTTTCTTAATTAATTAATAATAATAATTATAGCAGACTATAAGTTATAACTACCCCTCGATCTTAATAATATCGTCCTTTAATAAATACTTAGCCAGCGGTTCCTCCGGCCGTAAACGCAAAAGTAAAACACTTGGCTTTACCGCAATTAACGCCAGTAATACCCCGACTAAACGCTAGCAAACCTTAGTAACTTTCTTAAAGATAATTAATATTAGCAATTAAAATAATAATAATAAGGATTTTAAAGAAAACGTCCGATCTTTTTAACGAACTTTATTCAGAGTAAAGAAAAATACGCGTATTTAATCTTTAAGTAAAATTATTATGAATAAAAGCGACGTTCGTTAAGAGCTATACTTGCGTTACGTCGGCGAGGTCTAAGAGTTCCCCGATCTTTAATACTTTAATAACCTTAGTTTATTTATTATAAAGTATTTAAATTATTATAAAAAAGGTAAGCCGTATAAGTTAATAAGTTAAATTTTTTCTACTTACTAACGAAGCATAAGCTAATAACCGACGAGGTCTCGGCTAGGTTGAAATCACTCCTTGACGATCTTCTTAAAGCTGCCTCTTAATTTAATTTTAATAAAATTAAATAAGCTAATCTTAATATTATTTAATTCATTTTTAATTAAAAGAAGCGTCGCGTTAATTATTTTATTAAAATCTTTAACGCTAAAGCTCAAAAGTTTTTATAAAAGCTTATAATATCCTCGACTAAGGAATTTTATATTAGCGTTATATTAGCAATTAACGGGCTACGCGGCGCGTTAATCTCAACTCTTTCTTAAGAATTTAAAGACTTAAAGGAAAGTAATATTAAACTTATAATTAAGATTTCCGGACTCCGAGAAATAAGTAAACTTAATATTCGCTAGTGAGTTCTTTATTAACTTCTGGCGAAAGACTTCCGAAAGGTCTATTTTAACTCTTTTAAGGACGGTATAATTAAAGACCTTAAGGCCGGAACTGTTGAAGATAATAGTTATATTAATATTATTAAAAGCTTAAGTAATAAAAATAAGTCTGCTACTATTATTTAAAAATAAATCTAAGGTTTTTACTTAATAATCTATCGACAAAAGACTGGCGTTTACTTAGCGAGGCATTTTATTTTCTGATTTTCTTAAGTATTATATTCTTATTATAGCGCGAATGAATAATATAAACTCCTTTTTCCTTTAAGTATTACTATTTAAATTATAATATTTAATACGCCTTTAAAATTATAAAACCTTATAAATAAAAATAGAAAAGTATATATTATTATAATATATTTTTAATTAATTGTCGGCGTGGCTTTAGCGACTCTCCCTCGAACCCTTCGAAGAAGTAAAAAGTTATAAGCTTATTTTCGCCGGCGCTTCGCCTTCCTTTCCGTGGCGTTTTGGCCTTTTAATAATTTAATTAACTCTTAGAGATTAATAAGGTTCTTTATTAACTTTTAAAAATTATACGTTAAATTAAATCTTTTTTATTTAATAAGATATTATTCTTTATTTTTAATTACTCGTCGATTTAAAAAAGTCTTAATAGCTTATTACTCTTCTTTATTAACGAGGTCAAGTTGAACGACTTCCGACGGTTCGCCGGGCCTTTGTTAGTACGGCTCTAATAATAATATATAAAAGACGTTATATAAACGGCTATATTTAAGAAGTAATTTTAATTTATACGCTTATTTTCCGATCTTTTTAGTGATCTTAAAAGGCCTTAAGAATTAATAATTTAGCTTTTTATTTAAATAAACTATTTTAATATTTTTTAATAAAAGTAAGACTTATTATTTAATTTTAAATTTTATAAGGCAATAATTCTTATTATATTATTTCGCCTGGTTTTCTTTAGTTCTTCGCCAGCTAGTTTTTAGCTTTTAGCGTTTCTTAATAACTTCTTTTATTTATTCTTTAGCAATCGGTATCTCCCTTCTTATAAGATTGTTTTTAATTTCTTAACGAGAATCCAGAAATATACCGTACTTAGCCTTATTCGAAGTCATTCCGATGGACTTATAATAAGTATTTATATACGTAAACTTCGCTAAGGGTAGGAAATCTACTTAATCGTCTTATAAATAATAGACAAAATACCTTAGCTACGCTTTTAGAGCTTAATTCTGTCGTTTTATTTATTCGCTTATTTACGGGTAAAACGCCGTTAAAAGGGCTTTTCGTTATTCGTAAATAAAAATAAAATTCTATTCAGAATTTTAAAGTAAATATAAAGCCTTTTATTTATAATAATTGTTATAAGTAGTCCGTAATCCTTGAATTAATAATTAATAAATAGGCGTATTAAAAGCGGTATATTAATAGTTTTTAAGCACGAGATATATTTAATATTTTTAATAAATTTATTAATAATTATTAATAAATTATTAAAGATTTTACTTATAATACTACTTTTATAAGATATTTAATCTATAATTAAGTTTATTATAATTAACTTAAATAATTTATTAAGCTAGCTCGGCGCTTGCATTTCGCTAATTACTTTCTTATATCTTACTTTTATTCTTTAGTAAATATTATAAGTCTTAACGTATTCTTTAACGTTTATTAATATTTTCAGCTAGAAATACTTTTATTAAATAAGCTTTAATATCTTTTTATAATTAAAATAACTTATAATTAAATTATTATAATATATTTTTATAATTTTATTATAAATAATACTATTTTAAGAGACGTACGCCATTCGCCGGTGTTTTAGTAAACTATTACTGTCGACACTCTAATTTAAATCCTCGGCATTTTATAATTTAACTCGCTTTTTAATAGCTAAGGCGTCCTTTTTTTATAGCTTTAAGAGTAGCAAAAGAAGCGAGTTCGATTTAAAATTTGCTGTTTCGGCTTTTATAATTCTCGCTATAAGAAACCGTAATATAATATATTTATAATTACGCTAGCTAGCGTTCTGCCTCTCGCCGGCTTTACGTAAGAAATTATTTAAGCTTTTAAATAAGTTTGAGGAATTATTAAGTTATATAAGAATATATTATTAATTAAGCGTAAAAGTTATTTTTATAACCTCGGTCGACGTACTTATTATAATATTATCGCCGGCAAGTTAAGGAATATAAGTTAATCGGCATAATATATTATCGTCTTAATGCTCTCTATTATATAATTAGTTATATTAAGCACGCGAATTAATTTATTCTAAAGTACGCTTTGCAATTTATTTTATAAAGTAAAGAATATAATATTCTTTTCATGTTTCGCTGGCTTATAATTAGGCTTACGCGAGGGTTTATCTACGGGATTATTCTTTCTTTTCTTATAAACTATTATAAAGTCATACTTAAATAGCTCTAAAGCTTATTTAACTTATCGCCGGCTTAGCACCGTCGTTATTATAAAATAACGGAAGTTATTATAATTTATTAATACTTTAATAAGGGCTAGACTACCTTTTAAATAATACTTTTAATATATAAAGCACTTAACGATTGTAAAGAGTTCTTAATTATATACTTTATAATTTAGCTTAATAGTATCTAGCTTCTTATTAAAGAATATAATAAAGTATTATATAGCCTTTCTCTTATCTCTTACCGGCCACTCGCTAAGTTAAGAAAGGATTTTTGTAATTATAAATCTAGACGCATCGGTCTTTAGCTTTCTTAGCTTATTAAAATTAAAGTATATAAGAAAAAGGGCTGACGTAAATATATTCTTTAATACGTTAAAAGCTTCTTTTTTAGTAATATCTTAGTAAAAGGCAAAGGCAGGTTGCCTTTTCTTCTTACTTTCCGTTAAGCTTATTATTAACTGAATAATAATTAAAAAGTTTGCGATAAAGCGCCGGTAAAAGTTAGTAAAGCTAATAAAAACTTAGACATTTTTAATACTTTTAAGCTTTAATTAATCTTTAATAGTATTTATTTAGCTCTACTTTATTAATACTTTAATAAGAGATATTATATAACTTAAAAAATCTATACTTTAAGTATTAAAAGAGTATTTTAATAGTTTAACGAAGAGATTTGCTTATCGTAATCTCTTAAGGACTTGACGAACGTGGTTTTCGTGCTAAGATAAATCCGTTAAATATATTAAAATATCGTAAAAATAAAGGACATAAATGATATTTACGAGTCCCGTTAATATATTATTAAATATATATTTAGAATATCGCCGGCGCATTAAATAGTCCGAACGGCATTACTTAATACTTGTAATACTCATAACAAGTGCGGAATATAATCTTTTACTTATCTTTTTCTTTAATTTTAATATAATAATATATATTCTGTAAATCTAAATTAATGAAAATCTTCGCGTCCCGGAGTCTATTTAGCGTCTTACTGATTAATAGCAGGGGATATCGATCCTTAATCGTAATCTGGTTTAAAGCCTTATAATCGACATATAATCGAAGGTTATTATTTTTCTTTATTATAAAAAGAATAAAAGCTCTTACTTTTCCTCATTTATTTTTTAGCTTCGAAGGATTTAAAATAGCTCTAAAGAAATTCTAGTTCCGTCTCGGAGAGGTTATAAATTGAAGAGTATAAGGGCTTCGCACCCGGTTCTAGGTCGATAATATATTAGCGGCCTTATAAAAGAGGCAGTTTATTCCTTTTCTTTTTTAAAAATACGTCCTTAAATCCACGATATTATTATAAAATAGTAAGTATATCGTTGGCATTTAATAAGCGCGTAATATTAAGGTTAAATATTATAGCGTATGTAAGCGACTTTTTCTTATTAATAACTTATATAAACTCTTTAAGCCTTATAATATTAAGGTTATAAGTATTATTTAATTAATATAAGTATTTTTATTATTTAATTTTAAAATTAATTTAAAAAAAAAATTTAATTAAGACTATCCTAGAATTAGGTTTATACCCGGTATATTAATGACTCTTAGCCGGAGTATATCTGGCTTTATTTATTTAAATATATTTATAATTTTTACTTAAGCGAGAATTATATTATAAACGACACTTTTATTATTAAGAAGGGTCTGAAATGTCTTTAATCCTTCGCCGGTGAGTTGCTGTAAAGTGGCGATTCTAGCCAGGAAATGATGCCTAAGGCGTTATTTAAGGAACTAGGCATATAACCTTTAAAGGTTTGTATAAGAGGCCTTTCCTTTATATAAAATTAGAAGAATTTAATACTTTTCCACCTTGAATCTTGACCCCTTAGAGTTACTAGGCTCCTTGCCTGGTGCCTTGCGCCGTGCTTCGTTCTTTGTTTATTGTAGCTTTTACATTGCAAGTCATACTCCTTTATTATAAGCCTCGAGACAAAATTGTCTTCCGCTCCATTATTAATTAGGGCTACTAGCGTCTTTTACTTTCTACTCGATAAGATCTTTAATTAGATTTCCATTCTTTTACTTATCGATTTTAATAAAGACGTAAAAGCTATCGCAAGTTAAACGCTTTTCTGGCGTTTGTCCTTAGACTTGGCGGCATCGGTCTTTAGGCATTTATTAACGTAATAGCCGAGTTTATAATATAAATAGTATTTAACTTTTAACTTATAACTTCCTTTCTTGCCTTTTTTAATTAGGATTTTATTTAAATTAGCTTTATTAAATCGCTTTAACTAGGAATTATCTCGCCTTTTGCTAGCTTTTTACAAAAGCTTATGAAAAGGTTCTTCTTTTTTATTTTTTAATTTTCTTTATTTTTTATTATTTCTTTTTATTAAATTATAAGTTTTTTAAAAAGCAATAGTAAAAATGACTTCTTTATAAGTCTATAATTTATTAACTTATCCACTTTCGACGATCTTTTGGCGAGTTTTAGGCCAAATTTTATTAAAGAGAATATCTCGTAGTTAGCGCTTTATAAAAGGCTTAAGATATTCTTTTAATCTTTTTAAGTAATTAATAAATTTATAAATAAGCTAGCTAATTCTTTATTAAGCTGTTTTATAAGCCTAAGAGTTAGCTACCCTTCTTAAGACGGGGAATAGTTAAAGATTCTTTAGAAACTCCTTATAATCTTCTTAAGTTATTATATTAAGTTTTTTTATAGTTTATTTCTTAAATCTCTTTTAAGTATTTACTAATTCTTTACGAAGTAATATTATCGTTTATTTAATCTTAATTATATTAGTCGGGAATCTTTCGGAATCGTAATTAAAAACACGATTATAAGCCTATAAATACTCTATAAGTTCTCGGTGGCTTTTTCTTTTATATTCCGAGGGAATTATATATTTGCCCTTCTCTTAGCGTAAACCCCGAAGTTCGTCGACTACTATTAAGGGGTTCCTTATATTACTTTCGTTATTTATAAAAGTCTTTAATTTAATAAGTTAAAAGAATTAAGCTCTCGCTATTACTTTAAAAAAGTATTGCGTAAAATCGTCGCTATATATCCGGCGATGCTTAGCGATAAAGCTGTCGAGGATATCGTTCCGCTTCTTAAGGGCCCGAAGTTGCTCTTATATCGCGGCAATATTATTTACTAGTGTATTTCCAGCGATTCTCTAATATCCCGAGGTATCCGATTATTATCTTTATCGGCTTAAGGTTGCCGCTAATAATCCTTTAGTTTAAACTATTATATAATAGTTAAGCTAACGGTAAGAGAAAAGCAATTAAAATATAATAATTACTAGCACGCTGAGGTGATTATAACATAATAAAATAGCTAAAGAAGCGCTATAGACTCGCTAATAATATTTGAATTTATATAGAAGCTAATTGCTAAAGAAGGAAGATTACCTCTTCCCCTTCACTATCTTTATAAGGGCAGTAATTACGCAATCAGCGCTAAGAGCACAGACCATTACAGTAACTATGGCGGTATCGCCGGTCCACTTACCAAGTAAAGCTCGGGTCTTATGAGAATCGAACAGCATTTTCATCAATATTAATTTCCTAGATCTAGCTTTTCCAGTAATCCAGTAGATACCCAAACCGTTTGTTAACCATAAAGTAAAACTATCCCAAGGCTTCGCGGGATCATAAGGCTCCCTATATATCCACTGAAAGGTCTCTAGTATTCTTTCTTATCGGCCGAAAATCTCTAGGAACTACAGCTTTGAGAGTACCGAGTCAATTATTCGTTCAGACGGAAGTGACTATGGCTGTAGGCTCCGCCTTCCCATCGAGGGCGTCTTTTATCAGACTAAACCTAGGGTTGCTTACTAAGAAGTTCAAGAGTGTTACTAGTCAAGACATTGTGAGTGGGTACGCCTAAAGAGCTATTGTGTGTATCTATCAAATTAAGAGAGTTGGAACCTGGCCTTATTGGCCTGGTGGTATGCTTTTGCGTTCTAGCTTCACAGCTATTTCTGACATCTAAGAAGTTCATCCGGTATTGAGGAGTATCGAGTTCGTGAAATTTTAGCCAGCCCCTAACGGTTTTTGCAGTCTCCTATTTTACTTCTTTGGGGTTAAGATCGTTGCTTCTGTAAATACCTGAATTCGTGATCTCATTTCTTTTCAGGTGTTAGCGAAATACCCTTTGGCCAAAACGAGAGAGAGAGAGAGAGAAAGAGCAATAAGTACTAACAGCTGGACATACTGAATGTTAATGAGTATTGCGCATGCGAGGTACCTTTTCAAGCCTTCGATCCGGTGCTGTAGTCCATCAATATCCTTACGCATCCAGATCTCTCGTACTACTGCACGAAGTGCATTCCATTTTCGATCGATCCCGCGTCGGCGCTTAATCTTTCTGGGTTCGAGATTCTCAGCATCCTCCACTTCTTTGCTACTAGAGCCACCTTATACAGATCCGCCATCAGCTAAGATTGATATATTATGAAAGACGGACCTCTAGTATCACCTGGGAATCGCCCTTGATAGAGAGCTTCGCGAAGACCGTAAGCAGCTCTTCTGCAGCAGAATCACATTCCCTATATAAAGCGATAACGTTCTCCTTGGTTGGGTTAAGTATTCGCTGCAGATGCTGAGGAGTGAGCAGCTTGCCCAGCTGCGAATTAAGGTCGCAGAGCCGTTTGGCATCGATGACAAGATTTTCGTGTGCTAACTACGTACCACTTTCAGACTCATACACTTCCTTTATTTTAAACCAGAACTTAGAGCTAAAGTGAAGATTTGTATCAAACTGCTCGCGACACTTAAGGCTGATAGAAGATCCATATCGCTTGTTCCCTCTCTCGACTTAGTTAAAGAACGCCGGATTCAATAGATACTGTGCGAGTAATTATATTAATTATATTAGGCTACCGTTTGAGCTTTACCTCGGAACGAGAGGAACTACGCAAACAGTTAGTTAAAAGCTACGCCTCGAAAGCATCTCAACTGGCGGTCCTAGGGAGGCGGGGTACGAGTAAGCGGGTTGCACAGCGAAAGCCTAGCGAGAAAGCCTAGTTGCCAGGCTGTGTACTTCTGTACTTCTGCCGCAGACTTGGGTAACTTAGGTACCTATCCGCTGCGCAGCAGCCAGCTTTACCGGTTACTAGACTAGAAAACGATTATTCTAAGGAAACAGAAACTCCTGCACTTACTTTTTATATGTAAAGGAGGGACTACAAAACATGTTTTGCAGGAAAGAAGCAAGGTGAAGCCATTTCACGGACAACATATGTCGTGTGATCGGTACTTTTTTTTAGAATCTGTTGAAATCTGGTGCCTAAATCTGACAAGTGCTGTAGCTTGGTAAGCGAAAGCACTGTAGCCTGGTGCTATGAGTACTATAAGTGTGGGCTGTTTTGTACTGTACTTTCGTATAAGGCGCAATAATCACACTTTCTTGTCCGTGCACCTCTTGAATATTCTACGGAAACAAGAGAATTGTCAGATGGAGTTCACGGCAGGTAAAGCTTTATAAAGGTTCAAGGAAAATATATTTAAAGGATTAATATATTACTTTTTGTTGCTAGGATATTCACGACTAGACTAGGAAGCATTGAGGTGCGGGGTTTCTAATTGACTTATTATATTAAATACAGTAGTTATGCGATCTGTAGATATGCTCTTTTAACAACTAGTGGTCTAATTAGCGTGGCAGAGTTTGCATCCGACTCCGTCTACATGATTAACCCGTGACTTAAACCAGCATAAACCTGTAATACATTTTAAAAAGCTTAAAAGAGAAGCGTATATATAAAGGGGGATACTCGTAAGAGGAAACAAAACATTAGCATAATTAGAAATATAATTGAACAAAAGGCTCGAATTTCTTTATCATTTTTCCGTTCCGTCTCGACATTAAAAATATATTATAGTAAATTACTGTAAGTTTAATAAAAATAAGTATAACTTTAATAACCTCTTTATTTTTATTAATCGTTTTAGTAAGTACGTTATTAATATATCTTATTAAAAAACTACTAATACCCGGAAACTTACTAATATATATATATTTATTATATATATCGTTAATTTAGCGTTTTTTTTTAATTATTTCTGATAAAAGCCTTTAGTTTATCTCTTTGTTTTTAAATTATCTTTCATAATATTCTTAGAATTAAAAAATTGTTATTTATTGCTAATTATACCGAAATATATAATTAATACTTGTGAAAACGATTCCGGCTTTTTCTTTACGTATTACTAAGACGATTAGTCCGAGTTACTTTTTATTATAAGTTATAAGTAAATATTACTCTTTTACGATTCCAATTATAATAATTAAAAAAGATTTCCGCAAAACAAATTATAAAAATAAAAACTTTGTCTCGTAAACGCGAGTAATGAACTCGAATATTTACCGAGAAAATAGAAAAACACTTATACTTTCTTGTTTAAACTAATACAATTTGTATTAATTAAAGCGATATCTCAAAACAAAACTTTAAAATTAATAGATATGACATATTTTAAATTGTTTTTAAAACAATTATTTAATTACGTCAAAAAACAAACGAGAAAATCGCGTTAAATTTTAGTACGAACATTAATTGTTTTACAAAAGCAAAAGACTTTTAAAAACAAAAACTTCCAATTAGTTTTTAAAATAATAGCATTTGAAAAACGCTTGCAAAAACAAGAAACAAAATTTGAAAAGCGTAATTAAACTTTGAAAACAATAAAGCAGTTTTTGTGAGTGTTAAAATGGGTTTTTAACGTATAGTCAAATTTAGTTAGTATATACTCAGACTTCTTCACCAGAGCATCTAATAAGTCAGCCAGTCAGCTAATCAGCTGGGTCAAAACTTCAACTGATTAGCTTATAGTAAAACGATAACTGATTGACTTATAAGGACCAGCTTATAAGCAGCTTAAAAGCTAGTACTTTAATTTTCTATTTACTGAAATCAAGAAGTGTAACGTTTTAATAAGTCTTTATTTGAATAGCGCTTCTTTTCTGCTAATTCTTAAGTTATTCTTGGTATTATAGTATATTATTATTTAAATTAGAGCTTTATAAAGTAATTTATAAAGCGTAAGAAGAAAAGATACACTTATATTCAAAGCTTATTGTAAGGATAGAAAGGAAATCAAACGCTATTTTATATAACACTAGGCCTTTTTTAATAACTAATACTTTATAAGAGGCTGATCTATCAATGCTTCTTTAAGATATTAAGTTAATTAATCTTTGCGAGCTGAAGACTTACTTCGCGTAGAACTAGAAAGTAAAGTAAGGGCTAACTGATTAAGAACTGATTTTATATAAGACTTACGAGCCGATAGCTCTAGGGATACTTCAATCTTGATAGTAGGCCTTTTTATTTCCTTGTATTGCCGCAGTTATAAAGCTCTAAGGTTTACTTTGCCTTCTTTAACGAATCGAGTTATAAAGGGGTTATTTTACTATTAATTAAACTAAGCTTATTTCCATCGGGGGTAGAGTATTAGAGCCGCTATCTACGTTATTAAAGCCTCTGTTTTAGTGTAATATTCTTTTGTTTTCCCTTAAGCGTGTGTAATAGAGCTTTATATACTTCTGTGGTTATTGAAGTCGCCATTCTTTGCTTTAGTTTTAAGATTCTTAAAGTAAGTAAGTATATACTTAAATATAAGAAGAGTCTTTTATAAAATATTATATAACGCTTGTTTCTTCTCTTCTTGTAAATTATGATTCCTCTTAAGGCTTTTAGTAAAGTGGAATAAGGGCTTTAAGTATTATGCTATTAAAGAAAGGGTCTCTTATTCGCCTTCGCTGAAGTAGTTGTTTTAGTGTATTTCGACTTTAATAGAGAGCTTAAAGAGTCGTAATTTATAAACGTATATATCGAGAGCCTCTCGTAAGGCTAGAGCGCGTTAAATTATATAAAAAGACGCGTTCTAACGTATTCTATTATTAAGGACTATCTTCTACTACTTTCCAGTAGCTTTATTAACGTTATGCTGCTTTTGTAAGTCGAAAAACAAGTCCGTACGCTTTCCAGAAGCTATGACGTGTACTATTAAGTTATAAAGCTTTCTTAGCTTTCCGCGACGCTTCTAAAGAGCTCGCCCCTTGTACCTGGCTCCCTGCTATTATATTCGTCTTTAAAGCTCGTCGAATCTTAATTAAATAGATATTATTTAGCGATTAAATTAATAACGTGCCTTATATAACGTAATCTTCGTGTTTTCGGGTTAAAGTTAAGTATATTACTAAGCTTTAGAAATGTGATATCGTTGTTTATTACGTTATTAAGAACGAAATAACTAATATTAATAGAAATGATTCTAAAGCGTGAAAGGACAAATAAAAGAACTAACGAGCCGGGAGGCATAGGTCTGTGGTCTACAGGCTATTTAGCGAGGTAGTTCCAGGCTCTGAAAACACAAAATCGGCGACTTTACTCAACGATATCTCAACGACGGCATAATATCTTTAATTTAATATCCTTAAATATTATAAAGACGAAGCTTATTTATAATTTCCTCAACTAGTATTTGTATTTATACTTTTGCCTAAAAGTTCGATCTTTGAATTTAGCTGTGAAATTCCCTGAAGCGCACAGACCCATGCCTCCCGGCTCGTAAGGCTTAGTTTATAAAAGTGAGCTTAAAGGAATCGTTAGTAAAAGAGCAACTTACTAATACCGGTTTTGCTATGCTTTAGCAGCTCTAGCAGGCTAATTAAACGTACAACGGCCTTATTCTTATTATTAATAAAATTAATTATAGCCATAATAATATTAAGCTTCTCTTTCTTTGAATTCCACTTATCAAAAGAAAAGTGAACTTTCGATTTGGCGTCTTTAATCTCTTATATAATATGAAGCTTAAAGAAAACAAATATATTATGTACTTATTGACTTGTAATTGACGCTGAATCAGGAAGAGCTTTTAAAGCTGTAGAATTAGCGATTAAAAAGAAGGTTATAATGGCTTATTAATTAGCTAATTAATAAGAGCAGATTAAGTAATATATATAGCGTTTACAGCTCCAAAAAGTAAGCTGTTTTAGCTTAGAAAGCTTTATTAAATAGTATCTAAGCTGCTATACTTATTAAGTCCGTAGTCGTTTAAATACTAGAGCTAAAGTCTTTCCTCGTAGTAAATTAGCTATAACTATCAGCTTATTATCAAATAAAAGCTCTCTAAAGTTATATAAAGAGTAATCAAGTGGAAGAGCGGTATTTTAAAGTTTATAAAAGTCGTAATTAGCGTTATATTAAAGTAAAGAGATTCAATAAGAGTTCTTTAGCTTAATTTGCGCCGAAGAAGCCGAAGATCTTATTATACGCCGAAACGCGCTTTATATAAGTGCAGTAATGCTTGCAGAAGGTATAAATGAAGTTTATAACGTATTCTCGTCGATATTAATAAGAAAAGTTGATCGAGATATAATAGATAGAGATATTGAGAAGTTAAAGCTAGAATTAATAGTGGAAATTCTACGATTCTGCTGGGTTTCACTGCCTAATTTGGGTTCCCGGGACCACTAAAACATACTAATTCAGTGGCCAAAAACACGCGAATTCAGCCCTATTAATAACCTTATTACAGTTAAAATTAAAGGTACTAGCTTATAAGCGCTTATAAGCGCTTATAAGCTAACTTTTAAGCAAGCTGATTGGCTTATAAATATTCTACAGCTGACTGGCTTACGTCAAAAGCTCAACTTACCGACTTGCTTATAAGCTAGCTGACTTATTGGATGCTCTGTTCTTCACTTTCGGCTTAAGGCGTCAATTGCTCACGTCTAGATACTAAAACGGAACTAGCAGAAAAAAAGTTTAGTCTGACTTATGCGACAGTACTGCCTTAGAGCAATAATTGTCTGCATACCCTTCTCTTATTCCGAGGCACGCTCTCACGCAGCCTTCACTGGAAACTCAAAAGCCCAACCTGTCGAACTTATGTCCTGATGGATCGGGATCGTAATCGCACCATTGACAATAGAATACGTCGCACTTCCCTTAGCAGTAGGCCCGCTCGCGATTACCCTAGTAGAAGCCCCATCGAAAGAGTATGTCGAAACTGTCACAGACCCAGACGAGTATCCTACTGCGCTGAGACCTTGAACCACCACAGAGTACGTACCAGTCTGCAATTTCACACCTGCTAAGATCCGCACCTTGTCTTTGCCCTTAGTGGCGTATGTGTCAAGCGAGCGGTCCGTGGAGCCCGTTGTGTTTGCTCGAACACCAGTCATGTTGAGGTTGTAATAGCTGTAGACCAAGTGGCCGGGTGCAGCAACATAGTCTGTAGCCGCATAATTGCCTGGGTTAGACTTCTTTGTCAGGAGACCGCCAAAGAGATCGTGTAACTGCGTTCCGCCAAGCCAATTTCCTAGCATGCCCCAGAAGTCATATCGTTCCAGCCGGCTGATCCACCAGATGTAACTGCCCGGGACCATCTCTGAAGACTCAGCATACTCGTTGGCAAAGACTTGGCGCTCTGGGAGGCCGTATTGTTTGAGCAAGCTACGTAATGAGCTGTTAGAGTATTGCGGGTCATTATCCACCTCATTCACGCCTCCTTCAAGGTGATACGAGTAGAGGTCGGGCACAGTGCTGTTCCCGGCTACCTGGCGAAGCCATGATGTCCACCAAGAATTGCTCGGCATGGGACGAAATGCCATTGACGGGCCACTGATTTTCATGGAGCTCAGTTTGCTATTCGCGCTGCAGGGTTGTTAGCTATCAATCTCGACGCCAGAGAAGAAAGATTTACCGAATCAGTTTATGTGTCCGAACATACATATCAACCCATTGCTGGGTGTTGCGCTTCCAAAAGATCGATATGTCTGGCTCATTCCAGATATCCCAAGTCACACGAGCTGGATCCATATTCTCGGATATATCAGTCATCAGTTGTCGCACAAACTTGTCGTAGTCAGACCAGTCGCCATTATCTCCAGGCCACTTCGTGTTTGAATTTGAGTGATCTGTACCCCATAAGTCGTGCACATAAATGCTGAAGTCACCCTTGGCAGCAACGCATGTTTTATAGTTGGCAAGTGTCGACACAAAGCGGCCTTTGTAATCGTTCAATCCCACAATCCATCCCCGGTAGCCAACATTTCCCAGTTGTGCACCGCCTCCCTTACAGAACCGAATTCCCATATCGGTGTACCTGTAGGATGTAGGTAAATATTTGAGGAGGCAGTCTGACAGATTAGGCTTACCAGTGAATCGGGATTTGATTTGGGTAATTGTCAGGAATTCCATAGATGAATCCGGAAGCAACGTGCTGTGGCTCCCCTCGAGTGAGAGCTAAGTTCACATAGGCCGTTTTTGCATTGGATTGTCGTGGCTCGATGTCAACCAAAGTAGTGGCCTTCACCAAAGCCGCGTTCACAACGAGAAGGAGCGAGAGACCCTTCATATTGCTGCAAGTTTTCCTATGTGTGTGTAGTTTCTGTCGATCTCGATATTGCCATTATTTTATTGCTGCTTGGATATGGTATTTTATACTGCGTGCTGCTCAAAGATCATTTGCATCTCAAAGTCTAAAGGAGCGATTTGTTCCGCCACCGGAACAAGGATCCCTTTGCTCAAAGGATTAATCCGAAGCTATATCGGGTAGTCAGCCAATCAAGGCTCTGGAAAATTAACTTCTCCGCATTCCTGCTTCTCCGTACAATTTTCGAGGAGACTTTCAATCTTGGGGTGCATTAGTTTCGATGTGCAGCAGCTTCCTGTGACTCGTGCGCCAATCGAAGCAATTTGTTTTAGTTTTAGCCTTTTGTTTCATATACGGCCAACCACCATCCGATAGCCAGGCTTCAATTCTTAATAACCCGTATCCAAGCGACTTGAGTGGTTTCCAGTGCTGGTATTTGTGGATTAATGTTGTAGTATATGTGGCTCCAAAAGTCTTTTGCGGGGGCTGCCGCAAATAAACTGGTAAACTGCAGGGTATTTAAGAACGACAGGGATTGAAATAACCCCCACCGGAGCGAGTCCGGCGGGGGCTCTCAAGTAGGAACGGAATGGCAAAAGGGTATGCGAGTCGTATATATCGTATAGTACCAAACTACACCAAATTCGTTAAGCCAAGCAAGCCAACGGGATTTTGTTTCCCCACCTTTGGACTTCCTCGCTACTTCAATACAAATCAGGGTTTAATTTTTCTTCTCTTTTCGGAAGGGAATGTATATAGCCCTGTGCAACGATGGCTGAGGGACAAGGTAACGTCGAGCACCCCCCTTCCGCCCACCCCCCCCCTTCCGCCTACCTCGCTTAACTCACCGCTATATTTACTTATTAACTTAAATAATTAATTACTCCTTGATTTTTTAATTAATTCTTTTTAAATTTGGAATATGACTTGCTTTTATTAAGAAGCCTTAATATACTGAGTATGACGTTATGTTTATGCTTATAGAGATTATAAATAATAAGTTTTTATAAAAGGTATCGCTTAAGTGAGGTATTCTGAGGTTTATATTTCGTGGCCGTAACGTAACTATTTTATTACGTTAAGAAGGTGTTAGCTACTTGTAAAGGCTATTTACGGTAATAAAGAGTCGATTAATTGATTAAATTTTAATTTAAGAGTTTTTTAGCTGTGGAGTTACGTATATATAAATTAAAGTTTTTGGAGAGAGACTTCTAGTTCTTTAAGGAGATTATTTATCACTCGGAAGATATTAAATTTATAAGTTTTTAACACGGAATTTTATTCTAAAAACGAAGAGGCAAATATATGTCGATTTTATACGTGTTAACTGCGCTTATTCTAAAGTTATTAAGCTTTAGTTTTAAAAACTAGAAATCTTAGTTATTAAAGCTATTTTAGCTAGTTAATAATGGAATATGGACGAGACCGGTATTATAGAAGGCTACGGTTTTAATAAATTCGTTATAAGGCACGTCGAAAAGCGTAAGATTTAAGGAAAATAATTAGGCTTACGTACTTAGACGTTAATCATTAAATGTGTCTTTATAACCGGAGTTTTTATATAACTTCTTATAATTTATAAGGGAAAATCGATGTAATAATAATAGTTTCCGTCTTAATTAAACGTATTTAATAATTGGCATTTTATTGCAACTGATAATAAGTAGACGACCGACGATACGGCTTTTAAATAGTTAATAAAGGTATTTATTCTTTAAACGGATTTATGTAATTATTTAGTAAGACTTTTTATTTTAAACGGTTACGGAAGTTATAAGATTAAGGAATTCCTTTAGAAATGTCTTAAAAATAATATATATTTATTATATTTACTTGTATATACGTTATACGTCTTATAACTCTTAAATTTGACGGTTTTCTTTATGCTAAAGCGCGCTTATCGAAAGAAATTATATAAATTAAATTCTTTAATTAATTCTATGTTAATTAATAAGCGTAATTTCCTTCTTTATTATTAAAAAGCATGCCGAAATATTATTACTTCTTTTAATATTAAATTTAAATAAAGAACTAGTAGATTATAGCTGGTATCTCTGGCGAAACCTTTAATAAGCCTGTTATTACTAGAAAATAATAATAAATCGATAGCTTTAGTTTTTTAAGAGTCTTATAAAGTAATAACGCTACCTCTCGAGCTTTTTAGTACTTTTATTTAATTATAAATTCTTAAAGCTACGAAAAATCTTCGTTTATAAATACGTACTTTAGTAAGCGAATTATATAATTAGCATTCGACGTAACGTTTATTTTTTAAGAAGATTATAAAAGGATTTAATAAAAAGGATTACGAATTAAGGAAGGTAAATATAAGAATTAAAGAGTTAGAAGAGCGATTAAAGCAATTAAGGCTAAGGAAAAAGAGGAAAGTTTAAACTAGTTTAAATTCTAAGTTTGCGATAACACGTGTTATTTAAGCGGCTTAAATTACGGCTAAAGAGCGTTAAATTATATTAATAGAATTAGAATTAAAAGAAGATTCTAACTTTATAATTTCTTATATAGAAGTTGACGTAAAATAGAATTATTAAATGTTAAATAGAGAGTGCTGATATTACGCGAGGTGGGCGGAAGAGGGGGGTGGGCGGAAGGGGGGTGCTCGACGTTAGAATGTCAACGGCAGACAGGCTAGCGAGATCCGAGATACTACCACAGCAGAGTCTCCTACACAACTTCGTCGTGCTTCTCGCACACCTCACGGCTAGCATACTCTTCGGGGCAGCTTCTGCAGAGAATTTTGCGCAACTAGTTTTGTGGCAGGATCTTGCAGACACAGATCTAATTCGCTATGTCGACGCTGTCTCCTATTCAGCTTCAACTATGCACTTCTCTCTTGGTGCGCCTATTCTTCGCTCATACGACCTTATCGACTGGGAATATTTCTCCTACTCCGTTCCGTCTTTGAACTTTAGCAATTCTAGATTCGATCTTCAAGGAGGCAACGAATATAATTCTGGCATTTATGCATTTACCCTTAAGTATCGCAAGGGTACAGGCACCTTTTATTGGATTGGCTGCATCCAGAGAACTAGAAAGACTTACATTTATACGTCACCTGACATCGCTAGGCTATGGAAACAAACTTCTGTTATTAACAATTACTGCTACTACGACTGCGGTTTAATCATCGATGATGACGATTCTATATACGTCTCGTATGGATTATGGGTAGCAGATGGTACCAAAGCCAAAATCTGGGGTCGCAGAGTTAACATCCGATGGCTTGCAAAACAAGAAAGTCTAAGTTGTCTTCAATACAACATCAGCAATCGGCTACATAGAGGGTACTCGCTTCTATAAGAAAGATGGGAAATATTATATCCTGCTTACAAACCTTGGTGTTGGCAGCGGTGAGATAATCTTGAAGTCATCGGGAGGGCCGATGGGACCTTACGACAGTTGGCATCGAGTACTTCAAAATAACAGGAGTCCCGTCTCAGGTGTTGGTAATCTATACTTAGGAGCCTTTGCCGATATAGCAGCAGGAGATTGGTGGTATGTTGCGTTCGTCAACCGGTACCCCGGAGGAAGAATTCCCGTTCTAGCACCTATCACTTGGGATAAAGACGGCTGGCCAAACGTCCAATTCGCAAGTGGGAATAAATGAGGATCAACTTACTCATACCCTCTCCAGAACATCTCGTAAAGAGCATCACCGGGACGGACAATTTCAATTCCACATCCCTTGGACCGCAATACGAATGGAATCACAACCCCGATAATTCTAGGTAGAGTTCAAAGTCTGGGTCGAAACCCGTTTCGCGTGACTTGGTCGTAATATCGATCGGTTGGAGAGAACTTCGTTATTGACTATCCTAGAATGCTCGGTCGCTGTGGTTTTCAAAGAGGAAGTAGCAAAGCAGGACTACGTCACTACATACCCCAATGGTCTTTCGATCTCCCGGCTCTTCCGCTGCTTCTTCTCAAGTGGCTGTTGGCCATCAGCCCTCCGCGTTACCGAATCGGAGTCATCAATCATTATCGGCAAATGTGTTTAACCATTAGCAAGAGGTGATGAAGGAGTGTTAGGCCACTTACCGACGGTCTTGTCCAGGCTTGAAAACAGAGTCATAGCACCTATATCGATCACGATTACGAATACCCCAAGTCGTCTTTCGGGACTCGACAGTTCTAAGTATAATGGAGCTAATTGGATGCCACCTGCAGTTGTTAGAGAAGCCATACAGATAACCAGGGGCGATTTGCGACATGATACAGCCACTCCCGGTTACGGCTAACGAAGCTTGCTGGATACTTGCTTTCCACTGTAGATGTACTATCAGTACACGTGCACAATTATTTTCCGCTAAGAAACGCCAAAATCTCGATTTTTTAGATATAGCGGTCTTTCCTACATTATAAAAATTTGTTGTTATGATGCAGGGAAGAGAAAGCTTTCTGTAAGCGAGGCGTAGGTCTCCGGGATGAGCTGGAGCTTCTGCTTGATAGTGAATACTCTTGCCTAGATATGAGGGGTGTTTAGATGCATATCGAAGAAGAATACTGAAAATGTGGGCTGGTGCGCGCGGCGTAAGCCTGTGGCTTAAGTGAGTGCGAGGCACCGAGGAAGGCCGGTATTCTGCAGCCTTACTGAGATGCTCTATTTTTCATGTGCAAATAGCTTCTTTCTACATCTGCTGATTATTTCAACCCCCTACCTCGGCATTTGCCCCGGCATTCAAATTTAACCCTGTGCGGGATTGCGAGGTCGGGTTTCAGGTACCGGCAGGCGAGCAAAGGAAGCAGCACGACAGGCTACCGAGCCGGGCCGAACACCGCAAGGGCGATGTCAGCAAGTCAAGTCCACGATCATAAATAATGCAATAGAGAACGGGAGATGAGGAAACTGCCAGATGGAGTAGGAAAGTATTCGAGAGACATTGACACAGCACTACCAGGCAAGCACACTCGTATCCTATACGACAGCCCCAAGCGGAGAGAAGCGAGCGTACTAGCACAACTCCGAACGGGAATGGCACGACTCAACGGGCGCCTCCACCGGATTGGAGCAGCGGAATCGGATCAATGCCAATGCGGCCAGGCAAGGGAAACGGTCAAGCACTTTCTCTTCCGATGCACGAGATAGGACGCATACCGAACGCAAATGCTAGCGCAAACAGACACAAGAAGAGGCAACCTCTCTTTCTACTTGGGAGGGAAAGCACCATCTGACCCGGAGACATGGACACCAAATATGGACGCAGTACGAGCAACGATCAAGTTTGCTATCGCCACAGGACGACTAGACATGGACGTAGAACAGGTAGGCAACACCCCACGACAGTAAATCCCACTTCTTTCTCTTACCCCGACTAATCCCCAGCACCCTCGTGCCTCCAGCAGGTCTCGCTTCAGTCGCCAACGATAGGACATTGAACACTTGGAGGATTGGACTTCAAGATAACTTGCTACTAACCACGCACGAGACCTCATTGAATATAATAGTTACCGGAATTGGAAAATATTGGTAGAGGCAGTTCTGTATGGGCTTCAGGAGGCATTGGAAAGTAGGCAGTGAATTATGTAATCATAGTCTAGTGCCCTTTAGGTTTAGAGCCGGGCGAATAAACTTCATCACCACCGCGGCAATGGACGTACTTTGAAACATTTTCGCATCGAACATGTCTGACAATCAACATCCATGCTATATATGTGTTGTTACTTATGGATGCTTATTATAACCTCCAGTTGCAAGCCGTGCATCTATTATCTTCCCCTGGTGTTGACCTCCCTGGTACCAACCACTCTTTCATGTGTTGGCGCAGCCTCACTGCGCATGGTTTCGATGCGAAGTCTTAGCATTGCGAAGGAGTCTCGTAGAGTAATGCAAGAGCAGTCGTCCAATCCGCTTTCTTATTTCCTCGCTTTCGACGTTTCAATCAAACTTGACATACCCTTGAATGTTGCAAATTCTGTCAACGTTCTGTTCAAATCGCGATTGTTAACATGTGTGTATGATGTATCAGACGAATACCCAAGTATCCCGAGTAATGCTTGACAGCATCTCAAACGATAAGCTCTAATATGGAGAATATATGTAGGAAACTCCATTAAATCACGAACACGAACACGACCACGACCAAAAGAATGGATTATCATCCGAATTGACAGGACATAACACAATAGGCGGTTGTCTGAACCGAGGAGTCTGAGGCAAGGCTAGTGCGCTTTGCTGTGCCAATACGGATACGAAATAGTTTTGACGTCTCCATCTGACAGGTTCCAATAAGATGGGCGTGGCATATAAAGATAAAAGCATATCCATCCCAGAAAGAAGGATAAACTACTCAAGCATTTAAAAAGAAACCCTCCTTCACGTTCAAATCCCTTCGCCTCTTGTGTCAGCAGGCTACTGATTCACATCAGTTATCATGGCACGATTTACCTTTGTCCTGTTCTCGGGGCTCTGGGCTCAGGTGGCGGTTGGGTTACCCCCGAGGCCAACGAATACGAAGCGTGGTTTGTTCAGCAGTGATCCCAGCGTAACGATTTCGAACCCGTCGGCGACTATAGTTGGTTCCACCGATTCCTTCCTGGGCATAACCTCAGGTACCATCGACACATTCAACGGCATTCCTTTTGCGCAACCCCCGGTGGGCGCGCTGCGACTGAAGCCCCCACAGCCATTAACAACGTCCCTGGGAACAGTTCAAGCAACAACCTCACTTCCTCCCTCTTGTCCGCAATTCTTTGTTCAAGACTCCAATTTGAGCGGTGTGGCAGGTACAGCTCTCGATCTTGTTCTCGCCTCACCGGCCTTCAGCAACAGACTTATCAAGGGTCAAGAGGATTGCCTGACATTAAACGTCCAACGGCCAACGGGTACTAATTCAAGTAGTAAACTACCAGTGCTACTTTGGATTTTTGGTGGAGGATTTGAGGTAGGAAGCACCTCTACGTACGATGCCTCAACTCTCCTATCAAATGCTATGGGTAAGTTGAAAATAACACTCATTTTCCCTTAATAACAAGAACCAAGAGGCTCGGGAGCTTCCCAGGAACTGTCAAGCGACGCCAGAGAGCAAATTCCCTGAATATGAGAGGGTTTCAGCTTCTGCTATCTGCTCGGCTTCGAAATAAGTATTGAAAGTCCATACTAATTCTTGAACAGCACTGGGTAAGCCATATGTGTTCGTGGCGGTCAATTACCGCGTGGGAGGTTTCGGCTTTTTACCCGGTAAGGAGATTCTCAAAGATGGTAGCGCAAATCTCGGCTTGTTGGATCAGAGATTAGGAATGGAATGGGTAGCGGACAACATAGCTGAATTTGGTTTGACTCACTGACATTATACCTTGTCGGAACCTCCATACTGATTTCTGTGGTGCAGGGGGCGATCCTGACCAAGTGACAATCTGGGGAGAATCAGCAGGCTCTCTTTCCGTTTTTGATCATATGCTTTTATATGATGGCAATAACACATATAAAGGGAAACCACTCTTTCGAGGTGGCATTATGGACTCAGGGACCTTTATTCCTGTAGACCCGGTTGATACAGCGAAGGGACAGCAGGTATACGATACAGTAGTGCAAAGTGCCGGGTGCAGCAATCAAACGGATACACTGGCATGTCTACGAACTGTCAGCTTCGATGTAAGCAAATTTCTTTTTGACGTTTTATCGCGAACACTAAACTAACTGTACAAGACTCTTTTTAGTGCGACCAATTCTGTCCCAGGCATTTTCGGCTTTCATTCTGTTGCACTTTCGTACCTCCCTCGTCCGGATGGTGTAACCATCACGCAATCCCCCGAAGACTTACTCACGGCCGGCAAATTCGCAAAGGTGCCATTTATCGTTGGTGACCAGGAAGATGAGGGCACGCTTTTCGCCCTCTTCCAGAGCAATCTCACGACTAGTGCTGACATCGAGAACTATCTCTCTTCAATATATTTCCAGAGTGCATCACCACAGCTGATACAAGACCTCGTCAATTCCTATCCCGATGACCCAGCTGCAGGCTCTCCGTTCAGAACTGGCGATTCAAACAACTGGTATCCTCAGTTCAAGCGTCTAGCAGCGATACTTGGCGATGCAACCTTCACCCTCACACGGCGAGTTGCCTTGAATTTGACAAGCACAGCAAGTTCGGCGCCATCTTGGTCATATCTGGGTACATACAACCACGGGATACCTATTATGGGCACCTTCCACGGTACAGATTTACTCAAGGTGTTTTTCGGAGTCGATGCAGGTTTCGCCGGTCAAGCGATACAGCAATATTACTTCAATTTTGTATATAACCTTGATCCAAATAATGCAACAGGAGGGGCCCCGGCAACGGCAGCAGCGAAGGCTGTTCAAGTCCCTACATGGCCAGTATGGAGCCAGCAACAGATGATGATGAACTTCTCATCAGACGCCGCGGAGGTAATACCGGATAATTTCAGGCAGCAAAGTTTTGATATTCTTTCGGGGAATGTGAAGGGATTCCATTTTTGATAAAATAAATGCGGTTAGTTAGTAGGTACTCATAGTCATGAATCATAAAGTCATGCCTACCACAAAATCCATTCGCCTATACTTTGTCAATGCAGCATGTATCAACCCAGAAGTATTCCAACTCATCACACCTCGCCTGTTCTCCGCAGAACTGTATCTTGCCGTAGCCAGCCTTGCCTTTACTCGTGCCGTCTGTCAGATCTTTGATCTCGAAGGCTTTCGCGCGCACAACTCTATAAGAAGTTAGATCAAATATTGTAAGATATCCGTATGCGTATACTTTGTATCTTTCATTTCTATCGTTGAGTAAAGCATCTTCTGCTAAGCTGCGCTTCCTGGGAATCCCTTCAATATATTGCTCTAGAACTGCAGAATCAAGCCGGCCTTTGATCTTTCTCCACAGGTTCATAGGCAAACCTTTTTTTCCGAAGATGGTTTCGAACATATTAGTATACTCCTCGATACATTCATCTACATTCATTTCAAGGCACCCTAGTATAGTAGTAATAATACTAAAAAGTTAGTTCGGCCTTCCGGGGGTAAAGAGTGCGTACCCTCCAAGGCTCGTACCGCCGGTCAAGTAGAAAAGCTCGCATAGCTTCACCGCGGCATGACCTTCCTTCATCCGCTCTGTATTCACCTTTCTCATCAGTGACTCAAGAGGAGTAGCGTCGAGATCCCACGGACTCCCCCACCATCTGCACATGCGTGTTAGTATATCGAAGCCCGTGGGCAGTCATACCGACCAAGTGACAGTACACAGAGCCCATCACGATCGAGAGGGTTTTCTGAGGCCACCGGCATAACCTGTACCTGCGCCATAATCTTTACAGAAACAGAACTTGGTGAGGAGAGCGCTATTTGCTACTCTTCAACAGTGACGCTGCACGGCGACTATCGCAAGGCTGAATCGCTTGACTTAAGCTTCGCAGACTTCACATTGCTACACGTCATACAGGAGGTGTCGAATCGTGCTTGGAACAAGAATAATGTAGTGGCAGACTGTGTTGTAAAACGTGTGGTAAAAATGATTCAGAGGCGTTTTGTTCTGAAGAGATCACAGATGAGTTCCGCGCACCGTCTTTCTTGATTGAGGCGGGTCTTGATGACAGGTGAGATTCAAGCTATCGATGCGACTTTAAGTGTTTACAAGCTTCTAATCTATAAGGATACTTATTGAAAAGATTTGGCACTGATTTTTGAGGAACATTTTTCATGGAAACCAGACGAAATCGATTTTGAAGCTCTTTCCCACCACGTCAAACGGCCACTTGAAAGTCGCATCGATAGTTCAAGCACTATCCTTGTTCGTGGCTGTTGGTGCTGGTCCATGGTGGGCTGGCGGATCTTCCAGGACAGGTGGAGACGGCCGGGGCGAACCTCCAGAACCACGCGGCCATGTTATCCACAGGAAGATGTGTGATATGGCCATGAAGAATCTTAGTATTCATTTGATCGTATAAGCTCAGCGCAATAAATTCTACGCCCTTTGACAAATTAGTGTAGTTCTGCACCATCGTCCTGAGCCAAAGTGTTGGGATGTTAGGTTCAGAAGAGGAGATTCATCGACAGAGTTCTGTCTCCTCGTGACTGCGGTCCGATTGGCCGAAACTTGACGCCTCGGTCTGCCTTGCCGCAGCATCTCAGCTACCATCATAAGTCCTCAACCCATTTCAACAGCCATCACGAGCCCTAAATAACATACAGCAAAGACCGGCCACGTTTTCATCGTAGATTACCTCTGATACATCTATCTCCAGCGTTCCCGCCCAGCATCATGTCACTGACGCAGACCCCAAGGCCAACCACGTGAGAATATCCGACATCCTTTTTCAGACGAGGCTACGCTAACTTTATACTTTTTGTCAAAGCAATGACCTTTGGGCTTCTGCAGCAGCTGAACTGAGCGACAAAGACAGGGAGAATATCAACTTCAGCTGTCCTGACAAACTTGGCATCTTATTTGATCTCCTCGAGCTCACTACGCGTTCGAAGCAGGAGTGCATCAAGAAGAGATGGCGATACGCAAGGAAGAGTGGAGAGACCATCATTTTCGTGGATTTGTTTACTAAGATGGCTAAGTGGATTGATCTATTCAAGCAGGTTGGAGATACAGCTGTTCAGTACGATCCGGTCCATGCTGCACTTCCCTGGGCTGGCGTCAGGTTCCTCTTGCAGGTTTGTAGTATCAAAGTGCTAGGAGGAGTGACTAAACATCGACAGATTGCGGTCAATGACATCGACAAATACGCATTTGTGGTTGAAAGTGCGACTTCAATTGCAGAAATTATCTGCCGATATGCTATCTTTGAGGACGTCTATCTGCAGTCCCCATCTGCTGCTACTAATGAGCTCCAGAGAGCGCTTACCAAGTTCTATGCCGCGATCATGACCTATCTTTCGAAGGCGAGGAGCTACTTTGACCAGAACACCGCAGGTGAGTGTGCCAACTGAGCAGGAGAACATATGCTGATGACTTTTACAGCGCGTCGATTGAAGAGCGGGCTGCTACCACAATCAGGCATTAACTTGTCTTTTGATGCCATTGCTACGGCTCAAGAAACTGTTGATCGCTGTTCGTCTATGGTTAGAACGCAGAGTGCGCGTGGCCATCTACTCACTGCATCCTTTAGCTAATGATCTTCAGATCAAATCAACCAACACGCGGAGCTGAAGAGGCTTCTCAAGTGTATCGATGGCCCGGTAGAACGAATGAGTGTGGATTTGGCAAGTCTCACAGATGGGTTCGAGAGTAAGACAATAGTTTAATTCTAAGTCACACAGCTCACAAGTCATAGGATCTCAGAGAACGAATATTTTGCAATAGCTTTCTCCCGAACCATACCTTCAACATCACGAACAAGCTAAGAGAGAAGTATTGTCCGGCACTGGCCAATGGCTACTCTCCGATCCACTTTTCAATAAGTGGAAGAAGGAAAGTGTATCATCTATCTTGTGGCTTCATGGAGTTCCAGGTTCTGGGAAAAGCAAGCTGGTGTGAGTTTCAGGACTGTTTCTAGACCGAAAGTTGCTAACAGCACAGATCTATTGTAATTGAAGATGCCAAAATGGCCTTTCAAAAGGGCCACTACCCAGCTCCAGTCTTCTTCTACTGTTCACGGAACACTGCTGAGCCTACACGTTCGAACCCTGATGTGATCATGGCAAGCATTGCCCGACAGCTGTCTAGCACCGAACCAGGATGCCCTCTGCTTCCTCCCACGGTTGCAGCTTATAAGAAACGAGAAACGGAGGGATTCGCCTCAGGATCATTAAGTATAGATGAAAGTTGTGCACTGATCATCCAGCTCGCAAAGCAGTTCCCGATATCAACCATCGTGATTGATGCGCTTGATGAGTGTGATCCAGAGAAACGAGCAGACCTTTTGGAAGCTCTGGAGTCAATCCTCCGAAAGTCTACAAGCTTAGTCAAGATCTTTGTATCGAGTCGTGACGATCAAGATATTGTGTGGCATCTACGAAGCTATCCTAACCTTGAACTCTCATCGGATAAAAACAAGGACGATATTATCTCATTCATCCAAAAAGAGACCGGGCTTCTTATTCAAAGGGGAAAGCTACTGCGTTGGAGTACAGACAAAGAGAATCTAAAGACTAAAATAATTGAGATAGTCACAAAAGATGCTAGTGGAATGTGAGTATTGTTAGCAACTAAAACTATAATTGATCCTTATTGATGCTACTACCAGGTTCCGGTGGGCTAGTCTACAACTGCAGAGCCTCTGCAGCCTTCAGACCGATGAAGCAATTCAAGAGCGTCTTGGACGACTGCCGCCAAAATTAGAGGAGCTGTATCTGGAGCTATATGAGAGACTGACTGCAACTGCGGCAAACGCTGATCGCAAAATTGCTACTGGGGCTTTCAGTTGGCTCCTTTGTGCCCAGCGCACACTGAAATCGAAAGAATTCCTCGCTGCATTATCCAATACCGTACAAGGAAAGGCCAGCAAGCTGACTATAGAACAGGTCTTACACTTATGCTCTAACCTGGTTATATATGACCGAACACTCGACGTCTTTCGATTTGCCCATTTATCAGTCAGAGAATTCCTGGAGAAGAGGCCAGAATATACCACGGTAGCTACAAATAGCCTAGCTGCTGAGACTTCCTTGTTGAATGTATTGGGTGCTGCGGAAAGCGTAGCAACAAGAAGATTCCTTGTTGATCTCTCGAGCGATTTATCAAAGTCACTTGGCTCAAGTGAATTGACTCCCTACTCCACTGTCTATTGGGCCTCGCATTGTCAATTAGCTGCCACTAAAAGGACAAACGGTACACTGAAGGAAATGCTATACCATTTTTTCTCTACAGAGTCGGATACTGGGTCGGCGTTTATGGCGTGGGCTGTTCGGCTTAAGAAGTATTTTCAAGAATACTCCATTAGATGGGAACTACGGCAGAAGTTACTGGATACCGAGGCTAATCAGGATGGGGCTCTTTTCATTGCGTCTTGCTTCGATTTTCAGGAATTCGCCAGTCTTCCAGCGCTTTGCCAAGAAGGTGCAAGGAATAAGAGAAGTAAGAAAGCCTTGGAGGTTGCTGCTGCTTATGGCAACTGTAGATTCATTTCGGAGATTATTAGAGACAAGGAGACGCGAATAGAAGAGCAGGTTGTTAAGGCAGCGGCGGGGAATTATAGGAATGGGAAAGAGGTGATGAAGCTGTTGCTCGAGCAGCGAGGGGCCGACGTGGTGATTACAGAAGCGGTGGTCACGGCAGCGGCGGAAAATAATAAAAGTGGGGAAAAGGTGATGAAGCTATTACTCGAGAAGCGAAGGGCCGATATGGTAATTACAGAAGCGGTGTTCTTGGCAGCGGCGGGGAATCGTGGGAATGGGAGAGAGGTGATGAAGCTGTTGCTCGAGAAGCGAGGTGCCGATATAGTGATTACAGAAGCGGTAGTGAAAGCAGTTGCGGACCGATTCGACCAAGAGATAATGAAGCTGTTGCTCGAGCAGCGAGGGGCCGATATGGTGATTACAGAAGCGGTAGTGAAAGCAGTTGCGGAACGATTCGACCAAGAGATAATGGAGCTGTTGCTCGAGCAGCGAGGGGCCGATATCGTGATTACAGAAGCGGTGGTCAAGGCAGCGGTGGGGAATAGTGGGAATGGAAGAGAGGTGATGAAGCTATTGCTCGAGAAGCGAGGTGCCGATATGGTAATTACAGAAGCGGTAGTGAAAGCAGTTGCAGAACGATTCGACCAAGAGATAATGAAGCTGTTGCTCGAGCAGCGAGGGGCCGATATCGTGATTACAGAAGCGGTGGTCAAGGCAGCTGCGGGGAATAGTGGGAATGGAAGAGAGGTGATGAAGCTGTTACTCGAGAAGCGAAGGGCCGAGGTAGTAATTACAGAAGCGGTGGTCGAGGCAGCGGCGGGGAATAGTGGGAATGGAAGAGAGGTGATGAAGCTATTGCTCGAGAAGCGAAGGGCCGAGGTAGTAATTACAGAAGCGGTGGTCGAGGCAGCGGCGGGGAATAGTAGGAATGGGGGAGAGGTGATGATGCTGTTACTCGTGAAGCGAGGGGCCGACGTTGTGATAACGGACAGCGTAGTACAACTTGTTGCAAAGAAATTCGGCAGAGAAGCGATACTAACTTTGCTCGAGAAGAGCAAAGAAGATGTTGCCATCGCATTGGATGTAGTGAGATGGATTGCAAGGGGATATGGGAGGACAGCGATACAAATTTTGGTTACGAAGCAATGGGCCGAGGTGAAGATTAAATTTGGCAAAACATAACCAGCGCTAACATATGCGTAGAAAGAAGTCCCAGAATTTCTCCAGGAATGTCTTCATCGCTCTTCCCACGAGGATGACCAATTCGCTCAGTTCTATAACGCAGCCAAGACTGGAGACGAGCGTGTTATCCGAGAACTGTTAGGTCAAGAGGTCGATCCGGAGATTAAAAACAGTCGGGACGTATCTCCACTCTGGATCGCAGCATCTTGTGGTCGTTTTAAAGTGGTGCAATTACTACTTGATACTAGAGTGGTCAACGTAAATTCCAAGAGTAGATCAGGACGGACACCAGTCTCGGTTGCAAGAGCATTTGGTCATAACGATATTGCACATCTCTTGGTGCAGGCTGGTGCAGATCCTTAATACACGGGCCCACGATCAGAAAGCTCTGCTCTCAATAGCGAGGCAGCGAGGAAATGACGCGCAGTAAGTATGTTGGCCTTCAACTGACGCGACGGCAAATGCAGTAAAGGCCAGAAATTTTCGAATACCTGGTTAATAAATTAATCAAAATACAGTATCAGAGTTTGCGAAATGAAGCTTCAAAGCTTGTTGATGATATCCGTAGAGTTGGGTTACGCTCGAAATGCTTGCCAGTGTACAGGTGTAGCAAGCTAATATGCCATCTACTCACTTCGAAATCTTGCTTCATTATATATACCACTAGCATTACAGGAGAGATTTATAAATATATTGACTTACTACTTAGGCGATAGTCATGTGACAGTCGATGATTCGGATGAGGAAATCATGAACCGTCTTCCTCAAGATAAGTTAATCGAGCGCCGTTTATATAAAAAGGGTAAATCTGTTAATACGGAGTGAAGATTCGTACAAAGAGAGTTGCCTGACTTTGCCCGCCATCCATAGACAGCCGTCATCTTCACAGTTTGCGACAGTTTCCATCCCGCATAACTTACTCCTTTTTGGACATCAGGAAGCTCCTCAACGCTGACAGGCCAACCCGCTTCGTCTTGTCTTAGCCTGCTCTCAGCATAAAATTCCATCTGCGCTTTATTATTTGACGTATCATTCGTGATGTCTCGAACCACGATCATCTCCTTCAGGTTTGTCATAGCCCTTATTACATTCTTTGGACCTGCAATCGTCGAATAATAGACTAGTCCGTCCCTAAGATACGCTTCATCGATCGCGGCATATTTCAGGCGAGCCAGCTCAGTCTAGTCTCCTTTAAAATTCCAAAAAGCCGATACAGGCCATCCTCCACCTGGCTGATGTCTAAATAAAGGACATTAAGATCGAAATTGAATCGCACTCTCTTAAGCCGTAGGGATGGTACGAAGCAGAGGGGGTAGAGTGCCTCGACCGCCTGCTTCGATTCCCGAAATATGTGTAGCGCAGCTGGAAGTTCAGCTTGCGAATAGAAGCCCGTGGTATAGTGGTCAGACGTAAAGATCTCCACGATACGGGAGAAGAGAGTAAATCGCTATATGGTAAAGCGAAGTTCGAGAGGAAGGCGTATAAATAAAGTAAATCGGTAAACGCCAACTAACGAAACCACAAGGACAGCTGATGCCATCGTGTAACTGTAGCTAGTATAATAACCGGGAAGTTGTAGTCTTGTAGATATCGTTCTCGAGAATAACGGTTATATAGTAGGATTTTCTCCAGGTGAAATCAGAAGATATATATGCTCGAGTTCTTCTCCTTCCTACCTGCAGCGATACGCCAGCAAACCGCCGACCACTCATTTCTGCCTCATAAGCGCTGGCGTGAAATTTCTGTTTATAGCCGACTCGCCTTTTGCGGGGGATTACACGAAAATAGCTGACGCTGATCAGTGGAGCTAGTGAAGAAGCTTTGGGGGCGGTGGTGTTTTCAGACCTGCGATGGAATTGAAGCGTTAAGTCGGCGGAGTTGGAATTTGATATTAGAGACACGGAGAAGAACAGCGATGGGAAGGATGGAGACAAACACGAAAACGTTGTCGAGACTGTAATTTTGTTAGGTTGCTTCAGATGCACATTATTTTTGACGAATGTTAGGAATGTTTTTAGAGTGTCTTTAAACAAAGAACATATCAGATTAAATCGCATTCGAATTGCTATATTCCGATATAGTAAACGTGAACAGAAGATTTATATATGAAAAGGAGCACAGTTTATCTTGTCGAACGTATAAACCTTAGTTCCGAAGCTTAATGCCGTGCATTATCTGTATATAGCCTTTGAAAGCCTGCAAATGTTTGAGAATAAGCCCTTAAGACTTACGCGTTAAAGGATAACACTTTATCTTTAGCTTGCGAATCTTTTAATTTGAAGTAATTACGTTTAATATAATCTATTATCTTCGAAAGGCGGTAAAAAGAACTTATCTTTTCTTTGTAGCCCTTCGATTCGGCCCCGAAATAAAATAAATACTAAGTCTTGCCACAGACAAGGGGAAAGACAAGAGCGATAAGTCTAACCTCAGGAGATAAAGTCGGTAGCGTGAAACGACTTTATTATAGCCGCAGAAAGCTTCTATTAGCTCAGCCGTCTTAATATAAGGGTTAATAGCGTCTTATAAGGTAATATTTATAATATAAGTGTAGATAAAGTTAACAGATTATATTCTCTACACCGGATTAAAATCTTAAGAGCTTTTAATAATATAAACTTAAAGAAGTGATATCGTAAAATAAAAATAATTAATAAAGAAAAACGTTAAGTCGGAGGCGGACTTCGTAAACTATTATTATATGATTTTTAAAAAGTATTACGCCGTTAAGTATTAATTCCTTAGCCTTATAAATAAGATAATAACAGATAATTCGCTATTCTGCTAATACGTCGCGCAAGTAAATATCTCGATATAATCTTATATATGCGACGGCCGGCGAAATTTACGCGTTCGTTAGCTATACGAGAGTGCCTTATTATTAATATAAAATATATATTAAATCTTTTCGAAAACAAAAGGAAACTTATTAGCCGGTAAGAAGAAATCGAGAGCCGGAGTAAGCGTAAGAGCGTAAATAAAAGATTATCTTTTAAGAAGATCTTTATAAGTTAAAGAAGATCGTCGCTAGCGAGTTTTAAGTTCTTTTCGCAAGGCGAGCGCGATCTAGAAGTTAATAGCTAAGACTTTTTGAGTAATAATAGCTTAAGGATTTGTCATGTGTTTATCACGTGAGGCTGTTCTCTTAGTTGGTATATGTACCAAGTAGAGCGTATTCTGCCTTAAGGCCGAATACTGTAGTCTTTTGACTCCGATGGCGTACTAGTGTAAGCTCTACTCTTAGCCACGTTATAGGATTAAAGGTTTTAAAAAGGTTATAAAAGACTAGCTGTAATCGTATCCGTTCTTCGAGCTGATATTCGATAATAAACTTAGCTTCTTCTTTTATCGTCGTATTTAGCGGCTTATTTAATTACTTCTTTATTATTTTATTATAAATATAAAAGAAGTAATCCATTTTATATTTAGCTTTTAGCTTATTTTCTAAGCTCTTTATTATAGCCTTAAGCTATAGCCGAGTTTCTTATACGTCTCTTTAATCTCTTTCAGCGCTCGGCTAATGATTTTATATTTTTATTTAATCCGGGTATATGATTCTTTAACTTATCTTTTAAGAACGGTAATTTCTAGATTTATAATAAGGAATTGATTTATATTTCTCGGGGAATTTCTTTCGGAGCGCCTGAGTTACATCGAATACTTTCTAAATAAAAGCTCAGGTCAGCTATTATTAATAATATCGCTCTTAAGACAAGCGTCTTATATATTAAATCTTATTGCTTAATTATTTTATACCTCGTTAAAGACTTTTATAAAGGAATTATATTTTATAACTTAATCTCGTATAACGTTTAAAGCCTTATTTAAACTAGCTATTAATTTTGAGAAATTAATAATATAATATAAAATATATATTATCGATAGTATTAATATAAACTCAGCGGAAACAGTAACTCGTTAACTTGTTTTTAAAGCCCGCATCTCGCCTAAGACGGTTTAAGTAATAAGTATACTTCGAGTAAGTTATAAGATCGGTTTTTAACTTTACTTAATTATTCGTAATCCAGACTGACTTCTGAAAAATAAGTTACTTAAGCTATTCCGGCTTTTAATAAACTTTTATTACTTTTACGTTCTACCTTCTTAAGTCCGTAATAAAAAAAGGCTTAGCAGACGTATAATTATCGACGAGAATCGCGTTATTGCGGGTCGCACAGGTTAAGAGATAGAGAATCAGGCAAAAGATAATAAGGAGATTCTTTTTAAAAATGAAATTCGTATTATAAAAGTTAAGTTAATTAAAGTTCGAGGTATTTCGGAAGTATAATATACGGTTTAAGCTTATTATTTAATTTTTTATAATTTTATAAGTAGACTTTTATAACTAATAAGTCTTTCTTTTCCTACTTCGGGTTTTATACGATCTAAGGACAGATATTCTTATAATAAAGCGCTTTATATGACCGCTTAACCTCTTCGAACTCGCTAAGCTTAAAAGTATTTAAGTTTTAACGTAAAAGCTTTTAATACTCGTTGATCTCAGTCGTATAATACTTGTCCATATTTTCTATTATAATAATATTGGTCCCGTCGCTATTATATCCGTTATCTGAGCCGGAATACTTATTTATATTTTCGTTAACAGCGCTGTTATTGCTTTTATTATTTTCAGAATCGAATATTATATTATCGTCGGATTTAAAGCTATTATTGGCGTTATTTATCACGGTCCGTGTATTTACTCGGTGTAAATACGGTGGGTTATGTTAATCTCAATAATCGAGAAGTAAGTATATTACGTATAATAGAATAAATAATGATTAATATAGTTTAAATACTATTTTCAGTTGAGCACAAAGCTCTTATTTAATAGCAGACGTGTTAGTTTATATAGAACTTTTATATTATACGACCGCTAGGCAGGGTGGGAATTAATTAAATTAAATTAAAGTAACCATAGTTACTTTAAATTAAGCTTAAGTAACTTAATCGTTAATTATATTTTAATTTAATTTAATTAAAGTAACTTAATTATGACTTAAGTAAAGGTCATATGATTTTAGGAGGGGTGCTAAAGTAAGAAAGATAACCTTAAACTAGCGTACGCGATTATTAGCCAATAGATAAGGATTTAGCTTATCTTAGCTTTAAGAACTTTAGGACTTTTATAAATTAAAAATTATAATTAATTAATTCTTTAATATTTGATTACTTATTAAAGATATATTATTAGTATAAATAAGCTTATAAATAATAAAGAATATTATATATTGAAATTTTAATAGAATAACTTAAACATAATTATAGTAAGAAATTAAGTAAAATTTAAGTTACTTTAATTTAATTAAGTCAAGTTGTTACTCAAAATTTAATTTAATTAAATAACTTAATTTTTATTTAAGTAACTTAATTTTTTCTCCCCACCCTGATAAAAGTAGATAATGACTACTTTAACTTCTTTCTTATTTAAAATACGCGGCAGTCCATTAGCTCCTAGTTAATTTATAACCTCCCTCTCCGTACGCAAATCCAGCTCGGACGCTATCGTCCCGGTTCGTGGGAATTATCTTTAATTTATTAAAAAACTATTCCTAAGTTTTAAAGCCTTCTCTTTAAGCTAGAAATTTAAGTCTTATAGTCTGTCGTGCAAAACTCTAATCGACGGTAGGCATGGCTCTCTCAAAGTGGTAAAAGTGTCTAATTCTAGGAAGAGGCTCTGTACGCAACTGCCCCTATAACTGGCCCTGCTTACGTAGGCTAGGCAAGCACGTGCGCATACCTATATTGCACGACATATTCTAAAGTAACAGAAGCTAAAAAAGGATATTCTAGAATTAAATATCCTAGTTTCGGGGTGCGAAACCGGCACTTCAGCTTATTACGTATTCAAGCATTTTTAAAGTTTAACAAAATCGTTATAAAATATCCCCGGATGCAAAAGAGTTCCATTAGTCAGAGACAGGCATTGCAACTAATACCTTATAGATTAAGAGGTCTATTAGGAACGCCTTTAATTATAGCTCTTATTTAATTATTTTTAGCATTTACTTTACAGAAATGTTCGAACCCGAGTATTATCTTCAATTATAAAACCGCTTTCCAGCTTCTTCTTTATAAAGAGAGCTACTCTTAAATTTTGCCAAAGGCATTATTTATTAAAGACTATAAGATATGATTCTTGCGGTTAATCAAGCCAATTTAAGATCGCTACTATAAGGGGATAAAGCTGAGAGTAATTACACTCGGATATACGTACGTGTAATAGAGTTTAGGATAGTATTAATATATTTAATTAGGATGGCTAGAGGTAAGGAATCTTATCCATTTACCTATTCTTAATATATAACGTGCTAGACGATATACTGCTGCTACTGTTATATTAGGACGCTCAGCAAAAAAGCTCTTATCCGAAAGAATGGCTTTAAGAAGGTTCTTGGCCAGAATACCGGCTCTAGATTCTATCTTATCTGTCTCCTTGTTAATCCTTTTTCAAGAATATTCTCGACTCCTAAAGGTACTCTTACGAATTAAAACAACATCTCGCGATTCCCGAATTACTAATCGCATACGGAGCAGGTCTCGTGTTATTCTTGCGGAGAATTGTATAATTAATATAAATAATATAATTCTAGAGTATTAAGTTAATTATACTTAATACGTTCGTATTAAGTCAAGCTGGGCCGGCTGCCTTATAGTTATCGACGACGATAATGATATTCGCGACACTGCTACACATATCGAATACTAAGTGTCCGAACATTCGATCCACCTTCTTCGATACCTCCCTCGCCGCCGCGATCCCTTACCCTTTCCTTCTTTCGCAGCCCTTCCGCATTATCACCGTCGCCGCCTGCTATCCATCACCTTATATCTAGTAACGGTTCGAGCCATAACGGGATATTAAAGGCATAGATGGACCGAAGAAAAGAAAGCGCGGGCGTACGCCTTGTGGAGCAGCGCTTAAGGCAATCGAATCCAATATATAAGAACAGCCTTAGACTAAGTCGATCGAGTATTTAAATAAGAATGATTCTGCGGGCGCAGCCTTTAATGACCAAGTACTAAATGCGAACCCGGAGCTGCTATATATAAGTGCGGAAGAGGATATTGCTCTCGAGGGCGAGCTCTTAGACGTAACTTCTATGGAAGCGGATCTGAAGTGTCAGGCTACATCCCTAGAAGCGGATGCCAGTTCCACTCCCAGTGGAACTAACCATAGCCCAGTGGCACTTTGAACTTCCATGCCCTCTCGGACCTTCAGCATCAAGAGGTCGTAGACTACATTGACTATTATCATAAGAGCTTAAAAGAACAGATGAGTACTCTGTCTTCCCTCTTTTACGGATGATGGCAGATGGCCCTCCATTAACCTGGCTACTGATCGAGATAGCTGCGCGTCACGAATTTCCCAATTACTTATTTAAGGAACTGTTTAAGCCTTCTGAAATTTGCGATCCGTTAAGATCTGACAGTTTTTTTATTAACTATTAATAAAATATAATCATCGACCCTTCGCTTGAGCAGCCCACAGCGACGGTTGATCTTAAACAGGTGGACCCCGTCCATTCTCTATTATATAATAGCGAGATATTTGCTTTCTTTATTACCCTCGAGGACAGTAGCTCCGAGGATTCGGGGTGCTCTTTCCTAACTAGTGGAATTAATAATTAAAGCTTAGGGCTCTCTTCGCCTCCCAGGAGATGATACTAAAGGTCTGGTATTATAACCACCCGCTTAATTGCATATAATATTGCAAAGGATTTTACGTTATGTTATGACGATATCGAGTATCTTTTAGCGCCTCGGTAATTACGATTAGTACTAGCAGTCTCGCAGTGGACAAAAAAAGCGGGAGTAATTAAGCGACCTTATCAAAATCTCACTTAAACACTAGTAATTATAACTCTTATAAAATAATAACAAATATATGTTATTAATAATTTATTATTTTACCGTTTAAATTAATATAATCTTATAATTTTTATAGAATCTTATTAACTTATTTATTAATCGTTTCTTACGTTAATCTAGCTTATCCCTTAAGCGCGAGCTCCTTTAATGTCAGGAGATTAAAGTGAGAGTATTTTCGGATATATTACTTCGGAACCTATTAATAGTTCTCGATAAGAGCAAAATTAAGAGCTCTAATATAGTTTTTATAAGTCTCACACTTATTTTTTATTTTTCACGTTATAACGAGGTTACGTGAGCTATACCCGTGACCTAAGTCTTCGTCTTCCTCTAAGATAAAATTATTACTAGCGCAAATTTATAAGCTTACGTGCGGCTCTAGGATTTAGTTTTAATATATTTTGTGATTTATTTTTTCGTTAGAATTGCCGACGTCGTAAAAAATGATATCGCTCTTAAAGTTATAATCGATAGCTATTTAAGCGTAGAGTTTATAGCTTAAGTCTAACTTTTCCCTTTTATTAAGATTGTCTTTTTTTTTTTTTAACTTTCTTAGTCTTTTTATTTACTTTTTAAATATAATTAAGACAGTCTCGTTCTCCCGGCTTCCTTAGAATATAAAGTCTGCCTTATAGACCGAAGGAGAAGTGTACTTTATTAAGGAATCGGACCTTATACTAATCTTCGGCCTTTAGGTATTTCTTTAATATGTCCTTAGCTTACTTTTTCTTCCTCTTATAAGCGTTTTCATTAAGGTACGACTTTCGGCAAGCTACGCAGTGACGCTATTTATACTGCCTAAGAGCTCGTTAAATAGTCTTCTCTAAGATAAGGTCTTTATTCTTTTGTTTTACTTTAAACTCTTTTATTAATATATCCTAAGTTATTGTCCGTCTTTTAAAGCTATTATTTTAAATTAACTTCTTTAACTTATATATATTATTTTTAATAAGGAGGGCTTTAGCACCGCGGGTTTCGTTATACGTAAGATTATTATATTAGCGTCGGGCAGGAGTATTAAGAATATTAAGGGAATCGGGGTTGTTATATTCTTCGTATAGCCCTTTAATTATATTATATTTATGTGTCTCTAAGACCTCGTTTTCGTCGAATATTTCCTTCCTTGTTATACGTGTCTTTTAAGGTTTTTTATTTTCTTAAATAATAAGGCGCTAGACGATAGCCTTTGTCGGAGTATTATAGTATTTATACGAGTAGGTGCTATCCTCCTTGAGTTTACGACGCTTCGCAGGCTAAATCGTAGGTTTTAAGGGGTCGATTTAAGAAAGAGGAGTTATAGGACGAACAGGGCCCGTCTATTAATTACGAGGACCAGTCCTTGCCATTGTAGTAATATTGAGTCCATCAGAAAGAGCGTGTTTCACTTAGTATTTTAATAATTTAGTCATTATTTTAATGCGGGCGTCGCTACGGGGATCGGCTAATTACTCCCGCTTTTTTTGTCCACTGCGAGGCAGTGTTGGATTTGACTTCGGTAACTCGTGCCGATTCTACCCTAGAATAGCCGAAGGAGTTTCCACTGCTTACGCGGCCCGGAAATTATCTTCGTATTCCGGGAAATTACGCTCGTATTTAATTACGTAGCCCGTATAAGCTACGTAATTAGTTACGTAGTCGTAGAAGCTTCTAGAGAAGCTATTATTTTTGTATATAGCTACCGAAGAGCTCTTCTAGCTCTTCAAGCAAGCAATTCTCTCTCTTTGATCACGTGTTCTCACCTACTGCGCTTCCTCTTTCTGATTGGCTCGCCATTTCTCACAAGCAGCATAACTGAATATAAACCTTTGCTATTAAAACTGAAGCGCGGCATAAGACGACACAAGATGGACACTCCTTAAGTTATAAGGCACGTTTGATATCCTACTCGTATAATGTTTTCTTTAAGCATATAATTTATTATTAATATGTACTTTCGAGTCGATACCAAGGAAAACTGGTTAGTGTAAGGCGTTGCGGATATTGGCGGCTGGGATAGTCGAGCGTGATCCCGGTCTTGGGCGTTTATTACTCTTCTTTTATTTCTCGATGTCTTCTTTCTTAATTTCTTAAAATATAAGGCTATCGACTAAGAGAAGGTTTGAATCTACTTATAACGTTAAACTTTGTGGTAATATTTCGGGACCACCGAAGATGATTATACCAGCTAAGTACATATTAGTGAAGAGATCGAGAACGAGCGGTGGGGCATTAATATTGGCTCGAGCTACAAGAATGGCATAAAGGAAGCTGTGAACCAGGTTCGCAAGTTTAACAATACGAAGAGCGGATAAGACATGGATACCAAAGGTAAAGCTATGGCAGAAGATATTAGACTCTAAGTACTTCAAAAGATTATATTTACTTCCAAGTGGATATTCAACTGGTAACATGTCTTTCTCTTAGTAATACTGTAACGTTAATCTTAGAAAGCCATGACCTCATATGGGTATTTAACAAATACGTCATGGGATGAGCCTGTTACTCTTTGTATCAGAAAACGTCACCATATCTAATGACGTATTGGATATTCAAAAGCATATGGGCATGCACATAAAGAAGAGTCCTCGGTCTACAGCTCTTTATTCTCTCTTCAGCACACTTATTTCGAAAAGAGTTCCTATTTCTTGCTCAGTACACCTCACTTCATCGAAAATACATTCACCTATCCAGGATGGAAGGACTGTCACCAGAGGATAAATCCAATATTGTCCGAGGACACAAGGCGGCGATCAGTAATCCGAGTATGACAAATCGGCTTTAAACTGCATTCAAATCTAACTTAATAATTATCTAGACGTTTCGGACGAGGCAAAGTCAAACTCGCAGAATGTGATAGACGAGCTGGGAAATGCTCACTATGGTCAAGAAAACGCTAAAAGTAAAGACGAAGGGAATGTCTTGCGTGGTTACAAAGCGTACGGAGTAATTGTCCAGAGAAAGGTTCAATGACTTATATATCCATAGAACAATCAGCAATCCTGGAGTCTCGGACGAGGCAAAGCAGCATGCGCAGCAAAAGTTGGATGAAGCAGGCCAGTAAATGTGAGATGGAGTATGTTTAGGAGATTTAGTAATTCTATTATATGTGCTATACAATGGAAGATTTCGCTGAATGCCCCGGAGATGTATTGTCCATGAGCTTCCGCGGGCCCTTTATTTTTCAGATGAAAGTTAAAATACCTCGTCATATAATTGAAGTTTTAAGGGCGCAGCTTCAGCAAATGCTCAAGCATATCAATCACTTCGGCAGGATATTCCATGTTTCTGTTTTAGCTTTAATTCATTTGTGGAAATAACACGACAAGTACTGGTTTCGATCAGGAGCAAAAATACCCATTCCAAGGAAAAGAACGTCTGCATTAGTTATGTCTCCATTTGATAATAAAGAGTAAAGATAGGAATTGGAAAGAGCGGTCAGGCATACTTAAGCCGGTCTTCAGCTCTTGGCTCGAAGCAAACTTCCACCACACCAGAAATCAAGCTGTACTATCCCTGTAAAATTCCGGCTCACATCACAAAAGAAGAACAGAACCTGTGAAGTTTCCTTTGATATATAACGTCAGATTCTATTCAAGTGCTTCACGTCATAGACTCTTGAATTCTATGGCTGATGTACCTTCCGTACATGACGTCGCTTCAACTCCATAGAATGATGGCGTAGTCACAGACAAGCGCTGTTCAAGCGACGTCGCTGACGTGGCCATCGCTAGAAAGCCAACCGCATCACCATCGGAGGGCCAGTGTTCGAAGTCCTCCAGGCCGATAGACCCACTGCTATTGGGGTATTTCTGCATGAGTTCATGGTTACATACCCTAGTTCCTATATATCTTGTTTCGACGCGATCCCTTTGCAGGAGTCGTGACTTGTTATCCCATACATAAGTCCAGATTCAGAACATCCATTTCCAATTACTAATTTTGACAGTACCACCAGCGCCGAGAAGATAATTGAGCACTTGTAAGGGCCCGGTTCTAAGCCGTTCGTAGCAAGCTACACAAGCCCCCGTTGAGGATCTTTATCAGTCAGTAACGGAACTCACAGACCCAGGTGATGACTTCTTTGATAATGGTATGCATACTCCTTTACATTGCTTTCAATCACTCAAAACGTTGATATCCTCTAGTGCACAACTCAGTTATAGCCTGCGAAACTGTTGGCCCGAGAGTCCACTAGCTCGAACGGATGCAACTGTATGTTAGGCGGCTCCATAGTTGGCATTGTCATCGGATCGATAATAGGCACATTGTTGATCTTATGACTGATATATACCGCCAGAGTCGAGTCAAACACCCCTAGGGAGGAGTCATCGGCGAGGAGGGAGCGGCGATCACGCCGCAATTCAAGGAGAGGGAGTCATTCGACGTAAAATATACGATTGAGATATAAATAGAAGCGGACGATACATTTGGTTCCAATAAGTACAAGCTGTACCAGACCTGAACTTAGCGAAAGGCGGGGCTTTTGATAGTCCTCGATTTTGAGGATTTTTTCCTTGTCTCGAGTTGATTGACAGGAGTTCTGGATTGAACCAAAGGCACAGTGGTATAATATATGTATCCCAGGACCTATCGGTCAGCTCCTTGTGTCCGGCGAGCATTCTGGTCCTTTTCCGGCTCTTTAATTCTTGCCCATCCCCTCAATGGAGCATTGGTAATACTAGCAATAGTAAGTTGCACGCTGCGCGGCGCCAATTGCATTGCAAGAGAGGTGAAGGCAGAGTTCCAGGAGCTGAATACCATTCTCTTGCCTTTACACAGTCCGCTATACCCGGCAAGTGCCACCGCTTTTGGATCCTCTACTGCACCACTAGCCGCCATCATGAACGTCTCCTCCGCATGTGCACGTGTGATGAATTGCGTATGAGTCGGGCCAGGTAAGAGTTGAGTGTTGACAATGCCAGGATATGCTCGGAGTTCGATTGAGAGTGCTTCGGAGAATGCGCGCAAGTAGTGTTTTGTTGCATGGTACACGTTTTGCCCGGGACTAGCCATAAAACCTATGATATATTAGGAAGTCTCATCCTGTTTAAAATATGCGAATCTAGCGTGCTCACCGCCAACGCTCGTTATCTGAAGCAGCCATCCGTAGCCTCGCTCGACCATGTCTTTGCCGAAGAGTTGCGTCAACTGTACGGGTGAGACGCAATTCAATGTTGTCATCCGCTCCACCAGTTCAATTGACTGTGAGAAGGTATCACCTGCACCACCAAGCCCTGCACCATTCACCAAAACATCCACTTTATATCCTTTCTCTATAACCTGGTCATAGAGTTGCTTCGCTGCACCGGGAAGAGACAGATCTGACGAGATGGTATGTGCACTCTTTCCATATTTCTCCTCCACATTCCGTCGAACGGCCTCAAGCTGCTCCTCGTTCCGTCCAACTAGAATCAAGTCGTGCCCCTTTTTCGCGAAAATGTAACTCAGCTCTGCACCGATACCACTCGAGGCACCAGTGATGAGTACCAGACCCTCCGGGGTTTTTGGGCGAGGAAACCAAAGGCGTAGAGGTAAAATGACTGCTGCTGGCACAAGTACGGAGAGCTTGATGAATGAGGGGAAGAAGAAAGCCGAGCACACAGCGGCAACGGTCGTTGTAAATGTGATTAGATCGATATTCGTATCGTCAAGTACCAACCACCGAGGCGCGAAGTGAGCTTGATTGCCATTATCGATAGCTTTGTGGGAAGGCTGCTCGTGAGCCTTGTGCTTGCCTTCTGGTCCGGCGTGTGTAGCTGCCATTTTGGTCGACAACGAAGTACTGAATTCGAAGCTGCGTGAATATGATATGGTCCTTAGCTTTGCCGCAATCCGAAGAATCTTTGCGTTAGAAACCCCGATTGCAGGCTGAGCCTGACTTAACAAAATAAACATTCGCGGAAAAGGCGACACGTCATTACCCTGCACAGTCCATCAGGTCTGTTCGTGACGTATGTAGAAAGAAACAAGCGAATTTCAGTATGCAATATGTTGTGTGAATTATATGACGTATGCCTGAATAAGAGCTGAGATAATTGGTATATTCTGTAAACTCGTGTTAACGTCGAGCACCCCCCTTCCGCTTATCCTCCCCTTCCGCTTATTTCGCGTAATATTAGTACTTTCTATTTAATACTTAATAATTCTATTTTACGTTAACTTTTATATAAGAAATTATAGAGTCAGAATCTCTTTTTAATTCTGGTTCTATTAATATAATTTAACGCTTTTTAGCCGTAATTTAAGCTGCTAAAATAATACGTGTTATTATAAATTTAGAATTTAAATTAGTTTAGACTTTTCTTTTTTTCTTTAGCTTTAATTATTTTAATTGCTTTTTTAATTCTTTAATTTTTATATTTGCTTTCTTTAATTCGTAATCCTTTTTATTAAATCTTTTTATAATCTTCTTAAAAAGTAAACGTTACGTCGGATATTAATTATGTGATTCGCTTATTAAAGTGCGTATTTATAAACGAAGATCTTTTATAGCTTTAAGAGTTTATAATTAAATAAAAGTATTAAAAGGCTCGAGAAGTAGCGTTATTATTTTATAAGACTTTTAGAAAGCCGGAGCTATCGATTTATTATTATTTTTTAATAATAATAGGCTTATTAAAGGTTTCGCTAAAAATACCGGCTATAATCTATTAATTCTTTACTTAGATTTAATATTAAAAAGAGTAATAATATTTCGGCGTGCTTTTTAATAATAAAAAAGGAAATTGCGCTTACTAATTAGCATAAAATCGATTAAAGAACTTAATTTATATAATTCCTTCCGATAAGCGCGCTTTAGCGTAAAGAAAACCGTCAAATTTAAAAGTTATAAGACGTATAACATATATATAAGTAAATATAATAAATATATATTATTTTTAAGATACTTTTAAAGGAATTCCGTAGTCTTATAGCTTCCGTAGCTGTTTAGAATAAGAAGTCTTATTAAATGATTACGTGGATCCGTTTAAAGAATAAATACTTTTATTAGCTATTTAAGAGTTGTATTATTAGTCGTTTACTTATTATCAGTTGTAATAAAGTATTAATTATTAAATACGTTTAATTAAGACGGAAACTATTATTATTATATTGATTTTCTTTTGTAAATTATAAGAGGTTATATAAAGACTCTAGTTATAAAGATATATTTAATAATTAACATTTAAGTACGTAAGCCTAGCTATTTTCCTTAAATCTTACGCTTTTCGGCGTGCCTTATAACGAATTTATTAAAATTATAGCTTTTTATAATATCGGTCTCGTTTATATTTTATCGTTAATTAACTAAAATGGCTTTAATAGCTGGGATTTTTAGTTTTTAAAACTAAAGCTTAATAACTTCAGAATAAGCGTAATTAATACATATAGAATCGATATATATTTGCTTTTTTGTCTTTAAAATAAGATTCCGTATTAAAAACTTATAAATTTAATATCTTCCGAGTAATAAATAGTCTTTTTAAAGAGCTAAAAGTCTTTCTTTAAAAATCTTAACTTATGTATACGTAATTCCATAGTTAAAAGACTCTTAAGTTAAAATTTAATTAATTAATTAACTCTTTATTACCGTAAGTAATCTTTATAAATAGTTAATACTTTCTTAACGTGATAAAGTAGTTGCGTTACGGCCACGAAATGTAAACCTCGGAATACTTTACTTAAGCGATGCCTTTCGTAAAGACTTATTATTTGCGATTTCTATAAGCGTAAATATAACGTTATACTCGATATATTAAGGCTTTATAATAAGAGTAAGTTATATTTTAAATTTAAAAAGAATTGATTAAAGAATTAAAGAGTAATTAATTATTTAAGTTAGTAGGTAGATATAGCGGTGAGTTAAGCGAGGTGGGCGGAAGGGGGGGTGGGCGGAAGGGGGGTGCTCGACGTTACCTGATGTCATTGCAAATGACGTCTCAATTGCTGCAACAAACCGTTACAAGGCGGCAGGCACAACGTCTCCCAGGGGGGGTTTGAAAACGATATCATTCACAAATTTACTGCAGGCCTCCCTGAAAGAGTTACGAACAAATTATCATAAATCAAACTTCCTATCGTGATAATCCTTCAATATGCAGTCCGTCCTCCACCCCATCGTCGGGTCTGAGAAGGTCGCCCACGATCTCAGTGGCCGCACAGCTGTTATCACCGGTGGAGCTTTTGGAATCGGGCAAGTAACGTTCTAGAGACCGTGATGGGGGTCGTGATGATAACCAGAAGCCAGTTATGAGATTGCGCGAGCATTTGTCCAACAGAATGCGCGAGTAATCATGATTAATCGCAAAGAAGACCAAGGCAACAATGCCATTTCCGAAATTAAGAAGGAGATTGGAGAACAGGCACAGATTGAGTGGCTACCTTGCGATCTAGGCTCGCTCAAGGAAGTTAAGGAGGTATTCGGTCGTATTGCTAAGGCCGAGGAACGGCTGGACCTGGTACGTGTGATAACAGAATTGAATCCACCTCGTATAACTTTATTGACACTCTTCTAAAGCTCATTCTCAGCGCCGGTATCAACGCGAATCAATACGGAGAGGACGCTGATGGCATCGACCGACACTTTGGAGTGAACTGGCTCGGCCAATTCTACGCCGTAAACCTCCTCTATCCCCTTCTCCAAAAGACCTCTCGACTACCAGATACGCCTGCCCCTCGCATTGTGTTCGAAGCTTCCGAAATGCACCGAGGCGCACCGTCAACTGTGCACTTTGGATCTCTGGAAGAGATTAACAATCCCGAACTCGGCAGCACCCACTTGTACGGGAGGTCAAAACTGGCCATCATCTTGGGTGTCAAGTACGGCTTAGTGAAACGGGTGATTGAGAAGAATCGTGACAATATCTTCGCGCTTTCCGTTCACCCTGGCGCTGTACGTTCTCCCCACCCGCTCCAGAACACCGACCTGACGTTGAATAGGTGAACACGGCTATGCAGCAGCAGTGGAAGAACGCGTACCCGGGACTGTTCGGCAAAATCATCACTGCTGTTATGCTAGCTGGAGGTCGTGACGTTGAGCAGGGCTCATATAGTGCTTTGTAAGTCACTTTTTAAGCCCTTGATGGGTTGGTTATGCTGTAGACACCACTAACGTAATTATAGATATGCCGCAACAGATCCCGAAGTTGAAGAAAAGGGTTGGAACGGTTTCTACTTGATTGATCCTGTAAGTCCTTAACTTACTAAAGTTTTCTGGCTGTGGAAGACCTCCGTTATAGCCTGTTTGCCTCTACTGCGCTTGTTTTGCCAACTAACATCCGTCCAGGGAAAGCCAGGAAAAGAGAGCAGCCAGGCCTCAGATCCTGCTCTCGGCGCTGCTTTGTGGGAGTTGAGCGAACGTCTCGTGAAGGAAAGTGTTGGCCCAGATGCACTTGTTCCTTGGGACAATCATGATTAGATGGATTACAGAGGCGAATAATCTACTCTTACTGCGTGTTACTCAATTAAATGGATATCCGCTTCCAATGACAAATGTACATTTCATACATCGATGTGAAAGCTTGGACCTAGGTTTTTCGCCATGCAAGGTTTTATAGTCCCATCTACAATTTTAGAAAATAATTGAAGGTTCTCTTGATAAGAGCTTGTTATGGTTGTAGCCTTGCGCACCTCGCGCGCCATGGCTTATGGTAGGAAGTTAATTTCCCGCCCGAAAGCACAACGGGCGCTCCCGTCGTCCCACCTGTTGCGTGCAGTGGCGCTCTGTTTCTACTCCAAGAACCTCTTCTCTCTTTGCCCCACCTCATTCATACTAACCACAGACAGATCAAACCATGATCACGGACACAGAAACCGTCTGCCTGCGCCAAAATGGTTCCACCAACTTTTTCCTACCGGGCTAGTCATGGGATGGAAACCAATTGTGATATTTTAAGTGCTTAGATTTGGAAACCAGAAGACTTGCGCTATGAATTGAAGCAACCAGGGGTAAAAGCATATTAAACCATCTCCCGGTTGTAATCGACTTTTCAGTAGGTAGATAGGTTCCATAGACTTTTAGAATACACGTGCCCGGTCCGGATGAATAACTTTGATGTCGTCCCATTTATCCAATGACCGGGGCCTTAAAACCCATTACGAGTCGACATTTATAATCGGCGTGACGTGCTTCCTTCCGCGACGTATTGATGCAGACAATTCGTGAGATGTATATAACTCTGCGGTATTGATGGATAACGATGTAACTTACCTGCCCTGGAACATCAATGCGATGATGGAGAACACCCTTCGTTGCGTCAGATGTCCCCAGCGAAGAAGCCAGGTTCTTAGCTTTTCTACAATCTTAGCTAGCAACGGCCTTTGTCCATATACCTCCGCCTACCAGGAAGCTTCACACAGGTATCTTGAAGGGGATCTGAAGAATTGCATCGAACTCATATCGTAAATAATACATGCATGCTCGCATGACCATTTCAAGAAATCGCACCATGCCTCTTTTGAGCATTGAGAGACGATCAAACCGAGAGGAATTAATCGACGTACGAAAATATTCTCTTCAGACCCCTGCGACATATCAAACCTTTGGCCGTACGTCATGCAGTTCTCTCATCATGATGTATATGTATTTTACGTGTGTAGATGGGTTTCTTGGGTCCATGCCAATCAGGCCCATTTCGGCTGCGGGGAGTGCTTCAAAGAGGTAGTGCTCTGGTACTCCGCGTAGCGACGTTACCAGGATCAGATATTCTACATGACGACACAACGATAGGTACCCTGCAGAAGATTCAGATACAAGAGTAGGCGGTAGCCGTCAATGATTTCGATTGATATCACTTTGCTTGATATCCATCCAAGGCTCCTCCAGGTCAGGCATTGTGCACGGTTACAGCAAGTTTAATTAATCATGTTGTACCCCAAAGTGGCAGTGCTGGCCCTGATTGGCCAGGCTGTCGCAGTTCCAAACCAACAGGTATCCGAGGCAGTTTACAGTGCCAGCCGCTCCTCTTTTGTAAGCAGCCTGCTCAGCTCATACTCCAGTGCTGTTGCCGCCACGACGCCCCCACCAGCAACAACTACTGGTGCCATATCAACAACGATTCTTGCGGCAAGCATCCCGCATCTCCCTCCCGGCCCGGACGCAACTTCGTACCCACGTGATGGGCAGCTCCACGGGGATCAGCCTGCGCCATATACCCCTTCAGGGGGTCTCGGGACAAACGGTAGCGAGCCTGTTTATGTTCCGCAAACCGATTTCGACTTCCAGTCAATGGTAGGTAGATGTTCATCCTAATACAGTACAGTACTGTACTGTACTGTACTGTGTTGTACTGCCCATCAGTACATAAGCATCGCTAACCCTTCGGACCTGCTAGGCACTAGCACTCTACCAAGAATACATAGAGCTAGACCTCTTCCACTGGGCCGTGGAAAGATTCAGCCCTGAGGAGTTCGAGGAAGCTGGCATCAACGCCGAAGGGCAGTTCCTAATCAAGTATATGGGTGACCAGGAGATCGGCCATGCAGAGCTCATCCGCAATATGCTCGGGCCCGCAGCGCCACAGCCCTGCAATTACCGTTATCCCTTCACGACGGTACGAGGCTTCCTCGACTATAGCCAGAAGAACACGCGGTATGGCGAGTCCGGCGTGCTAGGCTTCCTCGCGCACCTGAACTCCCGCCCAGCAGCCGACCTGATCTCTCAGACTATCACGGTCGAGTCACGCCAGCAGGCCATCTTTCGCCAGTTCAAGGGCCTCTTCCCTATGCCATTCTACTTCGTCCCCGGCGTCCCGCAGTCATGGCAGTGGACCCTTCTCGCACCGGATATCGTCAGCTGTCCCGCGAACCAGACCCGGCTGATCTGGCAGAACTTTCCGGCCCTCAAGATCTTGAACAATCCGGAGAGCAGCTTCAGCGAGGCAGCCAGTACGCACAACGTCGTCACACCGCTCAGTGAGCCTGGCCGCCAGGTTGATCTCTCGTGGGAGTTACCCGGTAAGCTGGTTGGCCCGAATCTCTCGTACGTCACCAATACGACGGCTGGTGCTCCCCAGTTCGTGGCCTGGGTGTCGCAGTTGAATGTCACCTACTCGCCATTGGTTAACATCAGCGGCACGACTGGCTCGACTATCCAACCTCACGGAACAACACTGGGAGGAGCCCCGGCCATCAACGGTACCGTGTTCGTCGCCTTGACTAACGCTGATCTGTTCGTCACACCATTCAACATCTCCATGATCAACCCACATGTCGTCGCTGGGCCGGCGTTATACCAGGCAGGCTAGATAGCGGCATAGATAAGAATTAGCATTTCGGGTCCATTGAGGTCATTTTTCAGTTGCTTTCTTATAACTGCAGCACATTTTCAGTCGGAGGTTCAGTACAGGACGTTGTAATGTAGTTCAAGAAATAAAGACTTTGGAAGAAGAAACCATTACAGTATTGCTTGTTGACCAGACATGTGATCCTTCCGCCCAAAAACCCGCCCCACCACCACTAGTTTGTTCTTTGTTGCCATATCTTTGAAGGTTGATAGTTACGGGTTACGACATGCCAGGCCGACTTCCGGGTTCTTTGGGGATTATTGGTAGGCCAGCATTTTACCATGGACGAGGTTGAGCCGAGGATTTTATGTTTGCAGCGCAGAGCAGGAATTCGTTGGCGGGCAAGCAAGACTAAGATCTGGGACCAAACAACATTGTAATTTCCGTAAGTCCGCCACAGGACGAGAGTGAGAAAGTCATCCAGGGGGCAGAGAGCGGATGGTGTAAGTCGCTGGCAATGGAGGACTGGGTGCTAGGATACGTGAGAATGTCGGATCCTCAGGCGAAGGAGGGCACAAAACTGAGCTGCACAGCGCTGCCCCAAGATTTGATAGTACGGGGGGAGGGGAAGGGGGAGCTGGGGTTCAAGAATACGATGTGATAAGAAGAAACGATGGGAGGAGCAGGTTGTGGAATGAGTTTGACACTAGAAGAGATCTGCCTGGATAGCTTCTCCTCTCAGACAAACTGTCGAAAGTTCTTTACCCGCCATATTTCCATAAGCCCATTTGCTCATATGCTCGCGAATAATCTAATCTTTTATCAACTACCAGATGGCCTTTCTATCGAATTGACGAGTTGGGTACAGAAATTCCAGATACTGAATCGGTACTCGAACTAACTGCAACCAACTTTCGTACTTGCGACACAGTACCTTGTAGACGTGATTCCATCATCAGCAGCAATCATGCACGGCTCCAGGGTGGTTTTCGGACCCCCTATGATAGCTACCCTTATGACGGCTTTTATCAAACGTGCACTTGTGGCCAAAGAGGCTACCTACCATCAAAAAGTAGCGACAATTTACATATGGTTGTTACTTTGCGATCTCCATTTGGACTTACAGTACTTGAATCAGTGAAAATTATATCATTCCGGGGGCTCTAAATATGACTCCTTCTGCGTGCGAGATCTGGCGGGCTATTTTCGGCTGCTGAATAGGGGCACGCTTCTGGCGCCAAGTCAAAATAGAGCCAGTTTGTTCCCGTTGCAGAGGTGCATGTAGTTTATGGAAGTGTTTGATTTATATATGAGAGTGCAGCGTGAATGATGAACGTAGTAACGTCGAGCACCCCCCTTCCGCCTACCTCGCTTAACTTACTGCTACATTTACCTATTAATTTAAATAATTAATTACTTCTTGATTCTTTAATCAATTCTTCTCAAATTTAGAATATGACTTGCTCTTATTATGAAGCCTTAATATACCGAGTATGACGTTATTTCTATACTTATAGAGATCGCAAATAGCAAGTCTTTACGAAAGGCATCGCTTAAGTAAAGTATTTCGAAGTTTATATTTCGTGGCCGCAACGCAATTACTTTATTATACTAAGAAGGTGCTAGCTACTTATAAAAGCTACTTACGGTAGTAGAGAGTCGATTAACTAATTGGATTTTGACTTAAGAGTCTTTTAATCGTAGAAGTATATATATATAAATTAAAGTTTTTAAAAAGAGACTTTTAGCTCTTTAAGGAGGCTATTTATTACTCGGAAGACACTGGATTTATAAGTTTTTAATACGGAATTCTATTTTAAAAACGAAGAGGCAAATATATATCGATTCTATACGTATTAACTGCGCTTATTCCGAAGTTATTAAGCCTTATTCTAAAAACTAAAGATTCTAATTATTAAAGTTATTTTAATTAATTAACGATAGAATATAAACGAGACCGGTATTATAAAAAGCTACGGTCTTAATAAATTCGTTATAAAGCACGCCGAAAAGCGTAAGATTTAAGGAAAACAGTTAAGCTCACGTATTAAAACATTAATTATTAAATGTATTTTTATAACCGGAGTCTTTATATAACCTCTTATAATTTATAAAAGTAAATCAGTGTAATAATAACAGTTTTCGTCTTAATTAAACATATTCAACGATTAGCACTTTATTACAACTGATAATAAGTAGATAACTAATAATATAGCTCTTAAATAACTAGAGAAGGTATTTATTCCTTAAATATAACCTCGTGATTATTTAGCAAGACTTCTTATTTTAGACGACTACGAGAGCTATACGACTACGGAATTCCTTTAGAAGTACTTTGAAAATAATATATTTTATTATATTTACTTATATATACGTTATATATTTTATAATCCTTAAATTTGACGGTTTTCTTTACGTTAAAGCGCGCTTATTAAAAGGAACTGTATAAATTAAGTTCCTTAATCGATTTTACGTTAATTAGCAAGCGTAATTTCCTTTTTTATTATTAAAAAGTGTGAGAATAGGCGAGCCAATCAGAATGAGGAAGCGCAGTAGTTGAGGACACGTAATCAAAAAGGGAGAATTACTTTACTTACTTGCTTGAAAAGCTAAAAGAGCTCTTCGGTAGTTATATACAAAATAATAGCTTTTCTAGAAGCTTCTACGACTACGTAACTAATTACGTAGCTTATACGGGCTACGTAATTAAATACGAGCGTAATTTCCCGGAATACGAAGATAATTTCCGGGCCGCGTAAGCAGTGGAAACTCCTTCGGCTATTCTAGGGTAGAATCGGCACGAGTTACCGAAGTCAAATTCAATAAAAAGCACGCCGAGATATTATTACTCCTTTTAATATTAAATCTAAGTAAAGAACTAGTAAATTATAGCTGGTATTTCTGCGAAACCTTTAATAAGCTCGTTATTATTAAAAAAATAATAATAAATCGACAGCTTTAGCTTTCTAAGAGTCTTATAGAATAATAATATTATTTCCCGAGCCTTTTAGCACTTTCATTTAATTATAGATTTCTAAATCTACGAAAGATTTTTATTTATAAATACGCACTTTAATAAGCGAATTATATAATTAGCATCTGACGTAGCGTTTACTTTTTAAGAAAATTATAAAAACATTTAATAAAAATGATTACGAATTAAGGAAGGCAAATATAAGAATTAAAGAGTTAAAAGAGTAATTAAAGTAATTAAAGCTAAGGAAAAGGAGGAAAATCTAAAGTAGCTTAAATTCTAAGTTTATAATAACACGTGTTATTTAAGCGGCTTAAATTGCGGCTAGAAATCGTTAAATTACATTAATAGAACTAGAATTAAATATAATTAATTACTTTAATTAAATTATAATTGCTCGTAGTGCTTTAATCTAATTTTATATTTTAATTATAAACTCTATTAATAAAGCTATTAAGTTAGTATTCTTCTTTTTATACGTTACTAATTTAAATAAAGCTTATAAGGTAAGTTTATGAATAGAGAGTATTTGTTATACGCTATAGAGTTTTCTATTTTATTATAAAATATAATTCATATTATTATTTTTCTATTAATTCTTTTATTTTACTTTAAATAAATATAAAAGCTAAGCAATTAGACTTAATACTTTTTTAATTCTTCTTTCCTTATCGAATACTTAAAGCTCACGAGAGCAACTCTTTCGCTATAATAGATTTAATTTTAGTTCTTTTTTAAATAATCGAACTCCTTTTAATTATAATAAGCGCATTTAAACTCCTTAATATTAAGCATTTAAATCCTTTTATATCTTTTATAAAATATAAAATTCAATAAACTTTACGTTATTAATTGCTCTTAACTTTTTCGACGCCGAACCGAAGCTCTTATCGCTAAACGATTTAAGAATATAATAAGATAAAAAAGCTATTAAATAAAACTTTTAAACTTAAGCAAAATAAAACGAAAATACTCGCGACCTTATAAAGAAAAGCTTTAGGCTAAGCGCATTATTACTAGTAAAAGCTATAATTAAGAATATAATTTTAATATATAATACTTTAATAAGAGAATACGTAAAAGAGCTTATATAATAAACGGAAAAAGCTCGAGCTTATAAGGTAGATTATAAGTAGATTTAAGAGATAATTAATCCTTTTATTTATTAAAAAGCAATTAAAGAATACGAGAACGAATAAGCTCGTATAAAAAGAAATTTACCCGAAATAATAAACGAAAACTCTTAACTAAAATCATAGACTTTTTAATTACTTTTCCGGATCCTTAAAAGAGATTACGCGCCTTCGGAAATAAATGCTTGTAAATTAGTATAATTTATTTATAAAAAGAAACTCGATATTATTAAAGCAACGCGAATTAATTTTAAAAAATAGCTCTAAAAATAAAAGACCGCTTATTAAAATACTCTCTTATACGACTTACCGGACGTTAAAAGACCGCTAGTAATACTTGATTTTATTAAAAATGATATAATAAAAGCTCGCACCGGAATAAGCGCGCAAACGGCACTTTGAATTACTAAGAGATAATACTTTTAAAATAATAAATTAATATTCTTTATTTAATTATATAAATTATTTATTTATTTTTAATAAGGAATTACTTATAGCTTTTAAATAATAAAAAATAATAAGCTTATATATTATTCTTAAAATAAAATTAAATACTCTCGTAACTCCGTTAATTTAACGAAATCAGTCGCAAAATACGCGAGTAAATACTTGCCCGTATAAGCATCGCTTTTATTATTATAAAGCCATCGATTATTACAGACTTCGGTATTATTATAATAGCTCGATAAAAAGTAATCTTAAGAACTTACTATTAGTAAAAAAAATTAAGAAGACTCGACTCCGATTAAAAAACAACTTCCTTAACCTCCACCGAGCGATCGCTAAACTCAGTAAGAATATATTATGAATAGCGTAACTAATTTCCGGATCGCTTTCCGATAATTCTTTTTTTTATTTAAGTATTAATAACTCTTATAATTTTAAAACTGGTTATTTTAATAAAAGTAAAATACTTTAAAAACGTTTAAGCTTGCCTTATAAGTCTTAAATTTCTCCACGAAGCTCTCGCTATTACGTGAATATACGCTATTATAAATATAAATCGCTATCCGCTTATAAAAAGCACTTTGCTCAAAAAACGGAATTATTATTTATTTAATAAATTCAAAAGCTCTCCTTATCCCCGGAAGCTTTATTAAATTCACTGCGGACGATAGCGTTAAAGCCGGAATATTAAGCATAATAATTAAGGGCCGCGGTATTCGAGTCTTTAAAAATGCTTTTTACAGCTTTAACAGACCGAATATAAGCGATTTAACTTTTTTAAACGTCGTAATTATTAAAAGCTTTAACATTAATATTATTTCAAAAGCTCGCCATTTATAAATAAGAGTTTAATATAATAATTTAAATTATATTTTACGCACGAAAATAACCGAGAATAATTTAGTTTTAAAGCAATTATAGCAATAATTTAATTTAATTTTCTTTAAATATAAGCCTTTTAATAACTTTTCGGTTTCTTTAATTACTCGCCGCATTTTAATTCGCTTAAATTATAGCTTTTCAATATTTTTAATACTAAAAAGAAGCATTTGTTAAAGCTTTTAATCGAGTAAACGCTATTTAAAGCTACGAGTCAATAAATCTTACTTATAGTATTTACGCGTAAGTTATCTTAAAAAATAAGCTTTAAAAAACTTAATTAAAAATACGCGTAACGTCGAGATTTAAAACTTAATTCAATTAAAATGCGAGTATTATACGGTAATTATAATACAGCAAGTAATAAGTCGTTATTAATTAAAGAAAGCAATTACTTATCTTTTTTACCGCATTTCTTAAGATTTATTCGACTTTTTAATAAGGTTTAACAGGAATAACTAGCTTTTATTAATTAAAGACGAATATAATAAGAAATTCTATAAGCGGCTTTTGAAAACTAAAAAGTTAATTATTATCTTAAATGCTTTTAAATCGTTCAAGGCATAAATAAAACGCTAATTCGTGCTTCCGATTTGCAAAATACGCTAAGATAATAATACTTCAGTTATAAGGATTAATAGATTAATTAAATATAAAAAATAATATAAGGAGAGTAATATTAATATTGAATTTATTTTTTCATATATATATTAACTTAATAAAAGAGCTAAGCGCGCAAGTAAAGAAAAAATTTAATAAATTAATTAAATACGCTTTTCCGCTAATTTACTTCGGGCGCTTTAGACGGAATTAGTAATAGCAGTAATTGCTTTTTATAATATAAATTTATCTGCTGGCAAAGGCTTTAAGAGTCCGAACGAAGTATTTTAAGCTTAGTTTAAGTAGTATTTTCGGTATTACGACCTTAAACTTACGCTAAAGCTAATAATCGATTTACGGCTTGATTAAAGCAACTTACATACGTACGGCTATAAAGCTTATTTTATAATTAAAGACCGAGAAGCTCTTTACTAAAAAAGAGCTTTTAAAGTCAACTCGCGAGTGTATTTTAATTATTTAATTAAATATTTATAAGATCTAAATGCTTTAATTATAATATATAATAATGACTCGGAATATCACTTTTAACGAAACCTTCTTTTATTTAAGCTTTTTAAATATAAAAAGAATAATCGGCTAATTACGCTTAATATTAAAAGATCTTATTAAAATAATGAAAGAAAAAGAAGGAGATTAAGACGTTAGTTTCATCATAATTAATCGATTAAGCGTATTTAATATATTAAAATTAAAAATACCGTTTATTATTCCGAATAAAGAATAATTAAACGAAGTAATAAACGTTATAGAAGTCGACGAGCTTATGAGCTCAGGGGTATTAAAACCTTTAGTTAAGCTTTTAAGCTCGGGAGTAGAGTTATCTACTCTTCTTTTAACTCCGCATTTGAAAACCTTACTCACCAGATCTTGTGTACCGTACACACACACACACATCTTCGCATAAGCAAGAATCAAGCTTGCTTAGCGAATATGAAGGATGGCAAAAAAAATAGGGGGGTTAAGTTATGTCTGCCTTGTCTTCGAACTGCGTGTCTTTCCACCGCATATCTGAAATCAGATCTACTTTCAAGACCACCGCCACTTCATTACAAAAGCACAAGCATTACAATCAAGCGATTGTTCAGACTTTGCTAAGCAAGAATGTGTGGTATCACAAAACGTCTCCTGCCTTTGCAGTTGTTCTCCTTTGAACGCTGCGCCCTCCTCCTCACATCCCCATCCGAACAGCCTCATCCAAAAACACTCACCACACCACTACCCCCCCCCCCAATCTCCCTCAAGCAAGGATCAAGTGATCAGCAAATAACGCTCAAGGAGCACAAAGTGAATATGAATGCCAAAAATTTTGAAGACCAAGGGATTCGAACCCTTGACTTCATGCAACTTCACATTTTCAGTGTGCGAAGCAAGCACGCTACCCCTGCGTCAAATGCCCAAAATGTGTTTTTTATATTTTTGAGGCATAATTTCCGATACAACGATAGTAATAGGTGGGATGAGTAGTGCTCAGTTAGATGGAGGGAGAGCTGAGGGCAGTGACGTGGCATTAGTGATGCTGCTCTTTTTGGTTACTGTGAGATATGTTCTGTGGTGTGGCTACCTATGCATCAAATCCCCAGAAGACTTGTTCGTTGACGTTTTTGGGGTGTATTTTTTCATATAATGATGGTAGTGGGTGGATGAATAGTTCTCTGTTATGTGAGAGGGCAGGGACATTGATGCAGCATTAGTGATGCTGCTTTCTTGGTCACGGTAGGATATGTTCTGTGGCATGGGAGTTTCATTGGGTTGCTGAGTGGGTTTCTATTTCTATAAGGGGTGTTTGATAAGTCTTCCGGTGATTGACAAGTCCCCAATCAATTGACACTTCTCCCGAGAACTGGGGCAACCAGAGCACTATCTTTCCATGCGCGAATACTGAACCCACATTGTTCCAAGGTAGTAGTCAGTATCTCAACCTCATTTTTGTGCAATACTTATCAGAAAGGTGGTACTTCCAATTCCTCTCCCTTCTCCCACCTCTCCTCATATTTTTGCAGCAGATGCAAAGGCCGCATTCTACCATAGAAGAAGATCTACCCACACTTGTTCAATAATTGAAACCCATCCATAAAATAAGACGGTTAATGTTTCCCTATTCGTTCGTCTCGCCCTACCTTTCACTTTATCGCCCAAAAAGTCATGAAAGCAAATGTCCCAGAGACCATTCAAAGCAGTGTGCCAAAGGAGGACTTTCCTGGTTTTGACTGGACACCAGCAGTACGCATTCGTTCTCTCGTAATCCAGCGCGGGAACGCAAAAGGATGCTATAATACAGCACCTACTTTTCCTTGCCAGAGTGAATTCTTGTTTCCATATCTCGATGTTCCTGATTCATCTGGACCAAGGCTCAAGTAGATATGCATATTTGTTCCAGTCAGGCAGGTCGAAGCAGACGTCCACCTTTGTTCAAGTGAGGCAAGTCGAATGAAGTAGATGTCTCTCTTTGCTCAAGTAAGACAAGTCGAAGTGTACTATCGCTAAGCGAGGGAGGTGCTCTTTGAAAGTCGATATTCTTGCGAGGTCTGCTGTTTGGAGGCCGTTGAATATGGTCCGCCAAACAGGGGAGTGTCCAAGCGGACATCAAGGTTCTTGCAGCCAGCTCTTCGGGATCTGTTGAATATCGTCCGCCAAATAGGGGAGGTGCTACTCTGAAATTCGATATTCTTTGCAAGACTAGCTTTTCAAGTGCTGTTAAATATAGTCTGCCAAGCGCGGAAGGTGCTACTATATATGTCAGTGTCTTGCAACTTGCTGTCCCCCCTCCCTCAAGCAAAGTACATGCAGCTGCGCAAGTGAAAGTATTTGCAAGACGTAATGCTTAGAGTATCATTTGCTCAATCCATGGATATTTCTCCTATATAGATGTCCTCACAGTTTCTTACAGGTCACACAAATCCTCTAAATTTTAATGCAGTTTCCTCTTTATTAGAAGTTCTGTCTAATAACCTCGACAACCCAGCGAATAAAGCAAAGCTGGTACAAGTTCAAGATGATTAATTCTACAAATGAAATGCAGGCAAGTTGCTTGGTTCATAAAGTCGTTTCTCGCAAAAACCCATGCGCCTGATGATGAGCTAATTGGAAAACAGCAATGCGGGTATTCTTCAAAGTCATTCATCATCAAGAAACGCTCCGCAACGAAGTAGAAGTGTTCGTCAATCTCAAACATTTATCTTCGAGAACCATTCTGTAGCAACGGCCACACCCTCGTCGATCTTGTCTGGATTGGTTCCTTGTCCAGTTCGGGTGGGCTCTTTTCCACCAGAACGGCCTCCAATCACGTTAAAAACAGTACTAGCCCACTCCTCAGCCTTAATGCCTTTCTTGGCGTGTTCCTAAATATGTTAGCAATGTTGTCGGAAAGCGCTAATTCAACTTACAGTCCCCACATAGGTACCAAACACCACCGAATTCTCATCGCCACCAAAGAGGTAGACAGTCTTCGACTTGTCCTTAGCTTTGATATAATTCAGAACTTCGGCAACAGCCTTTGGATTACCAGAGATAGGAAGTTGGCCGATGAAGTAATCCTCATTCTTATTGTCGTCGAAATACTTAACAACAAAGTCAACTGCAGTTTTGGACTCGGCTTTCTGAGCGCGCTTTTGTTCGTCGAGGATGTCCTTTTAGACCTTTACAAGCTTAGCTTTTAAACCATCCTTCTTCAACGTGGATGTTATGAGCTAGATCAATTCATTCTAGAAAGACTTGACAGCTGTCTCTTTCTCCGTTCCATGTGCCATCTTATCCAAGTCATCAATCTTTGCCCTTGCTTGATCGGCAAGCAGTTGGGCTTGGTATGCTGCTTGGCCGGTGAAGCAAACCACGCGGCGAATTCCCTTCGCAATACCACTCTCCTCGACAATGATCAGCTCCTTAATGATACCAGTCTTCTCAACATGAGTTCCGCCACAAAATTCGATGCTCGTCTCCATCCATGCTGAATTCTCAGGGTCCTTCAGCAGGTCATCAACTGGGACTCCGACTGAGACGACTCGGACCGGGTTCGGGTAAGTCTCTCCAAATACAGCTCGAAGTCCATTGATTTTTAGAGCGTCGCTACGTTCTACTTCCTTGGTGTATACTTGGCAGTTTTGCTTGATATACTCATTTGATGAGCCTTCAATTTTCTCCAATTCGGCTGGAGTAACTGCGGACTTGTGCGAGAAATCAAAACGCCATTTGTCCTCATCGACCAGCGAACCTTTTTGTTGAACACCATCACCAAGATGCTTGCGTAGAGCATGATTTAAGATATGGGTGCCGGTATGATTGTTCTAGATTGGTTGTCGGCGCAGCTCGTCATATTCGGTAAATACCATCTCGCCGGCGTTCAACTCTCCGTACTGCAAGGTGCCATTGTGGACGATATAGTCACCATAACTTTGGGTATCGAAGACCTTGAATTCGGTAACACCATCGATCACAAGTTTGCCAGTGTCATTCACCTGGCCGCCTTGCTCGGCGTAAAAGTTGGTCTTGTCAAGGATGACGGCAACTGGCTGTTCAGAAGGCAGCTCCTTGGTCGATCGATGAAACTTTTGGCCGTCAAAGATGATGAGGACCTTTCCAGTGCTGCCTCCCTTCAGAAATTTTGCACTGTCGTCAGTACCTGGGATATTCATAGACTGGAGTTCCGAAATATGATGAACGTCAAGCTTGGCAAAAGTGTAGACAGCATTCTTGTCTGCCTTACTGGCTAAACGAGCCTTCTCTTGGGCTGCTTCAACCTCAGAAATATCGATCTCCAATCCCCGCTCTCCAATCCCCGCTCAGTGGCCATGATCTGAGTCAAGTCGACAGGGAACCCAAACGTATCATAGAGACGCCAGACACTCTCACCACTCAGCTTCTTACTGCTGTTCTGAAGGGTCTCAGCAGCATATTTCTCGAACATCTTTTTCCCCCGGTCTAAGGTTCGAGAAAATGCTTCTTCTTCTTCGTCGAGAAGCTCCTTGACCTCGTTTTGCTTGGCGACAATGTTTGGGAATTGTTCGCCCATTTGAGCGACAAGAGTAGGAAGGATTTTGGAGAAAAAGCTCCCAATCTCTGCGTTGAAATATCGGCGAGCATAACGGCAGCCTCGGCGTAGTACTCGGCGGATAACATAACCACGACCATCGCTATGAGGAACGGCACCATCTGCAATGGAATGCGTCAATGTTCGGATATGGTCGGCAATAACGCGATAGGCTTCATCGATTTTGTCAACATCTTCATCGTAGTATTTGTCGGTATATGCTCTTGCCCCAGTAATCTGCTGGATTTGGGCAAAAAGAGGATGGAAGATGTCGGTATCGTAATTCGACTTCTTGTTCTGGAGGACTGACACCAATCTTTCAAAGCCCATGCCAGTGTCGATATGCTTGTTTGGCAAGGTTCTCAATGATCCGTCGGCCTCGCGGTTGAATTGAATGAACACAATGTTCCAGATCTCGAGAACGTTGGGATCGTCCATGTTAACAAGGTGGGCAGCATTGCGACCGCCGCCAATTCTGTCGTAATGAACCTCACTGCAGGGAACACAGGGACCCTGATCTCCCATCTCCCAGAAAATTGTCCTTCATGTTTCCGGTCAGAACATGATCCTCAGCAACACCAACTGCCAACCAGAGATCTCTAGCCTCATAATCAGGCTCTAGACCAGCAGCTTTGTCACCTTCGAAATATGTGACATAGAGTCTCTCCTTGTCCAGTCCAAATACCTTGGTCAGAAGATCCCAAGCCATTTGGATAGCCTCTCTTCTTGAAGTAATCTCCGAAAGACCAGTTGCCAAGCATCTCGAAGAAAGTCTGGCTCAAGTTAGCTATTGGAAAAGGAGATAGGTTTGTCGAAACTCACGTGGTGGTATCCATCCTTTCCAACATCATCAAGATCCTAAAGGATGTTAGTACACACCCAAAGACGCTTGTAAACAACAAGACTTCTTACATTATGCTTGCCGCCGGCTCGGATGCACTATTCACAATCAGCAATCTTGATAGCACTGTGCGATTATGTGCGACATACCTTCTGGGTGTCCACAGCTCTTGTGAGTTTTGCCATGTCATCCTCGCGAGAGATGGTTCCCTGGAATATGGGTTTGAACTGGTTCATGCCAGCGTTTGTGAACAGGAGGGTGGGGTCGTCATGAGGGACAACTGGCGACGACTCCACTATGAGGTGCGAACGTCAGCCAAATACTCTCTAAGCTGCGAGAAACACAGGAGGAAGGAAGATCGGCCTCTGCGAATCGCAATTGAGCTCTGCGCAAACCACAATGGTGTGCGCAGAGCTGTCAAGCATCCTGGAGATCGATGCAGCTACCCCGCCACGTACCTAATGTGTGTCCATTTTTCTCGAAATGCGAGAAGTAGGTGTTCCGCACTTTGACTGCGCCCCAAATTACGGGAGGTCGTTCATCAGTCATCTTTCTTATTGTTCCAAAGTATTTGGCAGTTGAAGTTGTGTGGTGAAAGGTTGTGTCGAAAGACTGGACTCCGAGACACGTCGAGATGGGTTTATAAATTTGTGGGAGGTGAGTCAGGCGCGACCCTTTGCTCAGACCACAGCCTTTATCTCATAAATCAGACCCTCGGTTACGAAATCGGAGGTGAAAGATTATATAGTGGTAATTAGCGTACAAAGTGGACTCCTGTAAACTCCTGGACCAATCAAGCAACACACCAACAATTTCTCACCAGAGAGTCTGAGAGCAATTGGTGGTCATCTTGTAGGCATGTATTTCGTTTGTTAGCAATTAAATGACCACAGAATCGACAACTGCCACGATCTAGTTATCCCTGTCAACCAACTCCAAATTTTATAACAAATAGCTTATTTGATAGCGCTTGTTTTCTTCTATCTTTTTAATCGACAATGGACGCTTAAACATCTGTTTATCAAACAATATCGGAAGCGGAGCGCGACGTATTTTTGAACCTATTATCGAGCCTACCTACGGCTATTTTCCCTCTGTCCAGTCCTTTACCTTCTACTACGAATGCTACACACTATCATAACAATGAATCTACTCTCTTAGTGATGGATTTTGAATTCGCTGGCGGCAATGCTTCATACGCAGAGTCTGATACCGACATCGAACAAATATAAAAATTGAAATTGAGTTAAAGCACGGTATATAAGAGATCCCAACTCGACTCTACAAGAATCAAGGGGAAAAAAAGACTCTATGTTTACAAATAATTTTTTATATACCGGCATCAATCTGATCCACCGTGTGATTGCTAGTCCATTTGTTCCAGTCCTTGCAGGTCTTGTCGAGGATGGCAGGCAGCTTCTTCTGCTTCAACTTGGCAGGCTGCTCCAGGATCATGATGTTGTATCCCATGGAGGCGTGCCACGCAATATGACAGTGGAGGGACCAAAATCCGGGGTTGTCCGCGGTGTATTGGATGACCAAGTGACCGAAGCGGCGCTGCATGTGCGTGTCGCGCCTCAGAGGGTTCTGTGGGTTAACAATGGTCTTGCCGTCCCATGGCCCAAGTCCTTCAGCCAGGACCTGGAAACTGTGGCCGTGAAGGTGCATCGGATGCGCACTCTGGTAGACAGTATTGAGCACAATGCGAACCGTTTTGTTTGTACCAAAGTTGTATACGTTCGACAAAGGGCCGGGGAAAGTGGTGTTGCCCTTGGCTGCCTCGAGCAAGACGGGAGCATTATAGTCGGTGTACTGTGTCTTATTGTTCATGATCCAGACATGGTGACCTGTTGCGTTGGTGAAGAGATCAACGTTGATGACTTGAACAGTGTCAGGGTTGGGGTCCAGCACCTGGGGGTAAAATGGAACCGTCTTGGTGAGGTCATCATTACCGCAGAGGAAGGTTTTGTTGTCCGCGACCGCAGCCGCCTCGCTGATCGTGGAGGTAGGGAGCTGGATGTTTGAGTTACCCTCGTAGGAAATGATACCAAGGGCTTTAGTGGTGTGCGCGACGGAGCAGTTGAGGGAAATGGTTGAACGCATCCAGTATGTGGCCTTGGGGTCTGCATCAGCCGTGACTAGAATATCAGTTCGCTGGGCAGCACCTAGAGTGATGAAGTCGGCATCATATGGCACAAGGGGCTCGAAGTCGTTGGTTATGACCTTCATCTTGTGACCGTCAATGCTGAAGTGAATGAGAGCAGCAGCACCAGTGTTCATAAGGCGCAGGCGGTGCGTCTTTCCTGGCTTGAAGCGGAACTGGGAAAGTCCAGCTTGAGAGTAGCATGTGGAGTTCTCTGGAGCCATAGAGCAGTTGTAGTTGTTCTTGCCATTGATAAGATTGTTGTCAGACCAAGGCACATAGATGTTGAAGTCAGTGGTATTGCTGGCAGCGGCAGCAACAACATCATGGTACTCGCTGTGGTAATAATCACCAAGCATGATGGGGCCAATGTCGACATCATAATCGACGTGCTTTGGTCCGTAGACAACCAATGGGCCAAATGCGCCAGCAGTCCATTGTGCAGAGAAGTGAGAGTGCCACCACGTTGAGCCATAGGCATCAGCCCGGAAACGATAGGTGAAGGAAGAGCCAGGGGCGATGGGACACTGTGTCACACCCGGGACACCATCCATCCAGACGGTACCGTTCTGAGTGACTCCATGAAAGTGGATGGCAGTGCCTTCCTCCTTTCCATTGGCAATATTCTCAATATTGTTGTGAACTCGGACTTCAATCCAGTCACCCCAATTGGCTTCGATGAGTGGGCCGGGAAATTTTCCATTAACGAAGATTCCCGCCTTCTCAAAGCCATCAGGTGAGAGTAGATCTCTACTAATGCTAAATTCATAGTAGCGGGTAACTCCCGTGACTGGGGGAACACTGTGTGGTTCATTTTTCAATCCTGTGCGGATGCCCCATGGCTTTCCATGAGGTAGAGGCTTTTCAATCATTAGCACATGCAAACGAAAGCCTGCTAAGGGTACACTTACGTTGTTGGTGAGGAATTCAGGGAATGGCTTCATGTCCAGAGTACCCCATTTGGATTGGCTGAGACGAGGTTAGCACATGGTTCCAAGCATTGATGGAATTCCTCTGAATCCATACCCATTGGTCTGCTGCTGTGACAGACAAGTTACTTTCGGAACGGCCAAGATAATGGCCCCAGCGTAGGCCACTGCGGCCATGATGGACTTCGTTACAGACATTGCCGTTATCAAATCAGGAAAACCCTGTGCTCAACTGCCCAAGTTGCTTTGGAGATGGTAGAGGAGATGGTTCGAACAGCAGAAGCCCACTACTCAGACTGGAAGGTACTATACTTTTATAATGTCCACGAATTCCCGCTAGCCAGACGTGGGATTAACCAACTGGGATTACATAAAAATCTGCTTGAACTACACTAACCCGTGTCCGCCTGGACGCTTTTGGAAATTAGGTAATGTGCTGCCTGCCTGGGCTGCTTTTTATATCTCTCGGACAGCTATGACTCGGACCGATAAGGCAAGGTAGGAAGAGACTCCCGAATAGGGCAGGTACATCAGTAGGTAAGGCGAGGTAGGAAGAGACTCCCGGATAGGGCAGGTACATAAATAGATAATTTGATGACCGCCCCTACCGGGGTTGATCTCACATTGCGGCGTATTCCCTTCCAGCCTCAGAAATATTCCTCGCCAACCAAAACATAGGTAGGGCTATAGGAAAACAGAAACATCTCAACCGACGGGGAGCCCGAAAATCTCTTGCATCATGTAAGTAAGGGGCATAGATCATAGAGCAAATTATGGGAAACCAGGATGGCACGTCAGACGCAAGAAGCACCACGTCGGTGTTAAGTTGTCAAAGCTGAGCTGGCGAGGGGGGCTTGACTCGAGAACACTCAATCACTCCCTGGTTTCCCTATGACACAGGAACGTGTAGGAGCAGCCGTCTTGAAGTATTATGTTACCATCCCGAAATGACAATCTGGAGATGTATATAAACGCCTGAGATCGACGCCAGCTCTTCTGTCCGCAAGGGTTACTTCTCTGTATCAAAAAACACTTTGCCTTCTACAATCTGAAAGAGTCTCAGCAGCTAAGATTTTCCTGCACCACTACGTCTTATACCTACGTTCAGAAGCGTCCCAACACAGCAAGAGAACCGTTATCACTCCAAACTCAGCTTTCCATCCTCTTTTTACTCATTTGATACCATTCTGTTTGGTTTTTGTCCCCAACACGTCTTCACAATGCCAGGAGTCACAATGCTTATGTCGGCTGGCGTGAAGCCCTTGTCGCCTTCGGCCAACTGGATTCAAAACTTTGCCTTGGCTCAGTCTTTTTCCAGCTTTTTGCGAAAGGTCTTACCAAAGTCGAGCCGTCAACAAATTCGCGAGAAAATTCGTGAAGTTGACATCACCACGCCAGAGGCGTCTCAGCGGGTAGCCACACCCGACACTATCGACGCCATTTTGGATGTCTTGGAGCGCTACGGTCAGCATTTGCCACCATCGGATGGTAGTGAGCATGATGGCGAGTGGCTTGGCAAGCCACTGTTCAAGGGCAAGATATTGTCTCAAATGGAGAAGCACCAAGCCATTCGCCTCATCCTGCCTGCCTTTCCGTGGAAGAGCGTCAACAAATTTGACAAGGTGACTGGTGTCTTGCCCGACTTCGGCGAACAGCTTGCCTTGTGCCGTCTGAACCAGATGTGCGAAGACATCAAGAAGATCTACCCACCGGGTGCAATGGTGTACATTGCTACTGATGGCCTCGTCTTTGACGATGTCGTTGGTATTCCTGATGAGGATACCTGGGCTTACGGTGAAGGCCTCGTCAACATGGCCAAGACCCACGGACTCAAGAATCTTACGCTCATGAGAGTCATGGACATCCTGGGCTACACCGCGGGCAGGACCCTGGACAAAGAGCTCTACCTGTCGCTGTCTCAGGTATGCAGGGAGGAGATTATTGCGTCTTATGGGCGCTCCGAGGAGGAGGTGCGCCAGATGATGAAGGAGGATCCGGACACGCTTCTCACTTACTGCGGTTTCATCCGATTCCTCGAAGGTGACTTGAAGTACAGCCCAGTTACGGCAGCCACAAAAGCTATTAGCGGACAGCAATACCGCAAGACGGTCAAGAAGGTTGCTATTCAGATGATGATACGTGCTGAGTCGTTCACCAAGCTCCTGCAGACGCACTGCCCCGACTATGTGCGTTTATCTATCCACTCATCCACAGGAACGGTCAAGCTTTCGGTGCCGCTTATCACCCAGGCCTCCGGATCCTTTCCCAAGTCCCCGTGGCACTCGAGCTTAGCGGTGGGCGTGGACGGATCCTACCAGACCGTTCACGCCAAGGATGTGCGAGAGACGCACGACCTGGTCTCCACGAATGGATCTCCATGCTACTTCCGGGAGAAATCAGAGCAGTGGGACTTTGGCGACGACGACATTGTCTGCGAGCCACGCTACCCCAACCAAACTGTCGTGAGGCCCGTCCGAATGGAGCTTTTAGGAGTCAAGTCCCTGTCAGCCAGCCAACTCAAAAAACTGGCTGCACTCAAGGCAGCTCACACGGCAGGACCAGTCGTCGCAATTGGGTTTGCATCCTAGCTACCTAGCTTGAAACGTGATGATGAAGGAGCCCAATAGGCATCAGGAGTACAGCCTTACGAGGTGGGGGGGTTGGTTATGTCGTCTTGGAATTTTCAATTTTCCTTTGTGCAGGGATTTGAGTCTTATGTACCTACCTCATTAGAAAAGGCGTAGAAAAGTCGGGCGCTTTTATCCCTAATAGGACGATGATCTACTTTATCAAGCCACCAATCTACTCGTCCTCAAGGGTCAATAATGTACATTTGCTATCTGTGCACTTTGCTACAGCCTTACTTCCTTAGGCAATGAATATCGTTAGATCAAGAAGATGATTCGCTGTAGAACCTAGGTTTATAGAACTATCTAGAATTACGCACAGACACTGAATATACATTATTTACCCTTGAGGACGAGTACCTACGTGGGTACTTTTGATCCAGGTACTTTTGATCCAGGTACTTTTGATCTAGGTACTTTTGATCTCCACCGTTAAACCAAGGTGCATTTTGACAGCTAGACACCCGCATATATTGGAGGGTTCAGGGTTCAACCACCCCACATTATCGCCGAGACAAACTCCCTCGCGGAGCCGCCGAAGAGCCATTCACACACAGCACAGTAAGTATTGTACGAACCATCCCAGGTCGAAAGTTAAGTGTCGTTCGTATGATTCCCAAAAGGTAATACCACCGAAGCAGAGAAGGAAAACACAACAGGCTAATTGATCTAATTGACCTGATTGACTTGATTAATCTCGTCAGCTTATTAAGCTGTCTTCGATTGTGGGCCGTGGAATGCGTGAAGATAGAAATGGACGGAGACCCTGGCTGCAGACGCGAGCTAGATCAGGCCCAGGCCCAGGCCAGAAAGGGACTGGTGCGGACTTTCGTATAATTACGTAATATTGTTCTCTCCCAGGCACGGTCCCAGGGTTGTTGTGGACTTGCTGCCCGCCCCCTGCCATGGCGCGATCATTCCCGTCAGCCGGCGCGATCCTTCCCGTCAGCCCGTCAGCCGTCAGCCGCCACGTCGTCAACCAACTACAGAGCAACCCCGAGGCACAAGCTTCCTCTTCCCCATGCCATGCAACGCTAAATGGCTTGTTCTAACGCCGCATCATAAATGAACCTGGCCAGCATCGCCGCATGGCCAGGCGCCCATCGTAAGCTACAATTCTCTTCATCGGGGGGATGATATCCGGTAAGCCCCTCAGCTTGAGCATAACCGTTTTGGGCTAGGTCTACTTTCGAATAGCAAGAGACAAGCATCCAGGAAGGCTTTTCAGCTTGATACCAATATTGTGATAGAGAAGGCAACTTTGAGTCTCTGTAGCGTGGCAGTTACATTAGTAATCCAACGACATGTGTCGGATGGAGCCGCCTCACTGAGCCCCCACTCTCACCCATTTTGCATTTCATTCCGTCCGCATTAGTCTGAGCTTTCCTCTGGCTTTGTCTTATCTATCAACTTCACACACAACCATAGCATTCTTGAGAGATCACCGTCATTTCAAGGAGCTCAAGTCACGATGCTGCCCCTAAAGCCCTCAGATCTCAACAATGATAGCGGCAGCGGCCTTGAGACGGCGAGCCACGAAATGGTTGACTACGATATAGAGACTGACTCTCGCAGCCCACCCATTGCTCCTTTACAGCTGCAGAGCGACGGTGTGCAGGAACACAGTCGCCTGACGGCTTGGTCGCAGGTGTTCGTTGCCTTTCTTCTCGTATTCAATGGATTCGGCTACTTTTCATCTTTTGGCCTCTTTGAGTCCCACTGGGTCGAGATTTTGCACTCGTCGCCTTCAGCGATTGCCTGGGTTGGCTCTTTGATGATTTTCCTTCTCTTCTTCCTGGGCATCTACTCAGGCCCAATGATGGATGCAGGCCATTTTCGATCTCTCATCATCTGCGGCTTGGTTTTCCAGATTATCGGTGTATTTACAACTTCACTCGTCAAGTCATACTGGCAACTTATCTTGGCCCAAGGCATTGTGCAGGGCATAGGCAATGGTTTTCATTTCACTCCTCTGGTCACCTTGGTTTCTTTATACTTCGACAAGAACAGAGCATTTGCCCTGAGTGTGTCTGCCTGCGGAGCTCCCATCGGTGGCATCGTTTTTCCTTTGGTATGGCCCCGTCTTCTTCAAGCCGTTGCTTGAGACCGCTGACTTACACCTTAGATCTCTCGCCAACTTTCCGATAAAATTGGCTATCCTTGGACCATCAGAGTCATGGGATTTCTCATGGTTTTTAACGGAATCGTTATTGTGCTTCTCGCCCGGCCGAAGAAGGTCAAGAAGGAAAGGAGATCTCTGGTGGACTTGGCTGCGTTCAAGGAGCTCGCTTATCTCTTCTACGCCATCGGCATCTTCTTCACCCTTTGGGGCCTTTATATCGCCTACTTCTACGTAAGTCATCCCCGGAAGCAAACCAAGTTTTCAGAAAGTCAGTAAATTTAACCAATAACACAGACTTCGACCTTTGGCAAAGCCAAGATTGGGCTCAGTGACTCGGATTCATTGACGCTTCTTCTGGTTCTGAACGCTGCGGGTATACCGGGTCGTCTGATCCCTGCCTTTATGGGCGATCGCTTGTTTGGGCCGTTCAACACAATGTTGCCCTTCGTCATGGGCGTGAGCATCATGTTGCTCGTTTGGATGAGAGTCGACTCCACGGGCGGGTTCTACGCCTTTGTGATCATCTACGGTGTGTGCGCCAATGCTGTGCAGACACTGTTCCCATCGACGCTCTCCACCTTCACCAAAGACCCGAGCAAGATGGGCCAACGTATTGGCATGGTGTTTGGTGTTGCCAGCCTGGCTTGCCTGACAGGTCCCCCCTGGCAGGCGTTATGATATCGGTTGGTCACGGAAGCTACCTGTACATGCAACTCTACGGTGGGGTTTCCGTGTTGCTGGGATTTGTACTCCTGTGCATATCTCGTTTCTTCCAGTTCCGAGGGATGTAAAAGCCCTGCTCTGGAGCAGTGTGCTTGACGTCCCTGCCCGATGCTGAGTAGGCGGTGCTTTACTTCTCTTTACGTGGGACGATTCATGATTCAAAATAGAACAGTTGGTGTGTTTCTTAGCTACCTACAATTAGACTAGGGTGGATTTGAGAGAAAAACTCCACAATATGTAAATAAAGCATGTAAACAAACGCCAATTTATATATTACTCTATAGCACAATTCACACTCAAATAAAATGTCTAAAGGTACTAAACCCGACTCAGACCACAATAGTACTGTTCGACCATTTGCTCCACTTATAAAAGAGGAAGGCACCTATCTTATCTCTACCTCTTTAGGCCACTGCTGCAGATCCATTTTCGCTTTGCTGACGTGAGCTTAACCTTCGCTTCGGTCTCGTGTAAGCGTTAAGTAGTAGCCGGCTAGCCCTTCGAAAAAGCTGTACGCAGGTGCCTCCACGCAATGCAAGGTGCATATTGCATTTAACCCTAGCGTGGCCAGCCCCCTTTTTCCGCTTTGCTTACGAAAGCCCAACTTTTCGCTTCGGGCGCGTGGAATTATGAGGTGCATTTAATAGCGGGTCGGTCCCCCCCGATGCTGCATGCCTGCGCGCAATGTACTTCGTCCTCGGAGTATCAGTTGCAAAGTCTCCACACGGCCACCTTTCCTGAAAGGGCAGCAGTTCTCGAAATCTAGATCTTCTATTAGTCCAACTGCCCTTGTTCGATAGAAATATCTAGAAGGCTTGGCTGAACTGTTAACCCGAGTACCAAAGTAAGGTGAGCATTGCATTTTCGAGCGTGGCTAACCCTGGCTCCCGAACGCGGAGATTCTTCTTATTTCAACGTTCTTCTAACATCCCTACCTACAGCGTGCATCAACGTGCTCGTACTCGCAAGGTGTACTTGCTATGTACCTGGGCGCGCCCTGGAAAAGCACAATAGCGGAGAGATATTGATTATCTGTACGAAAGGGGCGTGGGAATCACGGAGTGAGATGTTAGAATGAGGAAAGCACAGAGTAAGGAGGAAATTTTGTTGAGCTGGACGACCCTGGCAAGTGTCTTGGCTTAATATCGCAGTCAACATCTTAAGGAGTTCGTCGACGTGTGGATTTCCCTCCATCCGCATCTCTCAGAGTCGTTTGTTCTCTCTATTCTCTGATATCGCAACAATTTGTCAATTTCTCTGAAGACAGCCCTCTTGCACAATGTCTCGCTTTGCTGCTTTGCTCACGGCCTACATCGGCCTCAGTACCGCCGCCGCAATCACCAATGCTTCATCGCCCATGGCCTCTGTCTGCGGTCCCAAGACTGCCAACATCACTTGCGTCCATCGCTATGGCTCTCTTCTGCCCCCTTCCTTCTCTCGGGATCCTGATCCTGCGGTCCCCTACACAGGAGCCAAAGTCCCAGATGACCCATCGTGGGGTCTCGTCCAGAACGCCGACTTTGTCATCTATGATCAGCTACGTGGTCTCAAACTCTTAGGTCCTGCGCCCAAGATCTACCGTGGTCTGATCCCGGTGCTCAACGTTATTCACGAGGCTCCCGTCTTCGTCCCTGGGTTGAACAAGCTCTTTGTTCAACAGGACGGTCCTCCCGGAAGCATGTCTATCATGACTCTGGACCTCAACCACGACCCTCCCACTGTGCAGAATGTCGTTACCGACCCTCCTTTATACCAGCCCACTGGTGGTGTCTACAACCCGAAGGACGGCTACATCTACTACGCCGTTCACGGCAAGAACGCCACTCTACCCAGCAAACAGCAGCAGCATGCTGGTATTGCCCGTGTCAACCCCAAGACCCTCAAGGCCGAATGGCTCGTCAACAACTACTTTGGCTTCAACTTTGCCGGTCCCAACGATCTCGTCATTGATCCCGTTGGCGACATCTGGTTTACTGACACCGACTACGCCTACGTTATCGGCGTCTCCGATGCCCCCAAGCAGCTACAGTTGGCCACCTACCGGTACCGTCCTTCCACCGGCCAGGTTCAGATCATGGACACCAGCCTTCAGTACCCCAACGGTATCCAGTTCTCAAAGGACTGCAAGACCCTCTTCGTCACCGACTCCGGCCTCGAGAGCTATAACCCCGTCCCCACTCGTGGCGCTGGAGACTTCTACAACTATCCTCTCTACATCCAGTTCAACAGCACTGGTCCTCGTAACATCTTTGCCTGGGACGTCGCCCGCAAGGGCGCCGACAAGCACCCCGTCATCACCGGCAAGCGTGTCATCTTCCAGGCTCTTGAGGGTGCCCCTGACGGTCTCAAGATCGCTGCCAACGGATACCTTGTCATCGGTGGTGGCCTGGCACCCGGCGTCGACATCATTGACGAGTTCGGTAACCAGATTGCTCGCATCCAGACCAGCCACCCTGTTGAGAACATTCAGTGGTCTGGCGCTGACCTCAAGACTCTCTGGCTTGTTGGCATTGGCGGCATTACCAAGGTCGAGTTCGACCTTGCTGGCCCTGATCTGGCCAACTTCTTCCAGTGCTAGATGTGAGGATACCATGTGGTTTCTGTCACCATGAAGCTGCTATTATAGACCATTGTATTTTCTATGATTAGACTTTACGCATAGATTATCTTTGAAAACTAGTCCTTAAGAATGAATTTACTTTTTCGTTCAAATAATTCTTGACCTCCCGCTGTCCCTTTCTCTCTCGTGTGCTAATTTAATTGTAAAAAGACTACTATGTAAGAGAAATGATATCTTAGGATGAAGTAGTTTTCATGGAATTCTTTACTTGAGGAGATTTCTCAACGAGCTCTACGAGGGAGACGATGATTAAGATTGGGGAAAAAGGCTCATGAAGAAAGTTTTAGGCATTTTAAATCCAAACAATAGTCATCATTAATGGCTTGTACAAGTACGTTCAGAACTTTGGCTTTTACTCTCTTATTCTAATCAAGTATATGCACTAACTAATTTTTTTAACTATGGATGTGCAAAAGTTCTCATCTAAGCAAACCACTGCTCAGGGAGCTCCTTGTGGCCGCCAGACTCGCCAACTTTGACCTTGTTGTTCTCAGATGCAAGGACAATGGCAAGGACACGAACCCACTCGTTGGTGCGGTTGGAGAGACTGGGAGACATTAGCACGGAGTCTGAAATGTGCAAAGATTGAATAGCGACTTACGCATGGACAGGTCCACGCTGATAGATGACATCGCCGGGCTGGGCGACGGTCTCAACGACGTCGCAGGTGGGCTTACCATCTTTGACCTGGAAAGCATCAGGCTTGGGGGCCAGGACGGTGAGCTTGCCTGTGATGACAATGACGAAGTCGGTGGAGGTGGTGCGGTGCTACGAAGTGTAAGTCACTGGAGCTGGTCGTCACGTCACATGGTACAAAGACTTACGAGAGCACCCTCAGTGTTGGGGGCAATGTCGAGGTAGTAGGCGTTCAGGCCGCCAGGCATGACAATGCCGATGCCTGGAACGTCGTCGAGGGGAAGGTCGCCGCTAAAGTCTGTGAGCTTGAGGTTTACCACTGAAGCTTGATGAGCGACACTTACTGGCCATCGTTCTTGATAGGGAAGTGCTTGCTGGTACCAATGACAGCGCGTCTCAAGCTGCCATCAAAGAGGGGCTCAACCTTGAGATTGTCGACCTTGACCTCAACACCCGGCTCGATGGAGCTGTCGTTGGCGTGCTGGGAGGGGAGGGTCAAGTTGGAGGCAGTGATTCTGCGAGGGGCAGGGAGGTTGTAGGAAGCGTCAAAGGAAGACATCTCGAAGATTGTTGTGTATAAAGTGTTTTGAAAGTTGTAAGTGTGTGTAGTTGAGAGAGTAGTGGATGATGATTGAAATGAGACGAGACGAGGATGAGATGAGATGAGATGGATGAAGGAATGGCAAGCAACTTGAGCTGATATACCTACCTTATTCCTCTCTTGCTACACTCAGACTCTGTTCGGTGATAGTACATAGCATTAGTCAGTCCTGAAGTTCGTCGATATCATAAGCCGGCGTTAACGAGTAAGCAGGACAAGGCACGGCCCATTAGTGCATGGAGGATTTGCGGGTAGATTGACATAATAGAATTCGGCGATAAATAAGCCGGCGTGAACGAGTAAGCAGGACAAGGCACGGCCCATTAGTGCATGGAGGATTTGCGGGTAGATTAACATAGTAGGGGTAGAGGTCTGTCCGAGCTAAGCCCTGCATGACATGGTAGGGGTGTGCCTGTCCAAGCTAAGCCCTGCATGCCGCATGTACAGTACGTACAAGTACTTTTGTCTTCGAACCCCTGCAAATCCACTACCCTGTTTCCCGCTAATTGAGGGAGCTAGGTAGGTAACGTAGGTAGGTAGGTACCTAGTTGTTATGACATTCGTGATTTGTAAGAACATTTTCTTGTCGGCATTTGATGAGATGCATACCGTACGATGTGATACGAAAACCTCAACCAAACACATGCCTTTCACCCGTAGAATTGCCAGTCTTACGTGCTCTGTTCTCTCGTAGCTATACTCGTCTTCACATCTTTTTCTTTCTCCCACTTCTCCCACTTTAACTGCCGCAGTTCGCGAGTCGAATAACACTCAATCGCAACGTTACCTAGTAATCCGTGCTCTCTCTGGTGCTTCGATCTCGAATAAGCCCCTTTTGCCTAGAGCCTGCCTCTGCCTCACTGCCATACAAGTCCTTTGCTTGTCTTCTGATCAATAAACTATCGAACACACACCACCATCGCAAACTATCCAACCAACACAATCAATCCTTCCTTTCCTGCTTGAACTCTCACTTTGACTTGATCATGTCTGAGTTTATGCGAGCTGTGAGTTATCTCCAAGTGTCCAAACCCTAGATACATGTTAGTTCAGAGCTGATAGCTCCACGCTTTCTAGGTGGATGTGAAGAACGGAGCTGGGCCGGCCTCAGCTCTCTTCATTAACGATGCCACTCCTATTCCTATAGTTAATGAGGAAGAATGCCTAGTTAGAGTCAAGGCTTTTGGCATCAACAGAGGTGACATGCTGCAGCGTGATGGAAAGTACCCAAATATCGGCCACCTGACCAAGATCATGGGTCTTGAGTTCAGCGGTGTGATTGCCCGCCTAGGTGCCGAAGGTGAGACCTCCGACGGGTGGAAGGTTGGCGATGAGGTGTTTGGCCTTCTCTATGGCGGTGGCTACGCAGAGTATGTCAACGTGAACAAGGGGATGCTCATCCGGAAACCCAAGGAGCTCTCTTTCGAGGAGCTCGGTGGGCTCTGCGAGGTAGGTTTTATGAGTTCACTCCATCCTAATTCCTTCGTTCTAATCATGCTGCAGACCTGGTTCACTGCTCTTCAAGCCCTTCACTTCGTCGGACTATACAGCTCGGAAGACACGCGCTCAATCCTGTGGCATGCTGGTGCTTCGGCCGTGTCTGTCGCCGGCATCCAACTCTCAAGGGATGCGCACCTTATCAAGTCCCCCAACTCCCCAGGCCCCAAGGTCTTCGCCACCGCGCGTAAGCAGGAGAAGTGCGACTTTGTCGTAAAGGAGCTCGGTGCCGTTGGCGCAGTCGACATCTCCCAGCATCCTGACAAGCAGAGCTGGGCTGGCGAGATCAAGAAGCTGAACGGCGGCCAGGGCATGGACCTGGTGGTTGACTTCCTGGGTGGCCCGTACCTCCAGTCCAACCTCGACGTGCTAGCTCTCGACGGTCGCATCGTTCAGCTTGGCTGGCTAGACGGCCCAAACTCGAATGGAAACGTCAACATTGCCGGTTTCATGGTGAAGCGCGCCCGAGTTCAGGGCAGCCAGCTTCGATCCCGTACCTTGGACTACCAGATCAAGCTGCGAGACTTTTTTGAGGCCAATGTGCTGCCCGGTCTTGTTGAGGGGCGCTTCAAGCACGTCGTCGAGCGCGTCATTCCTTGGGACCGTGTGGAGGAGGCGCATGTGTTGTTAGAGAGCAACCAGACTAAGGGTAAGGTTGTGTGTGTCATTCCGGAGTAAAAAGCGATTAAATTAGGTAGTGTTCTAGGTTGCGCAAAATTTATATAATATTATATTACTGTGCAGTTTCTTTGTAGTATTCTTTAATCCGTCGCGTGCACGTCAGCCATATAAGACAGTATCAAACGCTTGCAATAGCTGATGATGTTGATAAACAGGTCACGGCGCACATCCGTGAGATCCTACGTCTTGTGCTTTATGTCAAAGGCAAGACTTTCTGTTGACTGGAACTGTTGATTCTCTAATCTAGGTTGTCGATGCATTCATGGCATTCATGGTCCTTTGGAAATGCTGTCAGATTGAGGGTGGCCTTCCCCTAGATGTGCAACTAAAGATGTGGATTAACATCTTACTTGACTTTGTGGTCGGTCTCACACCCTTTGTAGGCGACATTATCGATGTTTTGCCGGCCCAAAGTCTTCTATGAGAAGGATGAGCTGATACTAAAATTTTCTCCAGCTTTTTTCAGAGCCAACACCAACAATGCGATCCTTCTGGAGAAGCACCTCCGTCAGAAGGGAGCCAAAGCTCTGGAGGCTCAAGGACGACAAACCCCCGCTATAGGTCCTAGTGATCCTGGTACATATGATCGTATATTAAGGAAAGGGGGAGAAGGCCGGCCACCACGTCACTGGCCCTCGGAGAGCCAGCGAGTGTCATCAACATTTGGATATAACGTCCCACCCCACCATTCCGACCACCCCCCCAATTCCGCCCACCTCGCTAAACTCACCGCCACTTACCAACTTGAATAATTATTAACTCCTTTGATTCTTAATCGATTCTTTTAAATTTTGGAATATGAGTTTGTATTATCATGAAGCTTGAATATCCGAGTATGATATCATATGTGCTCTCGGGGAGATCACAAATGGCAAGTCTTTGCGAAAGGCTGCACTTGGGGTGTGGTATTCCGAGGTCTACACTTCGAGACCGTAACACAACCACTATATCACACCAAGAGGCTGCTAGCCACTTGCAAAGATTACCTACAGTAATAGAGAATCGATTGACCAATTAGGTGCTTACTCAAGAGGGTCTTGGCCGTGGAGTTACGCATGCACAAATCAGGGGTTTTGGCCAGAGGCTCCTAGCTCTCCAAGGGGATCACTTACCACTTGGAAAACACTGGATATCACGGTTTTTTGGCTCGTAATCCTATTCTGGAGACTAAGAGGCAACTCTATGTCGATTCTGTACGTGTCAATAACGCTTGTTCCGAAGTTATTAGGCCTTGGTTCTAAAAACTGGAGATCCCGGTAATCAGAGCCATTCTAGCTAGCCAACGATCGAATATAGACGAAACAGGTATTATGGAAGGCTACGGTCTTAATGGTTTTGTTGTAGGGCATGCTAAAAAGCGTAGGGTCAAGGGAAACAGTCAGGTGCACGTGCCTGGACAACAATCATTGAGTGTATCTCTGCAGCTGGAGTTGCTACACTACCGGCGGTAATCTATAAGGGAAAGAACGTCTAGCAACAACACGAGCAGAACGTGATAGTGAGTACAGCACCTCTCCAGGCAGAACTTGAACGCTGGTTTCAGTTGGCACCTGTGGACTGGGGCAGTAACGATTCTCCCGATTTTGTACGCGTTTGGTGGAAAGAGGGTGCCTTCCAATGGCCTCGTCTTGCCGCGGCACCTAGAGACCTGCTGCCCTTCTCTGCTTCAGAAGTTGACGTTGAACGACTATTCAGTGGTTGCAGAGATGAGTACGGTATTAGACGTTATTCGTTAAAGTCAGAAACTGTACGAGTCTTGACGCTTTTACGGGGTGCGTACGAATCGGAAGATACTGTCGATACAGCTTTGATTTAGGCGGCAATGGAGCTTGATATTCAAGCACCAAAGAACAGTATTTTGTGGCGTCCCGAAAATGTGGCAGGACGGTTGACAGAGGGTAAGTTAGTCCTTGATTTGTATGCAATTTTCTAACAAAAGTAAAACACAGATACTATCATGTCCCATCCTCTTAGATCTTCGACAACTACAATTCCTCCGACCCCCCCCCGCCCTTACAACTCCAACATCGACTCCAATAACTACTCTGACAGCTTGATTATACACATAAGGCATAAGACTTACTTTTGCAGAGACTTACAAATCGAATAATATAGGGAATTGCTGTCAAATTAGGTACAAGGGAAGTGCTGTCAAATTAAATATTTAAGTCAAGAGTTCAAGGCTGATTCAATGAATCTTTCGAATCGACTTTTAAAAGCTTTGAATCTGATGAATCAGAGGCCGGAATTTCTTGAATCTTACATACGAATATTTGATTCATTCGATTCAAGTTTTATTCAAGAAATTCAAAAAATTCGGCTTCAATTGCCAGCCCTAATAATGCTGCGGCTCTGTCACGTAACGGTCGAGCGAGGTACTAAACAGACGGACCAAGGCTCGAAGTATTGGATTGCCCAGAAACTAGAATCTAAAGCTAAAGAAGAGAAGAAGAGAAGAAGTAGAAGGGAAGAGGCATGGTCTAATTATATCCCCTTGAGAGCGTCACGTGAGCTCTAGCCGAGCTTCGTCAGCTGATCGCCGGGCCAGGGCCGACTGAGGCCGTAACACAACTTTTCTCTAGAAATCTAGAAAAATTTACTCAACACTTAATTATTGTTCAAACTGAATAAAAATTGATTCCCTCGAAAGCTGCTGACTTGAATATTCATAATTTAAAACAGTATAGTTATAACTATTGAATTGCGACGGTGAGATATTATTAAAGTTTGGAAAACCGCAGTTATTCGGATATGGAAAACATGATTATAAACAATGCAAACTTACCGTTCTCCAAACTGTATAATAGAGATGAGAGTTTATATAGGTATAAGTAATAACATATCATTCCTACAGCCCGCTCGGACTAGTATGTGGTTGGTGGTATATTAATATATGTCGAAAAGGAGGGGTAAAATGGGGGGTCAAAATCGTCACTTGTCTGCCAAAACTCGAATATTACTCCAAATAACTTGGTAATAGCATCATTTGAAAGCCACAATACAATATATTAAGAAAGCTGAAGAATAATAGTATCGGCTGCGAGGAAGCTTAAAAATTCGTGAAGTGTAGAGTTGGATGGCGGGGTAGCTTTCGTGACGTCGAACTGCTCCAGGGCCCATATTACCCCACACGTGACACGGGATTACATTGTACCGATCTATTCAAAACCTAGGATGAATTGAACCCTCAATGAATCTGTAAATAATTGATTCAGATTCATTGAATATGAATCTGCAAGCTGATTCATTGAATATGAATCTGCAAGCTGATTCATTCGATTCAAGAGGGAAGAGGTCGATTCAGGGTTCAAAGTGCTCAAATTCCAGCCCTGTGTAGGAGAGTCTCATTAATAGCTATGCTTATGATTTGCCTTAATCGGCGAGGTGAGTATTGAATCGTCTATTATAAGAGAGTTGACACGTAGTTTGACGTGTTGTTGTGGGGGTAAAGGACGTGTTGAGGGGGTCTCGGTTAGGTGTACGGCGAGCAATGGCGCGAGCTCTTATCATTCAACGTTAGAAATCACGGAATAATACAAACGAAGGTTTCTATGCAATGAACAGCTCATCAATGCCCCGACAGTCAGTGTCTCCCAATCGAATAACCCGAAGCCATCTGACTTGAGAAGGAACGTACCGGAAACTCGAGGAATTCTACTCGGTTCTTGGCGCGCTTCTGATGAGCACGAGAAGTATTTGGTATTCGGCCATCATAATAAAGAAGGGCATCTTCTCCCTCTCGGTCGCGCGCTTAATTCTGGCCACCACAGAAGGGTTGAACTAGATGATGTCAATTTTGAGCCGCACCTGGTTTGTCTGAAATATGACGCAGGTGCAGTTAGAGAGTACTGCGTCGATTCTAAAGTCAGAGACCCAATATCGCCGACTAGAATCAAGTAGGGTGCGCGTGTGTTGAAGGGGTAGGTGTTGTATTCGGTGAAGGAGGAGGAGAGGTTTTCGAGATGAATATCGGAGATGGGTTGGAATTTGACGGGTGGGGGTGTCATTGTGAGGTTTCTGTTGTGCTTCACTGAAGATGTTGAAGTGGTTGATCGGGAGGATAACAAATATACCTCATCACGATGAGATGAGCTGAGATGATATTAAGAGACACAAGGCTCGAGTGAGCGGTTTCGAAGGGCTTGTCTCCATTTTTGCATCTCTTCAAAGCAACAATGACTTATCAGTCAGTACTTCCTTTCGCCTTCTTTTACGTTTGCGCAAGTGTACATTGTATTGTATTTTGAGCAACAAAATTCAATCCTGAACATTCCTTTCCGAACACTGATCTTACCAAAGTCGACATTCTCCCTGGTCTCTGTTTCGCGTGCAAAGCTCCAAATTGCTTTCTCAAACCACATGATGCTTGTCTAAGGCACTTCACTCTCCTCCATCCTCTGCCTCTTCGCTGTCCTCAACATATCTGACGCTTTGCCCTCGAAGGCAACATTCCACTTCCTCCGCAATGGGAGTGGATTGTCCATCGCCTGGTCTTCAGATCCAACATCAGACAGCATCTCAACTAACAGCACCCTCGTTGAGTGACAAGCCCCGGCACTATCAACCGCATCATTTGTCGAGCAAGCACCCAGCTCAAACATCGGCGCCGCCTCATCCAACGGCCAAAATTTCAGCACCAGACGCGCCCATTGTTCCTCTGCTAATTGTTCCCCATCTGGTATGAACATTCGGTGACGATTTGCTTCTTCTGGTAATGTGGCGAGATTCTGGAGAAGCCAGGAATTTATACGGTCAGTTTTGGTGATCCAGCATTGGGAAGAAGTGTGATGGAGGACGTCCCACCATGGTTTCGGTTGTCTCTGGGGTAATGAATACTGTTCGAAGGTGAGGTGTCCAGCGGCTTCGTCCGAACTCTTGTTGTAGAGCTGATTCTTCATCAATCGGTCAAGGCCCTCTAGATCATGACCGGCGTTCCAGTTCGTAGCCCTACAGTCCCGAAGCCGTTGTACCTCCTCTCCCAATTGTTCCTGAAATTTAATACATAAATCCTCCAGCTCTGGATTCGGACTGTCCAAATTATCCACGAGAGCCGATAGCATAACAACGTGCGCGCTACAATCCTGTGTACTGAGTGAAAGCCTCATATACTCCCCAAGACTATTATGCATGATCCCCTGGGAACCTGGCGGAGGACCGCCGAGTCGATGTTCCGGCCCAGGAAACGAGCTTGCTCTCATCGATTGCGGATCCAGAAGGCTTTGTATAGCAAGATTAGGATTCCTGAGGATAATGTCTTGAAGCCGGTCCCTCTCCCCGCGATAAAAGACTCTCTCCTGATCGACCTCCTCCAACTTACGCTCCAAGTGCTTTCTCTTCTGCTCCTCCTCCCTTTCCCGTCTTATTCGCTGAAACCTTTCCGGTCTTCTTCGGGGTCTTTGGGCTCTTTCAAACTTTATAAACGCCTCCAGGTTCTCCTCCATTTCTATATCCGAGGGTGTGTTATAGGTGCCTGGAGAAGTGTTGATTGCCAGAACTATAGGATCGGTGGCCTGGCGCGAATTGCTAGCGCTGGAGATGACGGAGTGACCGGGAGGATCAGCGCCGTACAGAATCGGCCAATCTGTGCCCGAAGCTGGTGTTGAAGGACGAAAGTGCTGAGCCACCAGGGATTCAATCCTAGAAACCGTACTCGCTATGCTACTCAGACTCCTTGAGGTGTTGAGTGCATCCTCTTCATAGCGCTTGGGAGCTTCCATCAACGATTCAAGCCGGGACAATGCCTCTACAGTGACCTTGCCGTAGCTTGTGGCTTCCCCAACTTTCGAGACGAGGACATCCGATTGTGAACAATTGTAAGCGTCTAGTAATCTGTTTTTAGGACGTATTAGTGACATAATCCTTCCGCCACAAGGAGTTTGGGTACAAACCGGCCGGTTGCTGACAGGCTAAGCATAATCGTACTTCGATGGCTCCCAATCTGGTCAAAAATATCACTCACACTCTGCTTTTCCACGGCCGCCACGAATTTCTTAAACCAAGACTTCGCAGCATCAGAAATCATCCCTTCAGCCTTTCTAACCCACTCTGAAACATCGTTTGAGCAGTCCTCAACATTGATACTAAGTGAAGCTAAATCTGTTATGTCAAGTGCGTTCGAAAGTGATTGTGCTTTGGCAAGAAAGACTTCCACATTTTTAAGGGCTTCTGTCAGCGAAGCCACGTCGCGTAAGAATCGATTGGCGGTCTTTGAGACATTTCGACAGTCTTGGAAGAAGTAGCAGAGTTTCCGTAGTCCGACAATCGCTTGTCCAGCGAAGCCAGCAATGCCAACTATGCTGGCGACGGCGCCTACTGCCTCCATTTCTGGCCTAGACGTTTTTTACCTCTGAAGGGCATTGAACCATCGTTTACATGAATTGACGGAAGGATAAGAATTGAGAAGGAAGGTAGAATGGTCGAGACAAATGATTATAGTTTCATGGTCGCATTTTGCTCAGCCCCTGCGCTACGAATTGCACAGCCGGTGTCAGCCACCATTGTCGGGAAATAGACCGCGCTAAAACAAAAGAGTTACAGTAAGTACTAATAAAAACCTGGCAGTAATAACGCAGGATAGTACCTGCCCTTCTCTTAGTTGTGAACTTCTAAAGGCATAAAGTCGTCTCCGTCGTACCGCCAAGCATAAGAAAAGAAGAGTGGAGTAGCTTGTATGAAGTCATGTGCAAGTTCACGTGCATAGTTCTAAGTCCTTGGCTCCTCTCTCCCCCCACCCCCTTCTGCTTCTGCCTAGAGTCGCAGCATCCAAGACACCCCGCCTTGCTCAAATCGCGAAGCAGATGTTTAGACTTTTAAAAGATATATATGTGAGACGCGACACTTGAATAAATGGTATTCTCGCGACTGGACACCGAGGCTTTGGAGGTATCACAAACCTCACGACAGTCATCAAATTTCCATGTGTCCGTCCGTTACTCTCATATACACGTCCCCGAAATTCTAGGGGCTCCTATATGGCTCATTGAATCTTTTTTGGCCTCTCGTCCATTTTTTGTGCCTCTTTCAATTGCCGTTAAACGAGACCTGTTGCCGGATTTCAGCCGTTCAACCTCAACCCAACCCATGCTAGATGGCTGGCCTCCTCCTATTTGGAGGTGACAAGTATCCAATCTCTTCACTTACAACTCAGCCAGCCTTGGAGGAGGATTTTGTAAATGTGCTTTTTGGAGCTCAGAGTATGCTCTCTATTCTGTCGCCCTAAAAAGGTGACGTCAGGCTAGTGATCAACTGTCACATTACAATGTCCCGGTCATCTATTCATCAAAGCCGTGGGATATGTGAAGGAAGCCAATTGTTTCCGGAACAGAATCTATGGACAGGTCGCAGTGCTTACAGCACCATCAACTGCCAATGACCTTAATACCTCAGTCGATCCGCGCATATCCATCCACTGATCTTACGCCCCATCCAATCCATTCTGTATCCATCATCCATCATGCAATCATAAATCAAAAAAGAGTGTGTGCGTCAAAGATGACAAGGAAATTAAGGAGTGTACTATAAAAACTTAGTTCTGTGAAAGCAGTGAAATGTTCAGGTATCTGCCTGTGTAAAGTAGTGTTGAGCTTCCATAATTTTTGGGCTCCGCGAAGGAACATGTACGCAAATGCCAGACTGGAAGCCATGTGTAAATCTGAAAGCCCAATACGACTAGGTGAGCAGTCGAAGGGGCATTTGAGAGGTCTGGTCACAAAACTAAATAGATTTCCGTGAACGCGGACATCTCAAGCGACCTAGTGGATGCTAGAAGCGAGCATGCCAGTAGTCAAAATGGTGAAATTGATGTCGGGTATGTGTATCTTGATGAGTAGGACTGCTATATGAGCAGTTGTCGCAAATCGAATTGTGTCGCTCGGGCATGAATCAAACGGCGAAGGAGATCGAATGTTCGAACATGCTCATGAAGTCAAGAGCCTCATGTTCCTTTATCTCTTGCTCTCCACTTCGATGAGTGTTCTACCACAAGAAGGGACCGGAGTTGATGGTGGAGGAATTGTGGTCGTCGCCTAGGGCACTCTACCAACGGCCAATAATGAGACGACCACCCGGGAGAACGCAACCTTTATATTACTAAGCTTAGAAGGGATTATAGATATCGTGGCCGTTGGCATCCTACTTGGTATAGTACTTCATTATCGTAAGACGTTGAAAACCATGGAAACCCTGTTGCGTGGTTAAGGCATAAACGCGACCGTAAACATGTCCTCTCTAAGAGCCTCTGTAGCTGCCCCAGAACTACTTAATACCAGGTGTGCTATCTATGGAGACCTTGGCCCGCTTGGCACGACGTTGTTAAGCAGGGTCTTCGAAAGGGTTGCTGCCGAGGATAGCTTCGAAGTTCTCTGGCCAGATATAGCTGGGGGGCTTATCCGCCGTGTCGAAGAAGTCCATGTTCTTATGTTTTGTTAGCTGTGTTCAGGTTTGGGAGTATTCTTGGTTGGTTACCTCGAAGGACTCTTTGTTATCCAAGGAATTAGTATGGACTGCATTCTTCTGGCCATCTTATCCTCTCAAGCTCGCTAAGATATTCTCTTCTATGTATACTATTGTCACGTCAGCTAATTCCAACAAGTCCAGGATGTATACTTACTATGTACGCCCTTCCAGTGACGTGCGAGTGGTTGTGTTCCACCTTTAATATGACCTGTCTAAAACTAGGGAAACTCGTCATGCTCGAGAATTCGATACTCGTGCTCGATATGACCCTCACCGTCTGACTTTAGGTGGAACTTGAAGAAATTAACTACATGCAAGAGCCAACGAATGTTAACTACTTGCTTGTAAAGTCCAGTGAAAATTGGCTGCAACTTTGCGGTAGAGTATGCCTAGTACTGAGAGATGTTAAAGTGTCCGACTTTGCTATTGCAGAGGCCAGGATCCAGGGAGAATGGGGTGAGTATGAGTTGAACGACGTAAATCAAAGTGTTCTTGTCGTTGGCGGTCACAACTTTATTGAGGCTAGAGGAGTCATTGGCATCTTTGTCGAAGCTTGTGTTGAAATGGAATCGATGATATCAACCCTCGGAGCTATGAAGCAGCTTTCTGATGAACTCCAAGTTCTTTCCTTCAACATCGATGTAACCGTATCCGCTTAGAAAATCTCGACCAAGTGCCACCAATTGGCAAGTACAAGGCTGCTGCTAATGCCAGAGAGGCTATGGAAGGGAAGAGATTAAAGGAGTTGGAGTACCGAGAGGATATCGATAGTGCATCTGTTGTACGGGGGTAGATTCATGCTAACAAGAAAAAGAACAAGGCGAAACCTTCATGAGCATGTATTTAACATAAATTGACGGAGGGAAAACGGATGGCAAAAACTATCTAAAATAGCGGAAGCCTCTCGTTTCTATACCATGCCCCACGAATTAATCACTCCCACCAACTGCATTCTAAACGACTTACTTCTTCTGGGGTATGAGCTATACAAGGTCCATTTACTTTCTCGCAGTGGGTTCCAGATGTTATACACTCAACTTGTAGACTCCGGAAGTTCAGCCTAGACAACTTCGTCACATTGAGTGGCAGCACTTACATCGGCAAAGAACACCCGAGCGAACTCTTACATACACAGAAGGTCGCCATTACCAAAGAGTGAGACCAACAAACCATCCCATGCCTCGTTCCACAATTCCTAGAATTCCCTTACGCACTAAATATAGACTAAAAAATTATTAATAAGTGAGACCTCAGCTAGGATGCAATCTAAGTACCGTATATTCCCAGTAGATCCAGAGCCACGAGCCACGACACCTATACATCAAAGAGAGACTGTTCCTCCTCTAGCTTTCACCATACCTACCCAGTCCCCTTCTCAATCGCCTCGGAAACGTTTAGGTACAGCACGCCCAGATTTAGTCAATAAGTCAATACCTTTTTGATACGCCAATTCTTGCTAATAAATACTAAATATACAAGCTCCTCAGGACTAGCGAGAACGCTTCGCAAAAAAAGGGAAAAAGTGTTCCAACCTTTCCTTTCTTTTCTCGGTTTCCCAAAGAAATCCAAGATTAAATTTAAGAGGAAACCTTTTCTCAAAAACGAATCTTCGATAACAATACCTTAAGGCTTCTTAATCCGTAAAATAACATTTTATACTCGTACCTAACTCCTTATATATTATACGTCTACCATGACTTAAGAGAATTCGCCTTAAGGCGACTCAGTCATAAATACCTCCGCCATTTATAGCCGCAAGATCACCGACGAGCGATCTTTTTCCAACCGAAGAGTGACATCTACGTCTACGAATCGACACAGCTGAATTAGCAACCCGATAACCAATATGTGTTCCGCTATATTAAGATTATTGTAGAAGTTCTTCCAAAAGATTTAACTGACAAAACAAGATACGGGCTCAGAAGTATGGAATTCCATAAAAAGTTTCCTAAACTCTAAGGACTTATCGTGACAGGCCGGCACCTAAACATGTCCCGCAGAGTTTTCCGATACAGGTGGCCCAAAGAGGATTAGGACAAGTATTAAAGGTATTCCAGAACGATTAGGACCAAAATGCGAAGGACTTGGAAGAGTTTTTAACAAGTAAAAGCATTTGGATTCAGAAATCGTTAAAAAAGCCTAAGACGAACGAAGAAAAGAAAAGGTACATTAAAAGTTTTCTAGCATGTCCGCTGACCCCTCGAGAGGAGAGCAGGCGAATTGATTAATAAAGGGTAAAGGCAGGGATAAATCTCCTATAGTGGCAGGCAAAGCAAGGTTTCGAGCATATAGATTCCATCGAGTAATTGTGATATCTCTAAAATCGAAACCTATAGCTACTGGCTCAGTCCTAGGTAATAAGACAAAATATTTGCTCGGCGACTATGAATGAATGTAGAAATATTGAGCATTTCATATCCAATGAATCCGCTGCCTTCAGGAGAGCTTATATCTTTCAAACACAAACAACCTTTACCCCGGCCTTTCCACGTCGCCTCCGAGGCTCTCCCCCCTGCTTCATAAAGTAGTTCTCCTTTAATGACTATACCAGACGGCGGGGATGAAAACCTCTGGAGCCGAAATTGAACGCAGCTAAACAACGCATGGAATTTTGAGTGTACGATACTCAGAGCTGCCGCAAAGGACTCCAAATCGTAGTGTCGCCGAAGCGCAGTATCATCTGTTGAACATAGTCGAATAATGCACCTAGATAGCTCCTATGCTACGGCCAGGGAGATCCCCATAGATCGCTTTCCACGAACAACCGTTCTTCCTTATTTAAAGTATCGTATCCTCTTTCTCTAATTAAGGAGCCTAGCTCTTCTTTGACCTCAGCGGTATTTAAGGTGTCTTAGAATATATAACAGCTTTATGATCGATCTCCAGTGCTATAAGACTAATCGATATATAAACGTACTCTAAGACTAATAGCAGTTTGAACTTAAAGTTATATATTATATTATCTCCAATCTTAGTATATTTTAAAAAACCTTAGAATAGCTACTGCCGATGCTTAATAACTAATGTAGCCTTTAATGCCTTAAACAGACTGCAGGAGGGTCGCGAGGCGTGCTAATGGCTATTAACGACAAAAGTCGACTGACATTCGTGATTAATCTAAAGTTACGCGTTCTTAATTTTAGGTATAGCGGTCGATAACGTAATAAGGGGGCTAGCCTGTTTAATATAAACCTTTAAGGCGTGTTTTCTAGAGGTGATTAGAGTCTCGGTAAATGCTGAGCGTAGCTTTTGTCTTTTTGTAAGTCGTAGGTTCGCGTCGCTTATATTACTGGCGTTATAATTATTATTAGTATTCGTAAAATAATAAGTGTTGCTGCTAATGTTTATATATATGTCTTAGTGCCCTCGCTTCAGTGTTATAAGATTACCCCTTAGGACAGGGCCGGCTAAGAAAGATAAGCGAGAGGCTCGTGACGCATGGCGATTCTTATTATTAATTAAAGTTGCTAAATGTCTAAGAAGAATATTACGTTATGCTTCGCTTAAAGGACGAGAGGATAAGACCTTATCCGAAATATATTCCGTTAAAAACCTATTCCTTAAGATTTCTAAAACTAAGGCATTTATAAAGTAAATAGTTACCTTTAAGCTTAGCGATTAATAAAAGACTAAGTGAGATTCTCAACTAATCTTTAATAATTTAAGTGCGGGGTTCATCGACTAGGTACTCGAAAGCTTTCTTATCTTTACTTTTCTTATTTAAACGTATACGATAAACTCGATTAATGTCCTTTTTTATCGATAGGACCGAGTCTTAAGAGGATCGTTTATAAGACGGCCGTAGTATTAATATTCGTATTTCTTCCTTATTAAATTAAGAATCGGATTTATTTAACTGATCCTCTTATATAATTCGGTATTAAGTCTTTTTAATTAGCGTTTAACAAAGGGTTAAATGCGTATCCCACGCAGTCGAAAACGCTACCCGACTAGGATCTTAGATTCTACGGCTAATAAAATCTCGGTGAGCTCCTTGTCTTTTAAGTTATCCGCGTCGACGACCTCGACTAAGTCCTGATTACTTATATATGCGTCTCCGAGCTCTTTTTATTACTATATTACGACGGGCCCCTCTTCTATTACTACTTCAGTCTTTTGCAATTCCTATTCCTTAAGACCTTAAGCTATGCCATATCGAGAAGTATCTTATAACTCATATAGTTTATTACCGATAGTTTCGGTGCGTTCTCGACTCTGGATCTCGTCTTATAGTGCTTCGACCGAGCGAGGACTTGGAGAGGTAAGTATGCCGGCCGACGATAACTTTACTTATTACTCTTTTAAAGCTAACCTTAATTCTTTCTTTAGTTTAGTTATATTATTATTAATTTATTTATTATTATTATTGTCGAAAGGCTTAAGGGGGGAGTAGGGCGCGAACTTTATTAACGTGCTTTACGTGATATCGTCGATGTCTTACTAGTTAGTCTAATCTTATAGTAACGTAGAAAATCGAGGGGGGATCTAAAGTTAAGCTTATATAAGAGCAGAAGGCACGCCGTACTGCTCACGAGGCCCAGGCCCCGGAGCTGGCTCGTCGACATAACGGCCCTCCTCAACGTCATACTATAGGCCGGATGTATTAATTAGTGCCGAAGCGAGCTCTGAAGTTGCGAAGATATACGGACCCGCATCCCGTTTAATACGCCCGGTATCGATATCCCTAAAAGCGCCTTCGGCCTTATTCCCAGCACCTACGTTATCTGAGTCGTCATCACCGAGGATCACTTATTGATTAATATGTAATTAGCGGACCGCTTTTGAGCATAAATTACGGTGCACTTACCTCGACTATTACCTTGACATTCACCCGACCTTAATTGTGTTCGGTTGACTTACAGTCCAGCCCTATAAAGAGCTAGCTATTCTAGATTTTAAAAGGTAAACTTAGTCTTCGAGGCTTCAGTCGAGATGTTCGGACGCAAAGCCGCCCGAGAGAGCTCCTCGAGAAATAGGAAATCGTCGTCTAATTTATTATTATTATTAATAAGAGCGTGCTTAAGATTTAAATAAACAGATTAAAAAGATTTACTTCGGGTAGAGCTCTTTTATATACCTTAAGCTCTCGCTCCTCTATTTCTATTAGCTTAATATCTAGAACGAAAAAAAGGATTAGTAAATTTGCGTATTTTCTAGCCGCCGCTAGTGTTAACTAAACGGATTAAAGGGCCGGTTTAATTATGCTAAAGAGTATTTTTATTATAAAAAGGCGGGTTTAATAAAGGAATTATATATCTGCAAGAAAATCGAGAGGCGGACGTCCGCTAACTGCGCCAGAGGCGCTATTCTGGCGCTTTTAGAGCTAAAGTTGCATGTCGAAAATTTTAGAGACAGTTTCTCATTATAATAAATTAAAAGCGCGCCGAAAGCGCCGAAATAAACTAGCGTATTATAACCTTATTTTTAAAAGTAAGGCTTTATTATTTTACTTTATTTAATATATTAATATGGTTTATAAAAGTATTAGCAATATTAATAATATAATAATAATTAAAAATATAGCTCTTATAACGCCCGATTAAGGCTAGGGCCGGCTAGCGTGCGCATATAATTTACCCGAAACGAACGATTTTCTTATTATATTTTTTTTAGCGTAAATATTTATAGCGTAAGAGCTTTAGCGAGACTAGTTTTTAAGACGTGCTTGACGAAATATAAGCGAAACTTAAAATTAACGTTAATTTAACCGGATTCGGTTAATAAAAAACCGTTAAAATATATTCTTTTTAAAATTATAATATTTTAACGTTTAAATTATATTTATAAAAATTACTTAATTAGGCTTAGCGTTTATTAAAATAAACTAGCGCTTTTAATATTAGCGACTAATTAAAATTTAAAAAAGCGGCTTTAAGCGTTAAAGGCGGCCTTTTAACGAAATAGCGAAAATAGCGGATTCGATTCTAGGCGTCCGCGAAATTTTTTGCTAATGAAGTCGAGTAGCGAGATAAGCGAACTCTTATAGACGTTAAAAGCGGCTCTAAGACCGTGCACGCGCCTTACTTAAAGCAAAAGGTCGCTAAACCCGGGGGGGGCAAACCGCAGTACTGAGATTATAAACTTAAAATATAAATTAATTTATACTTTCTTTTCCTTCTTAGTTTCAATTACTTTAACTTCTTTTTTAATTTTAATTCTTATATTTGCCTTTCTTAACTTATAATCTTTTTTATTAATTCTTTTTATAATTTTCTTAAAAAGTAAATATTACGTTAAAAGTTAATTATATAATTCGCTCGTTAATATATAAATTTATAAATAATATATTAAATAAAATTCACGGTAAGTAAAGTTTTATAGAAATTTAAAGAAAATATATTTTAAAAATTAATCTTTAGGTTTTAAAAAAATCTAAAAGAAAAGCGTATATATAAAAGAAATAAAACGTCGGCGTAATTAAAAAAAAAAGTTATTTATTTATATTATAAAAGCCTGGGCCACTTTATATTGTAAGCTTAATTTTATATTAATAAAATAAATAAGTATATATACAATAATTATTCCTTTTCTTAATAATAACGTCTGCGATACCGAAGCTTTATTTAATAATATATCGGTACGCCTTCGCGTCACTTAAGATAAGGATTAAGCCGCGGTAAATTAAATAGCTATATTCCGGTTAATAGATTTAATTAAGGATACAGCTAAAGCACTATACGGAAATAGCTAAATTACTATACGCTAAGGAATTTTTAAGAATCCGGAGGATATATTTATCGCCCGCGTCTTATTATGTTAATTTATATTAAAGGCTAAGTGTAATATATGCATCCTACGTAATTATGCTAATTTATTTTCATAATCTTCTTTGAAGTCGGTATCTTAAGTATATACTTTAATTCTTTTAATTATATCTCTTTAAATTATAACTGCAAAGCTTTAGTAATATTTAATATATTATTTAATTAATAAATTAATAATATATTATGCATATACTCTCTCTTTCTTTGCGTTCTAAGCTCGTACTGATCTTAGTATCCTTACCGGAGCTTTTGCATAGCAAGTGCAGTCGACGACAGGCTATTTTATATTATAAAAGTCAAAGTCGATATATTACTTTAAAGTATTAAGTAAGAAAGTATAAATAGCTTCAAAAGTCAAGTTTAGTAAAGCTTAGGGGTTTTATCGACGGCCCTTAGCCTTTAATATAATTCAGTATAATAAGGCGCTGTTAATAAATACGCCCGGCGTGCCTGGAAAAACCTTAGCGCATAGTGATTTAATTATTTCCGTATAATGCTTTAGCTATACTCTTAATTAATTAAATTAATACGATTATATAAATTATTACGTTAAATATATAATACTATACTGCGATTAGTCCGTCGGACGTGGTCCGATTGTTTTATAAGCCGTTCTATATAATATATTAATATTCTTAGCTTAATAAATAAGAATAGCTTTATAAAATAATAAAAGATATTTATTTTAATTATAAGATTCTTATATATTATCATATACACGCTCATCTATTTTATTTATATGAAATCGGACCCGTAGTATAAAAAGGCCGAGGCTTTTACGGCGGTATTAATAGAATCAGTTTTAATTATATTTTTAATTACGCCGGCGTTTTACTTTTCTTTATAAGTAAATTTTTTTATATATATAATTATTTTTTGAGCTTTTTTAAAAGCTAAAGAATAATTTTTTAAATCTGTTTTCCTTAAACTTTTATAAAGTTTTATTTATTATGAACTTTATTTAATATATATATATATAAGAATTTTTATATTATATATTCGAGTATTATAATTATTATTATTATTAAAGAGTGGTCTTCGGTCGGCGAAATAATAAGCAAGTTACGCGCTAGTAGCGTATTTACGTTTATTTATTAAATAAATAAAATATAAATAATATAATCGCGTAATAATTACGACCCTGCTACTCCGCTAAGACGTATATATAAATAGCCTCTTCGTCGCGTTAATAATAATTTTTCTTTTTTAAATTATTTATATATAATATCCGTATTTATACGTCGTTATCTTTTTATTTCTTTTTTCTTTTCTTTAATTAATTATTAATTTTATTATTATATTTTTTTACTTAATATTTTAAATCTATTACATTTAATAATCTTACAAACTGGCTTCGCAGACGTTTTTGCGGTTAATATTTTAAAATTACATCAATTAATTCTTTCTTTTATCATATTAATAAAAGAATTAAAAAGAATTATGGTTGCTGCTTTAAATAAAAGGCCGTTTATATTATCGTACGTATTTATATTTATAAAATTTATTAATAATATAATATTAAACGCGTTATAAGTAAACCGTATATTAAAAATGAATAATTCTCTTATTCTTTTTATAAAAATATCCGTATTATAAAGAACTTTGCTCTCGATTCCAAAACTAATTACGTAAGTATAATTAATATAACGTACTTAATAAGTAAGCTGCGCATGTATGTAAGGTGCGCATGTCTTACCAAAACCATTACTTTAAGAATTAATAACTTAATAATAAATTAAAATTATTATTATTAAATTAAACTAATTTAAATTAAATTTAAATAGACACGTACGAGCCGTGTATTCGAGCGATTTATATATACCGTATAAACTGTAATATAGCGCTATAGCGCTGTATCTTTTTAATAGTAAATCGATAGTTTTGAACCTGGCGCTGTAATTAAAGGTAGCGTTATAAATTATAATTTCCCCTTAAATCCTTATTAAAATACCCTTTTCTTAATGACTTCTTTTATATTTTTTAATTATTCTTTTATTTTAAAATAACACTCTTTTATATAATATCGTTAATGTACCTTTAATTCCGCGTATTCTTATAAGTCTTTTACCACCCGGTTAAGCTACTTTAAATCTATAAGGCCTTTTATAACCTCCTAAACCTCGCTTTCGACTTAGACCGTCTGCGAAAGACAAAACAACTCGCTCTTAGCGTATTTTAAGCCGTAGGTATATTAGAGGAGTTAGCGAATAAGAGATAATAAAGCAATTAGCTTAATAGCGAATTCAATATAACGCTTAAGGCGTCGGGGAGCTTAGAGATTAAGAGCGTGCGAGTCGACTTATTATTAAGAAAGGAATTAAGGACGATAATATAAATGGCTTCGTAGATTCGGAATTCGACGACTACGTTACTCGGAAACGATACTCTTATTCTCGAGAATATAAGTTAGCAGCGATTATATATTAAGAGACTATATACCGTTAACTTAAAGATGGCACCGACGAGCGCATTATTATTCGATATGCGACACGTAAATTATATATTTTAAGGTTAATATTCCGAAGCTAAATTAAGAAAAAGAGCGAGATTTTGCGCCAAAAGAGGGGAACATATTATGTCCGCAAGCCGTAAAGTAAAGTTAAAGAGCTAGAGATGAAAACGAAACTAAAAGTAAGATTCGACGAGGCTCGACTTAAAAGACGTGCTATCTCTGCTAAATAATTAATTCGGAATATTAAGTAAATATATAATAAGCTTTATTATAAGCGTGTTATTCATAAGGAAGGAGGTCTAAATCTATACCTTAGATTTCGATAGTCTTTTGGCTAACTAATTAGCTTTAAACACCGCCACAGAATCTCTTTCAGAGTAAGTATTAAACGAGCTCAAAAGGCACTTAAAGAGCTTCGGAATATTATTATTAACTAGCTTTAATTTAATCGTCGAAACACTATCGTCACCCTTACCTTTAATTATGAGAAACCTTATTTTTTATTTATACTTATTATAAAAAGATATAAGCTCTTTAAGATTACAAATATAAACTAAACACCGCTTGCTTTTGAGTTTTAAAATGGCCGTACTTACGTTAATAAAAGCTCTCGTATTATTACTTTACGGACCGCAAGAAATAACTAAAACAAACGGTAAGCTATCCTTTAAGTTATCGTCTTCGTAGATAGCGTCAATCGTTATAAACTTTTACTTATATTTAAGGGAAAACCAGGCAAAAGGAATAAGAATCGACGCCTTAAGATAACTTAATATTATTTTACGGTTAAGGTAATTTAAAACGATAAAGTATACGCTAATTCCGAAAATCTCATTAATTAAATTAAATAAGATTACTTATATACTTCGGAATACCCTTTCTTAAATTAAGAACCTCGTCTTCTCGTCCTCGACGCTTTTGCCCCTCACAAACACACCGGAAAAAAGGCTTCTATAAACGAATTTACGAAGGCGAAAGCGAAAAGGTTATACGCAGAAATATTAAATTAACAGATTCGAGCTGCATTCGTAAAGCTTAACGTTACTTTGTCTATTATCTCTGGCGGTTATATTAGCTAGGTTTAAGTGCTTAATGTTATTATTAACTCACTTTTAAAAGCTATAATTAAAGAGTTAAAAGAGGTTTACATTAATTAAAACCTAAAGAAGTAAAATAATAATGAATACTTTATTTAAGACCGAAGAATTTTATTAATAAAATAAGTAAGAGAGGCTTAATTGCGTATTTATATTACTTATAAACAAACTATTATTAACACCTTTAAAAACCTTAGTTTATTATTAAACCCTAACGGCTTTAAAGACAACGACCTCAAGATTAATGACCTCTTAAATATCGCTATTGGCGATTATACCTCTTCCTCTTCTACGAACCTCATACTTATCCTTAACGACGACGAACTTAAAAGAAATATAATTATAATTAAAGGGACATATATTTCAGCGGAGGAAAAACAAGCTTAACGACAAGAGAAGGAAGATAATATAAAGAATGCTTTTAACTCTAATTCAGAGTTTAATTCGTTAGAGGAAGAGAAAGAGTTAAAATAAGAAAATCAAGATATAGTAAATATTACGGAAGAGTAAGAGATTATTAATTATATAAATAAATACTTTTATTTATACTTAAAATACGCGAATTTCTAGTACTTAACTCAGGAATTCTTAATCCGCTATAATAATATATTATAACCGATATTAAGGTAATACAATTAGACTTGGCGCTATATATAAGGTAGCGAGTTCAGCGAGGGTGGCGCTATATTACAGTTTATACGGTATTATACGTTTGTAGCGCACGGATTCGTCGCTCTTTAACCTCACTTATAAACTGACCCGCAAGCTCTATATTCGCAATTATAGATCGATTTAAGCCCTTTTAAACTATTAAAACACTTCTCGTAATAATATACGACCTTCGTACGACTCTCTTTTTTTTGCCGTTCGTTCGCGGCCTATAGCTTTTTATTTTCGTCCATAAAAAAGACCGCAAAATATATAATTATTTAATAACTTTTAATTAATTATTAAATTATATAATCCGTAGGATTAAAAGAACTAGCCATATAATATTATACGAAGTCTCTGATTGCCTTAGCTTAAAATTCTAACTCTTATATATTATATAGCGTTTATAAAACCTAAGGCGCTTATTCGGTCGCGGGAGGAAGAGGAGGAGTAAGCGTCCGTAATTAAGTATTAAGCTTCGAGAAGATATATTTAAAGTCGTACGAGACTAATTTAATAACTGCGAACCTGTTACGGATTGTATTTAAAGTTAAAGCTTTTATACGAGTTATAAAATAAGCTAAAAGAAAATTAAACTTATTAATATAATTAACTTTAACTTATATAAGATTTTCAATTTATTATTTATATAAACATTTTAAACTCGTAAAATAATTAATATTAAGAGGTTAAAGTAAATGTAATAAATATAATAATATATAAAGAGTATGTGGTGAAGAAGTGGATCAAAGCACTGCGAGCAGTTATAATTAAATTGAAGTTATTAATTATTATTCTAAAAGCTCTAAGAATCAGGAGAAGATAATTATTCTCCTGAAAGCGGTCTACAGTAACAGAACTTAATTAAGTCACGTGCAGTGCCAAGAAAGCAGCTGCCCGTGCTTATACGATACACCCCCTAAGTAATTAACAGTAATAAGCTACTGCTATTATAATTAGCTGTATTAAGCGAAAGCAAATAATAAGAAAGAATTAAGCAAACAAATTCACTTATATGCGGTAATCAGGCAAATAACCTGATTATATGAACTAACGATTTTCCTACTAAACCTGAACCTGTAAACACTCGATAATACACAAATCGACTGCTCTCAATTTACTACTTAATTAATCCATTAATTAATCAACTAATTAACTGCTCCCTTCGACATTATGAGTATCTCCAAGCGCTCCGCCAGAATCGTTATAGAAGAGCGACGATCTGCTCGCCAGAGTAAGGTAAATAGCTCGATTTTCGATCTATTGGTTTCGATTTATTAATCGGAGATCGACTAATTAAAATCAATTGATTGAAGATTAATTGATTGGAGATCACTTGATTGGAGAATAACTGCTGACTTGTAATAAGTCAGAATTATTATAGATAATAAGAAGAAGGTCGCCGCTAAGGCACGATTGTCGGCTGCTTCCGTCCCCGCCCCCGCTTCTCGCCGTGCCGCTGCTGCTCCCCGGGCTCTAAAGCAGCCAGCAGGTGCTCGTATGGTGGTCTGTCTAAGCTGCATTAATAGCGCCCTCTAAATAAAAGGTAGCGGTTAATACTATAATACCGTTAATAAAGGTATTCGCTGCTTCGCTTACTCGTCCGGCCACAAGTGCGTAATTACTCCCGCTATTGCCCAGGCTTCTTTTCTCGTATATTATAATACGTTAGAGAATAAAGCTGGCAAAAAGGTAAGTCGATTTAGTTGCTTTTTTCTCGCTTTTTAATTTATTATTAATTTTTCTAAGAGCTAAAATAATTGAGAATCCCGGTCCGTGCCGCTCTTAAGGGTGGTAATGTTAGTAGAGCTGCTGCTGCTGGCGCTGCTATTGGTTTTAGTAATAGAGTTGCTTTAGGAGCTGCTAGTGGATTCGGAGGTGATAATAAAGATAATAATAATAAAGAAAACGGTAAGTTATTTACTTTATTTCTAGAAAATTAAATTAATTTAATTAATCTCTTAAAAGAAGAAGAAGAGCCTTTGGCTGCTTTTGCAGCTTATGCTCGTATTGCTAGAAAGAAGATCGCTACCGCTGCGAGTGCTCTCTTCGTTGAGAAGGGTGGTGAAAGAGTAGCTGATTATTCTGCTGCTGCTGCTACTGCTGAAGCTGCTCGCGCTGCTGTTGCTGAGGCTGCTACTGGAGCTGCTCGCGCTTATAGTCTTAACTTTAATATTCTAGCCTTCTAAGTTATATCTGCTCGTGGAGTTATTCTTACTCCTGAGTAAGAAGTTCAAGCTACTCGCGTTAAGGAGTTAGTTAATATAATAATTAATGCTTTAGACGAGCTAGTTCGGGAGGTTTTAGGCCTTTCACCTTTTAATAAATAAGCTGCTCTCTTATTTTCTAAGGCTTAGGAACTTCTTATTCTTTAAGTATCCCCTTGTATTTTAGAAACTAAAGCTTACGTTTGCTTTTGAATTAAAGAATTGTTAAGAGTAATTAGCTTTTTAAGATATAGTGATTTATACCCCCGAGCTCAGTTAATCTTTAATAAGATAAAATTATAAATGGAAATTTATAAAAAAGAATTTTACAAAAGAATATATAATAATATAAATAAAGCTCTTTAATTAAAAAGTAAGCTTATTATATAATTACTCTGAGAATAAATAAAAAGTAAAGAATATATATAAAAGACTGCTTTAAAGCGAGTCTCTTAAAGGAATTGCTTTAATTAAGCACAAATATCTACTAAGTTAATAAGAGTAATAAATATTTCAAATTTCTGCCGAGAAAGGTTTTTAATAAGTCCGTCAGCCGGCATATAGCCTATAAGAAGATATTTTATTATAAAAGTGCTTTTTTAAAACTCTTAGCGCAATTATATATTCTGAATATTAACGTAGCGTAACTTAATAAAAATACGTTAATTTTCCCTAATAATCAATCGAATCGTTTATTAATTATTACAGAAAATTATCTAAGCTGTTCTTATATTAAGGCGTAATTCTTAAAAGAATCGCTGAAGTACTATAAGTTCCTTACCGGTGCGCTTAACTCCAAGAAGCTCTACTTATATTATAAACGTAGTAATTATATTTTATAAAATTGCTTTTTAAAGAATTAAACTTTTAAAAAGTATAAAGATATATTCATTAAAAGATTATTTTATTTCGATATTATCCGCAAAAGAAGTATCTAATATTATTATAAGGTAAGAGTCGCGCAGCTTATAGCTGTAAATAATCGTTAAGAAATAAATGCCGAAAAAGTAATGAATTATTTAATTAATTACAGCTAGATGCTCTCGGGAAGGATTAATTAAGAAGTGAGAAAGCCTTAAAGTAGTAAAAGCAACGTCTGCGCGTAATATAATTGCAATATAAAGCATTAATTTAATCTTCTTTTAAAATTCCTTAATTTAAACTAAAGTGGCCTATTCTTAATTCTTTAATAGCTCGACTTAAGATAATAATATACTTAGGCAATTTCTATCTACTAACTTAAATCGAAGAGTAACCTTTTGAATATAAGTGTTATATATTAAAGAAATAGTCTTTACTAATCAATCTTTAATAATACGAACGCTTAAGAACCACTCCGTTTACTCTCCTTCGGTAAGCTTATATATTGTATTCAAGCCGTCGATAATTAGTTTAGCGTCTTTGAAAGCCGAACTGTGGTAGAGCACCTGAATATCGTCGATATAAAATATTATAAACGCCGTACGTTGCTCGTTTATAAATATATAAGGCTCCTTTTTATAAGCGATCAACCTTAAAATTATCAAAGTATAAGTAAAATCATTATACTATAACGCCGGTAAGTTCCTGAGTCCGTAAAGTGCGCGATTAACTTCTACTACCTTTCCGTCTTATTTAAAGCCGTCCGGTAAATAGCAGCGTACGCGAGCACTTATCTCATTTTGTTTAGTATTAATAAAAGCATTTATTATATTAAATTAAATTATTTCTAAATTAAATTAAGCTATAATAGCTATAGCGGTTCTGAAGAAGTAAGCAGTTAAAGTAGCTGCATATATTAATAAAATTGACGTTTCAGGCTATAAGTCTCTTCTTATAACGACTCGGGAGCGATAGCGGGTTAAATACTCTGACGAATCGACTTTAGCGTGAAATACTTATTTTAAGAGAATTAGTTGCTCGGTAGTAAAAGTATATTTAACGACTCTTTAATAGTTGCGCGATTTAAGGTTAATAATCTTCTTAATAGCATCGGCTCGGAAGTGCTTTTTTAACGGGTAGTCCCTAAGGTCTTTCTAATTTAATAAGTCCTTAAGTATTTGTGATTAATAAATCCGTAAGAGCTTAATTAATCGTCGAATTTCAATATTTTTAAGCACAGACGTTAATATAATAGCGTGAATTGCGCTTAAATCTTTTCCGTCTTTTTGTATTAGTTCTTGATTAGGCCAGAAAGTCCTTAGAAAATCCTTTAAGTACTCGCGGTTACTTGACGGTTATAATAATTCTGTAATTAGCTTTTTTATAATTATTATATAAACGCTTTAATTCGGTTTCGTTATCTTATTATTAACTCGAGTTTTTCGACTTTTATTAGTTGCTCGGTCTTTTATTCTTTTCTTCTTAAGAAGTTTAAATAAGCCGGAATTTAATTTAATTAAAGCCGGGAATAATAAGCGTAAACCTGACTCTTCGTCTTCTTTTGATTTTAATAATTACGAATACTCCTTGTACTTAGTTACTTAAAGTAAAGCTTCCAATTGCTTAAAGCCGATACTTTCTTTAAGTGCTCTCCGACGCTTAAAACCGCGCTCTCGGTCGTATAGCCTTCTAGAATAAATTATAACTTGTAATATTGACTTCCGCTTAAGGCTTATATTATTCTAGAAGTTTAATATATTACGTAAGATACCTCTTTTAATTGCGCTCTTAGACGCTAATTATCTTGAAATATCGGCTCGTTTTAAGACCTAATTAAAGTACTTATAAGTAAGAAGTCTAATATTCTTTCTTAGCTGAATTACCCCTGAGTTCTTGCTAACGAGCGGCTGAATAGAATTAAAAGTTATTAAATTAATTAAAAGTAGCGTATTTACTTCTATTAATTCAGTTAAAAGGGGAGTAGATAGCTCCACCTCCGAGCTTGAAAGCTTAATTAGAAGTTTTAATACCTTCGAGCTTATAGGCTCGTCGACTTCTATAGCGCTTATTGCTTTGCTTAGTTATTCTCCGTTCGGAGTAATAAACGGTATTTTTAATTCTAATATATTAAGTGCGCTTAATTAATTAATTATAATAAAACTAGCGTCTTAATCTCCTTTTTCTTTTTTTAATATTTCCGCAAGATCTTTTAATATTAAGCGCGGTTAGCCGATCGCTTTTTTTATATTTAAAAAGCTTAAATAAAAGAAGGTTTCGTTAAAAGTAATATTCTGAATTATTATTACATATTATAATTAAAGCACCCAGATCTTATAAATATTAAATAAAACGTATTTAATTAAGTAATTAAAGTACGCTCGCGGGTTGACTTTAAAAGCTCTCTTTTGGCGGAGAGCTTCTCGGTCTTTAATTATAAAATAAATTTTATAGCCGTACGTATATAAGTTGCTTTAGTTAGGCCGTAAATCGGTTATCAGCTTTAGCGTGAGCTTAAGGTCGTAATACCGAAAATACTGCCTAAACTAAGCTTAAAATACTTCGTTAGGACTTTTAAAACCTTTACGAGTAAATAGACTTATATTATAAAGAATAATTGCCGCCATTACTAATTCCGTTTAAAGCGCCCGGGGTAAGTTAGCGGAAAGGCGCATTTTAATTGATTTATCGATTATTTCTTTACTTGCGCGCTCAGTTCTTCCATTAGGTTAGTATATATATAAGGAGGTAGATTTAATATTAATATTACTTTCCTTATATTACTTTTCATATTTAATTAATTTATTAATCCTTATAATTAAAGTATTATTATCTTAGCGTATTTTGCAAACCGAGAGCCCGAATTAGCGTCTTATCCACGCTTTAAATAATTTAAGAGTATTTAAGACGGCGATTAACCTTTTAGTTTTTAAAAACCGCTCGTAGAATTTCTTATTATATTTGTCCTTAATTAATAGAAGCCAGCTATTCCCGTTAAAACTTATTAAAAAGTCGAATAAATCCTAAGAAATGCGGTAAAAAGGACGGGTAATTGCTTTCTTTAATTGACAACGACTTGTTATTTATTATATAATAGCTACCGTATAATACTTGCATTTCAACCGGGTTAAACTTTAAATCTCGATATTACGCGTATTTTTCATTAGGTTTTCTAAGGCTTCTTTTCTTAAGTGACCTGCGCGTAGATATTATAAGTAAGCTTCGTCGACTTATGGCTTTAAATATCGTCTGTTCGACTGAAAGCCTTAGCGGATACTCCTTTCTAGCGTTAGAAATATTAGAAAACTATGATTTGAGCGAGTCAAAATACGGCGAGCAGTTAGAAAAACCGAAGAGTAGTTGAAAGGCTTATATTCAAAGAAAGCTAAGTTAAATTATCGTTATAATTACTTTAAAATTAGATTGTCTTCAGTTATTCCCGTGCGTAAAATGTAATTTAAATTATTATATTAAACTCTTGCTTGCAGAAGACGAGCTTTTAAAATAATATTAATATTAAAGCCTTTAATAACTGCGACGTTCGAAAGGGTTAAATCGCTTATATTCAGACCGTTAAGGCCGTGGAAAGCACTTTTAAAGACTCGAGTACCGCGGCCTTTAATTATTAAGCTTGACGTTCCGGTTTTAACGCTATCGTCCGTAATGGATTTAATAAAGCTTCCGGGGACGAGGAGAGCTTCTGAATTTATTAAATAAGTAATAATTCCGTTATTGAGCAAGGTGCTGTCTGCGAGCGGATGGCGATCCATATTTATGGTAGCGTACACCCCCGCAGCAGTGAAAGCTTCGTCGAGAAATTCAGGGCTTATAAGATAAGCCTGAACGTTTTTAAGATATTTTACTTTTATTAGAGTAGCTAGCTTTAGAGCTATAGGAGCTGCTGGTGCCTGAGTATAAAAAGAATTACCGGAAAGTGGTCCGGAAGCCAGTTGCGCTATTAGTAGTATATTCCCGCTGAGTTTAGTAATTTTTCGGCGGAGGTTAGGGAAGTCGCTTTCTAATCGGAGTCGAGTTTTTTTAATTTCTTTTATTAATAGTAGGTTCCTGAGGTTGCTCGCCGTCGAGCCGTCGTAGTAATACCGAAGTCTGTGATAATTAATAGCTTTATAATAGTGAAAGCGATACTTGCACGGGCAGGTATTTGCTCGCGTATTTAGCGACTGGTTTCGTTGAATCGACGGGATTGCGGGAGCATTTAATCTTTCTTCAAAAGTGGTATATAAGCTTATTATCTTTTATTATCTAGAAGCTATAAGTGATTCCTCGTTGAGAGTAAATAATTAGTTAACGTAATTAAGTAAAAAGTATTGGTTTGCTACCCCGAGAGTATTATCTCTTAGTAATTTAGAATGCCGTTCGCGCGCCTATTCCGGTGCGAGCTTCTTTTGCACCGCTTTAATAAATTTAAGTATTACTAGCGGTCCTTTGACGTTTAGTAAATTATATAAGAGAGCATTTTGATAGGCCGCTTTCTATTCTTAGAGCTATTTCTTAAGATTAACTCGCCTTACCTTAATAACAGCGAGCTTCTTCTTATAAGTAGATTGCGCTAGCGTGCGAGTACTTATTTCCGAAGGGGCGTAATCTCTTTTAAGGATCCGGAGGAGCAATTGAAGAGTTTATGACTTTAATTAAGGGTTTCCGTTTATTATCTCGGTTAACTGCTTTTTTTCTATACGAGCTTGCTCGTTTTCGTATTTTTTAATTACTTTTTAATAAATAGAAGGATTAACTGTCTCCTGAATCTACTTATAAGCTGCCTTATAAGCTCGAGCCTTTTCCGTCTATTATATGAGCTTTCTTACGTGTTCTTTTATGAGAGTAGTATGTATTAAAGTTATATTCTTAATTATAGCTTTTGCTAGTGGTAATGCGCTCGGCTTAAAGCTTTTTTTTATAAAGTCGCGAGTATTTTCGTCTTATTTCGCCTGAGCCTGAAAGTTGTATTTAATAGTTTCTTTATCTTATTATACTCTTAAATCGTTTAGCGATAAGGGTTTCGGTTCGGCGTCGAGAAGGTTAAGAGCAATTAGTAACGCAGGGTCTACCGAATTCCATATTTTATAAAAGATATAAAAGGATTTAAACGCCTGATATTAAGGAGTTTAAGTGCGCTTATTATAATTAAGAGGAGTTCGATTATTTAAAAAAGAAGCTAAAATTAAGTTTATTATAGCGAAGGAGTTGCTTTCTGAGCTCCGAGTATTCGATAAAGGAGGAAGGACTAAAGAGGTATCGAGTCTAGTTACTCGGCTTTTATACTTGTCCAGAGTGGAATCGAAGAGTTAGTAGAAAACAGCGGTGTGAATTATATTTTATAATAAGGTAGAAAACTCTATAACGTATAATAGATACTCTTTACTTATAAACTTGCCTTACAGGCTTCATTTAAATTAATAGCGCACAGAGGGAAGAATATTAACTTAATAGCTTCGTCAACGGAGCTTATAATTATGGTGAAGAAGTGGATTAAAGCATTACGAGCAGTTATAATTAAATTAAAATTATTAATTATTATTTTAAAAGCTCCAAGAATTAGGAGAAGATAATTGTTCTCCTGAAGGCGGTCTACAGTAGCAGAACTTAATTAAGTCACGTGCAGTGCTAAGAGAGCAGCTGCCCGTGCCTATACGACAGAGTAATAATATAATAATCTTTATAAAATAAGTCGAATTCAGGCGTTACGTAGCTTTTATATCCGTTAAGAATTAAAAGCCGATATACACCCTTTATATAATCTTTTTATATACGGATAAAATACGTCTGTGAGTTAAATTAGGCCTAATTAATTAGTCGTCCAGTTATTATTATTAACTATAATTATTTAATTAAATAATAAAGAATCGAGATATTAAGAAGAAATATAAGTTTTACTTTTAAATATAATTATTAAGGGAAGCGATCGACCGCCCGAATTAATACACTTAATAGCCGTGATTTATTTTCGGTTCTTAAGTTAAATTATAACGGGTTATATAACTCGTTTAAAAGCCGTAATAATCTTTATAATTAAGATTACGCTTATTTAAAAGCTTATCTTATTAAAATTATAAATATTTTCGTCTTAAATCTTATATTTTACAACCGTATTTTATCTAAGTCGGAACTAGTCTCGAATAATTATAAAATCTTCGCTAAAAGCACGTTTATAATTGTATTTCCGGTTATATTAAGTCCGTAAAGAATTATAGCGTTAAACGAAGTTATATAGCCACCGAACTTTAATTATACGCGTAAACGACGCGTCCGTATCGGTCCGTTTTTAAAAAAGTAACGTAATTATATTTCGAATTAAAGCCGTACGGGTTAATAAACTTCGTTCGTTTATAAATAAAATCTAATTAATAATTATTAATTCTTCCGTAATTATAAGTTTATAATTTATAAACCGATATTCTTATCGAGAAAAGCGTTCTTAAAAACGCGTCTATAATATTAATTCGGAGATATTATACGTGTTCGCTGCACTTTAAATACTTATAAAATAGCTTAAATTATACGAATTAATTGCGAGAGCTATTCGGCCTTCTTTAAAAGCCAATTAAGCATTAGTTAAGATATAACTAATTAAATAAGGTAAAAGTGGTGGTATTAGTAGGGCGTGCGCACCTTATATGCATGCGCAGCTTACTTATTAAGTAAGTTAATATTAATATCGCTTTCGATAATTATAACTTCGAGATTCCTACGGGGGTTTAGAGCTTCGTTACTTAATTTAAAGAATATAATATAACTGATTCTTTATCGCGCGTTTATTTTAAGTTTAATAAGAAAAATACCGATTAGATTTCTTTTTTATTAATACTTTTTTATAAGTTATATTTTTCTTTTAAAATATTAATAATATATTAATAAAATGAAAGAATTCAAAAAGTTTTATAAAAGTGTAATACGTTTAATCGTTAATATATTTAAGTTTAAGAATACGTATATTATTACTTTTAGGGCACAGCTAAATCGTTATACGTGAATCGCTAAATAGTTATACGCTAAGAAAGCGAGCTGAAAATGAAAGATACATTTATTATTACTAAAATTTATATAAATAGTTATATATAATATATAATTCCAGTTATATTAATTTATTAAAATTATTATTTATTTTAAAATCTATATTTTATATATACACCTTAATATTATTAATTACCTCTCGCTGTATTATAACTGTAGTAATTATATTAATATCTTTAATATTATTTGTTTAATATATTAATAAAATGTTTTATATATATATCTTTTCTCGACGTATACCTAGTTTATATAAATCCCAATGTTTAAGCTTTAGTCTTTATAATATAAGAATAATTATAGAAAGGCTATTTTATATTATAAAAGTCTGGTTAAGTAATATAAGGGTAAAGCTAAAAGAGAGTTTAAAAATAAGGGATTTCGACGAGTATTAAAAGGAGCTACGCGCGAGCTTTTACTTAAAGTACCTTTTGGCCTTCCCTTTCCTTTTACTTTTATTAAATTTAAAAGTAAGAGAGGCGTAAGACTAATTAATAGCTTAAGAGGAATATTTGATTAAAGCTTATTATAATATTAATAAAGATGAATATTATTTAAAAAAAATTACTTTACCTTTTTATTTTCTTTTTTAAATAATATAAAAGCAAAGTAAACTAAATGTCAATTATATAATATATATATAGCCGTTTAAAAGAAGCCCTTAATTAGGAAGCTTATTAGTTTCTTATATAATTTTTAATAAATTCTGGCTGTAAATAAATTAAAGGACAGTAATAAAAAGGAGGATATTTATATTATATTTAGGGCGTAATTATTACTAAGTAATAGTTATATAAATGCCGGTATATTAAGCGGTCTAAAAAAGTTGTATTTTAAAGAATATACCTCGAAGGTCTGTATGCCCACGCTATAAATATAGCTTTAAAATAATATAATAACCTTTAATAAGATTTATAATAATAACCTCGAAGTGATTTAATTAGTTAACTTAAAAGATTATAAGCTTTTCTTTTTATAAAAGCTAAGTGTTTTTATAGTAATTTATTGCTTATAATAAGAACCGGACTCTTATTTCTTTTCATAATTTATTATACGCTTGCTTTATTATATTGATTAGTAATATATTTTAGTAGCTAAAGAATGCCTAGAACTTCGGATGCCGTATCTATTTCTTATCTTTTCTTTTAATTAAACTTAAAAAGTATTTCTTAATCTTTATTAATACATTTATATTAACGTATTATCGGCAGAGAATATGTCGAGAATTTAAGAAATTATATATTTAAACATTTTATTAAAGTTAATTTATTATTTATTATAATAAAAACTGACTTTAAAATAGTGTTTTTAATTATTAAAGACCGAAGCTAAGTAATAGCCTAATCATAATCCTCTTAAGTCTCTCTTAACAGGAATGCTAATTAAAGTTAGACTATTATATTATTCTCTATTATTCTGTATATATTTAATAATAGCATATTAAATCGATTAGTTTTATATATATAATCGAGGAGTAAGACATCGGAATACTACTTCTAAAGCTCGAGGGAAATAAGGTAAATAAAGAAGAGTCGTTATAAGAGACCGCTTTAAAAGTAATATTAAAGATGAAAATCGTTGGCTTGCAATTCTTATATAATTTATTACTTAAACTATAAATAATTATTATTAAAGTAAAATACTTTTATAAATTATTAAATAAAGGTCTTCTTATTTAATTATTTTATACGCTCTTTTATAATAAAATTTAAGATATTTTAAAGACTAACGTAATACTTAAGTCTTTCTTTTATAAAGTTAATAAAATCTAAGTATTTAAGAGACTAGCTTTAGTTAAGGTATTAATTAAGGCACGAATCTCTGCGGAGGTAGAAGCAATTCTATGTATTAAATGGGCTATAAAATCTGTAAAGGCTGTATAATTATATATAGCTTTTAATACCTTTACTTATTATTCCCTTAAAACTCTGTCTTTTATAAGAGTGACTTTCATTAAATAGCCACATTTCTTTAAGCTTATATTTTAACGCTTTTTAAAAGAGTATATATTCTTTTGCTTTTCTTTTAAGTTATATTTACTTGCGCGATCGCAGATAAATAATGCACGGAATAATTTAATATCCCGTTATTTAAAAGTATAATTATCAGCTTTTATATGCGCCTGACATATAATAAATCCAGTAGTAATATCATTATAAAATACTATAAGAAGCGTAAGGCTATAAGGTCAGGAAATAAAAGCTATTGAAGTGGTAATAGAAGTAGTAGTAGTAGTAGTAGTAGTAGTAGTAGTAGTAGTAGTAGTAGTAGTAGTAGTAGTAGTAGTAGTAATAACTTAAATTATTTACTTACGTAATTTAAATAGCTTTAATTTTAATTTTAAGAGCTGATTATATAATTATGAATTTATGAAATATATAAGAGGCCCTTGCTGCGTAATATAAATTAGTATAACACGGCAAGGTTAATAAATAACACTCGCTAAGTTAATATAATTTTAATATATGGCCATTTAGCGATTCACGTATAGCGATTTAGCTATGCCCTACTTTTATTTCCGAGTTTAATTAAATTACGAATAATTTAAGAAAGGAATTAATAATAGAGATTTAGTTATGTTACGAAGTTATAATAGCTATTATAAGTGTTCCGTGCCTATTCCGTGTCATATGTATTCCCATTTATTCTATTTATACGGAATCGGGCCCGTAATATAAAAGGGCTAAGGCTTTTATAATATTAATAGAATTAGTTTTACTTATATTTTTAATTACGTTAGCTTTTTATTTTTTTTTATAAATAATCTTTTTTATATATACGCTTTTCTTTTAAACTTTTTTAAAAGCCAGAAATTAATTCTTTAAATATATTTATTTTAAACTTTTATAAAGCTTTACTTATTATGAAATTTATTTAATAAATTAATTTTTTTATTTTATAAAAAAGTAATATAAAAAGTAAAAGAATAGTTCTTTATTAAGTAATTATACTTAATAACGCTAGACTTGCGGGTAATACTTGCTTCGGCGGTGCCGCTTATAATATTCTTTATAAGATTATAGAATTTATAAATTTCTTTTATATAATTAAAAGCGAAAGCGCTTTTAATAACGAATTACTTTAAAATACTTATAGCGATAATAATAAGGAATCTTTTTATATTTATAATTAATTCGTTTATATTTATAAAAAGAAAAGTAAAGCTATAATTTAAATTAAAAGTGATTTAAATATATTTAATTAGGCCACAGCTAAATCGCTATACGTGAATAACTAAATGGCCATACGCTAATTAAGCGAGCCGAAAAGGAAGAGTGCATTTATTACTACTAAAATTAGTATATATAATTATATATAAAGCATATCTAGTTCTTTTATATTAATTCCCGTTATTTAAGAGTATAACTATTAGCTCTCGTATGCGCCTGTCAGGCAGTAAAACTAATAACAACGTCGCTATAACCTACTATAGGTAGCGCAGGGCCATAAGGTCTAGGAATAAAAGTTATAATAACAGTAGAAGTCGTAGTAATAATAATACGTTAAAATATTATTCCTTTTAGCTATTTAAATAGCTTTATTTTTTTTTAATTTCTAAGAGTAATTACGTAATTATAAATATTTATGATTTAATATTAATAGCCTTTATTATATAATATAAATTAGTATAGCACAGTAAGGTTAATAAATAACACCCGCCAAGTTAATAAAATTTTAGCGTATGGCTATTTAGTTATTTACGTATAGCGATTTAGCTGTAGCCTTTAATTATATAATAAATAATATAATTTATTTTTATTTTTAATATTAATATTAATCTTATAACTTTAAGTATACTTACCGAAGAATAAATCGCTCAGAAGTAATACGAGCTCGAAGAGCATATGCGCTTATTAATTAAATTTAAGGTTAAGGAGATTTATACGAAGACGCAGCTCGCTTATTATAAGAATAGTTTTGCTAGACTTCGCCGCTTCCGGACAATCTCCGTCGCTTATAAGAATATAATAAGTAAATAATACACGATTAAAAAAAGCTTTTAACGAATTCATAATATATTATTAAATTTTATTATTATTATTTCAATAAAAGACTTAAAGTTATTTTTAATAAAACGTAATTTTAATTTAAAATTAAAAGTTAACTTACTTAGCTTATAGCACTTGCTTAATAAAAATACTATTAGGCCTAAGACTTTACCGGCCTTAAGATACCTCCGGGAAATAACCGTATTACTTATAATAAATTACGTAACTTATAAACTTAAAATAATATTATTAATATATTTAAATTTAAATGCTTATATTTTATTAAAATATATTACAGCTTAAGCGAAAGATAAGCGCGATTGTAAGAAATGCCTTATAATTATAATAATATTATTATTAATTTTTATGAAATAATTACGTATATATTAACGGCGTAATAAATTAATTCTTATACTTTTATAAACTCTTTTAATATTTATTAATAATAAAAGAAATTAACTAATAATATTAAGTCTTTTAATTAAAGAACTTAAAGAATATTTTTTAATATATTAAAAGCTAAATATAATAAAAGCGAAGGCGAATTAAGTAATAATAATCTTAAGAATAATAGATTTCGTAAGAAAAGCTGTAAAAAATATTTTAAGAATAATAATAAAAAGCGCGCATTTAATAGCGCTTTTTTAGCTTTTAATTCTCGACTTTTTAATAAAAGTAAAAATAATAAAAAGAAAAATTATATTAAGAATATTATATTTTATCGCTTTTATAAATAAGAAAGTTATTAATTTAAAAATTATAATTATTTTAAATTCGTATAATAAGTATAAAATAATTCTTAAAAGCTAAAAGTAAAAGAATATTTTAAAATAATAATAAAAACTTTTTAAATAAAAAGAAAATATATATTATTATACGCGTTAAAAAATAAAAGCTATTTAATATTAAAAAAGATATGAGAAGAAGTAATATTAAGTCTTAAGCGTCAAAAGCTTAAGAGATATTTTTAAACGCTTTTATATTTTTATAAAATTAAAGTAATCCGAGATAAGTACGAATACGTTATTTAATAAGACCACAGCTAAATCGCTATAGTTAAATAACTAAACCGCCATGCGCTAATTAGGCGAGCTAAAAGTATAATATATATTTATTATTATTAAGATTTATATATATAATTATATTAATTTATTTAAATCTTTTTTAAACTTTATATTTTAAATATATACTTTAATTTCTCTTATTATATTCTTTTAAATTATAACTTTAGTCGTAAATAAATAATATTTATATAAGTTTAATATTTTATTACTTAAAAATATATTCGTAAGCTTTAATATATATTTAGTAAATAATAAATTTAATAATATTATTATAAATTATTATAAGAGGCGTAGGGCTATAAGCTTAAAAATTAAACGTTATAATAAAAAGAAATAATAATTATTATTTAAAGAGTTTAAATAGTTTTAATTCTAATTCTTAATTTTAAAAGTAATTAAGTAATTATAAATATTTATATTATATATTAATATCTTTTGCTTTTTAATATAAATTTATATAAGAAGAGTAAGTCTTTAAATATACTCGCTAAGTTATTAAAATTTTAGCGTATAGCGGTTTAATTATTTAATTATGGTTATTTAACTGCGGCTTTTAATAATTTAATAAATAATAGCTTAAATTATAATTTCTTTAATAAATATAAAATTAAGTTATAAGAGTTTCTTTTTTTATTTAAGTATAATTAAGAGTTTATAATTTTTAATAAGTATTAATGTTAAGTAATTAATGCTCATAATTTATATATAATTATATAAGATAATTATAAAAACTTAAAGTATAATATAATTTTTAAAATAGAGTTTTTTTTTAAATATAAAAGCATTAAGTATTAAGATTAAAAACTTAAGAAATAAGCTTATGCTTTAACTTAAAATAAAATCTAAATTATAATAATAAAGAAGTTTATTAATACTCTTAATATTAATTTTAAAATATTATCTTATATTATATTTATATTTTAATTCGATTATAATTATTTAAAGAATTTCAAATTATATAAGTATTTAAGGCAGTCGTAGGATATTTGTTTTAATATCCGCGTCGTAAACCCGTCGTAAGTATTAATTATTTAATTAAAGATTCTTAAGTCAATACTTCTCTTAGATTAGCTTATAAATATAATAAATATATATAATAATAATCCGCTAATTGTTTTTCTTAAAGAATAAGTTGGATTTGAATATGTTATTAATATTAACGTATTACTTTTATATAACTTCTTTTATAACTTTTCCGAATTATAATTTATTATACTTTGGAAATACTTTATTATTTCGTTATAAAAGAAATAAATTCGTTTATTAAAAAGTCCTATAAGTAAGCTAATATTATTTATATTAAAGAAAAATAAGAAGTTGCGTTTATATATAAATTATTAAAGATTAAATAAAATAACGATTAAAATCGTTATTCCTTTTTTTTAATCGATAAGACGCTAGATTATTTCGGCGGAGCTATAATATTTACGGCTTTAAATTTGAAAAATATATATTATTATTTTAAAATTAAAAAAGAATACGAATAAAAAATAGCTTTTTATATAAAATATAAATATTTTAAATATTTAATAATATTCTTTAGATTATTTAACGTTTTAATTACGTTTTAAGTGTATATTAATAAAACGTTAGCGGAATTAATTAATCATTTCGTTATTATATATCTCGATAATATTTTAATTCATTTTAAAAATAAAAATGAATATTATAAATATATTAAAGCTGTTATAAAACAATTGCGTAAGTATAAGCTCTTCGTTAAATTTAATAAGTATGAGTTTAAAATGAATTGAATCGAGTTTTTAAGATTTAAAATTAAATTAATTAATATTTAAGCGGACTTAAAGCGGATTCGTTAAATTTAAAAATAACTAAAGCCGGATTCTTATAAAAATATTTAAGTTTTTTTAAGTTTTATGAATTTTTATTATAAATTTATATTAAAATATTTTAAAATAGCCGTAAGCTTAATAAAAGCTTTTTAAAATATAAAAAATAAGACTAAGAAAAGAATTTTTAAATTCTTTAATATAATTAAAAAAAAAGCTTTAAAGATTTAAAAATAGCTTTTATTAATATATTAATTATAAGGCATTTCGATTTATAAAGCGCATTCAGATTGAAACTAATGCTTTTAAATTTGTAATTATTAATATTCTTTCTTAATAAATTAATTTTAAAAAAAGTTCTAAGCGATATTAAAAACTCGTTACGTATTAATTCCGTACGATAATTAGTATTAAGCGGAATTATGTTACTTATAATAAAGAGCTTTTAGTTATCGTTAAGTGCTTTAAGGAAGAAAAGTATTATTTAAAAAGCAGTTAATATATTATTAAAATACTTACGGATTATAATAGCCTTAAGTATTTTATAATAGCGAAATATCTCGAGAGTCGATAAGTACGGTAAGTAATTTATTTTGCTACTTATAATTTTAAAATCTATTACCGTAAAAATGCCGTAAACCTGATAGATAAACTTAATAAGAAGTTAAATTATCGGGAATCTAAAAGTTTTATGAATATTATTTAATTATTAATATTTCAAAATAAATTAAAAAGAGCTTTTATAAATGCTTTACGAAGTCGAAGAGCTAATATTAAAGTATTCTTAAATAAGGACTATAAAATATTATTAAAACAATTATTCAATATTATTTAAGATCTTATTAATAAAAGGCCGGACCCGGTATTAATAAAACTAAAATAAGCTATTTAAAAAAGAATTCTAAAAGTTAAATATATAAAACTTAATTCTTTAAATATTATATTTAAAATAAGGCCGCAATTAAATCGCTATAATTAAATAATTAAATCGTTATACGCTAAAATTCTAATAATTTAGCGAGTATATTTAAAGATTTACTTTTCTTATATAAATTTATATTAAAAAGTAAGAGCTATTAATATATAATATAAATATTTATAATTATTTAATTATTTTTAAAACTAAGAATTAAAATTAAAACTATTTAAATTCTTTAAATAATTATTATTATTTTTTGTATTATAACGTTTAATTTTTAAGCTTATAGCTTTACGTTTTTTATAATAATTTATAATAATATTATTATTAGATTTATTATTTACTAAGTATATATTAAAGTTCACGAGTATGCTTTCGAGTAATAAGATATTAAACTTATATAAGTATTATTTATTTACGACCGAAGTTATAATTTAAAAGAATATAATAAAAGAAGTTAAAATATATACTTAAGATACAGAGTTTGAAAAAGATTTAAATAAATTAATATAATTATAGCGAGCTTATAATATATTATACATAATTATATATATAAATCTTAATAATAATAAATACATATTATATTTTCAGCTCGCTTAATTAACGCATAACGGTTTAGCTATTTAATTATGGCGATTTAGCTGTGGCTTAAAATAATAGCTTTATTTATGAATATATTATTATATATAAAAATTAAAAGCTATCCGCTTATTATAAGAATTAATAATTATAAATATCTTATTTTAATATTATAAATAAAAATAATAACTAAAAGTTAAATAACTTTAGCTTTATTAACGAAGTCGCTATAAGATTTAATTATCCTCGCTTAACGTAATAATAAAAACTGCAGAAGTATAATAAATATAATGAATAAATTTAAATCTAAATTAAATTAAAAGTAAACCTTATATATATTAAGACTTTTTTAATAGGATTTTAAAGCTTATATCCTAAATGATTTAATATTAAAAATTGAAATTATAAAACTTTATTATAATAACTTATTAATAAGGCATTACGGTATTATAAATATTTTATAACTCCTTTATAAAACCTACTTCTGGAATAAAATGGAAGATAATATTAAAATATATATTAAAAAATATATTATTTATTAAAAAATAAAATCGAAACGATATACATTATATAAACTTTTAATAAATCTCCCGAGGCTTTCGCGGCCTTAGTCTGAGATTTTAATTATATATTAATAATTATTAACCGATATTTAAAGATAGCCTAGTATTTAATATATCGTAAAACGATTAATACTCCCGAATTTGCGGAATTATTATTTGCAAAAGTATTTTCTTTTTTAATATATTTTAAAGTATTATGTTTAATAAAAGTATAATATTTATTAATAAATTTTAATTTATTCTTTACCTTTTATATATATAATAAATAAAGATTAGGTTTTATATATTATTTTTAAATAAACGAATAAATAAAGAAATAAAATTAAAATCTAAAAATATACTTCCGCGCTTTCTGCGGAATATTATAAAAAATTAAATAAGGAAACTAGCTTTTGCTAAGTTTACTTATAATAATTCCTTTTATTAAATACTTTAAATATCTTTATTTTAAGTCTATTACAGCTATAAGCCGGTAATATTATAAAACCCTGAATATAATATTTAAAAGAAGAAGTATTAATTACTCGAGACAATATTAAGTTATTAAATAATTAACGAGTTAAATTTACGAAAGTTTAAGATTATACGTAATAAAGTCGGGAAAGTTATTATAATACCCGGTATTTAAATAAATATTTTTATATAAAATAATAAGTAATACTTAATATTAAGAATATTCGATTAAACACCGGAAAGTTATTATTAAAATATATTAGCTTATTCCAGATTATTAAATACGTAAGTAATGCGGTATATACTCTAAAATTATTAAGTTTATATAAAAAGATTTATTTAATATTTTATATATTTTTATTAAAAAAATATATAATATAAAGTAATAATTAATTAAATAATTACTTATTTAATGAACTTCTAGAGTTAAGCGAAAAAGATAACTTTTAAAAATAAGAAGTTAAAAGTATTTTAATTATAAAAAAAAATAAGATTAGGAAATATTTAATTAAATAAAAAGATTTCTTAAAAGATTATAATATTTAGCTTTTAATATATTTAAATCTCGAGAATATTAAAGAAATATTTAATATATATAATAAAAATTACAAATTAAAAAGTTAAATATTAAATATAAAGAAATATAAAAACTTTCGCGTAATTTATAAGAAAGCCGAGAAGATTATAAAAAGTCGAGAAGCTGAAAAAGTATAATTAATTATAAATAAAAATATTCTTTTTTTTATATTTTTTTATAAAAGTTTTAGGAGTTTTATTAAAGCTTTAAAAGTAATATCGGCGTAAGTATAAAATATATAATATTATATTTAAAAAAGAATAAGCTTAAAAAATATATTTAGATTATAATTTAAAAAATAATAAATTTTTATTTTAATTATAAAGTATTAACGTAATTCTATTATAAGTACTTAAAGTATAAAGTATTTATTTTATAAATTAAATTATTTAAAAATTTTAAACTTTTTAATATTAAATTCAGACTTATATTATAATATTTATTAAGCGCTAAAGAATTATAATATATTTTTTAAAATAGCTTTAATAATCTCGTTTAATATAATACCGCCTTAATATAATATTAATATATATTAATAACGGCACGAGCACGGAATACTTATAATAGCTATTATAATTTCGCAGTATAATTAAATCTTTATTATTAATTCTTTTATTAAATTATACGTAATTTAGTCGACCTTAAAAGCGGAGGTAATAATATAAGCGTTTTAAACTTAAATATATTACCGATTAAGCGTATTATATTCTTATAGAACTTCTCGAACTCTTTTATTTCGTTAATATATTAATAATATTTTAAAAGAAAATAATATAATTTATAAAAATAATATTAATAAAAGAAAAGACTTAATTAATATCTTTCTTATTAAGCTTAAAGGATACGCGCGACAAAGAATCGATTATATAATGCTTTTCGAGTTAAATAAGGAAGCTTTAAACTCTTATAAAAAGCGTGAAATTATAATCTTTATGAGTAACGCCGGTATTATATTAATTATTCTCACGTAATTAATTCTCGAAATTAAAAATAAAATTTTTTATAATATAAATATTTTTATTAAAAATATAAAAGAATTATTTATTTTATAATTAATATACAATTCATTTTTAACGCGTTTAATATTATATTATTAATAAACTTTATAAATATAAATACGTATAATAATATAAACAGCCTTTTACTTAAAGTAACGATTATAATTCTTTTTACTTTTTATATTAAGATAATAAAAAAAAGAAATCGATTAGTATAACTTTAAAGTATTAGCCGTAAGAACCTCTACGAGGCTAGTTTATAAGATTATTAAATGCAATAGTTTAAGACGTTAAACGAAAGATATAATAATAATAATATTATTAATAATTAATTAAAAAAGAGATAAAGAAGAAAGACGGGAAGATAGCGACGTATAAATATAAGTATTATATATAAATAAATTAAAAAGGAAAAGTTATTATTAACGCGACGAGGAGACTATTTATATATACGTTTTAGCGAGATAACGAAGTCGTAATTATTACGTAAATATATTATTATATTTATATTATTTATATTTTATTTACTTAATAAATAAACGTAAATACGCTACTAACACGTAACTTACTTATTACTTCGCCGATTAAAGACAACTCTTTAATAATAACGATAATTATAATACTCAAATATAAGTATAGGAATTCCTATATATATGCGTAAGAGTCTTATAATTAAAGTAAATATCTTTTATTATTTTATGAAGTTATTCTTATTTATTAAGCTGAGAATACTAATATATTATATAAGACGGCTTATAAAGTAATCGGACGACGTCCGACGGATTAATTGCGGTGTAATATTATATACTTAGCGTAATACTTTAGATAATTATATTAATTTAATTAATTAAATCTATTAACTAAAATACAGCTGTCCGACTTACTACGGCTTAGTTTTTACTTTAAGCGACGCAAAAGCGTACCGATATATTATTAATTAAAGTATTAATATTATGGACGCTATTATTAAAAGAAGGAATAATTATTATATATATACTTATTTATTTTATATATACGGAATCGGACTTATAATATAAAAAGACTAAGGCTTTTATAGTATTAATAGAATTAGTTTTACTTATATTTTTAATTATATTAGCTTTTTACTTTTTTTTATAAATAATCTTTTTTATATATACGCTTTTCTTTTAAACTTTTTTAAAAGCCAGAAATTAATTCTTTAAATATATTTATCTTAAACTTTTATAAAGCTTTACTTATTATGAACTTTATTTAATATTCCGCTATTAATATATATTATATATTAATATTATATTAAGGAGATAATTAAATTAATATACGGAAATAATTAAATCAATATTTTTTAATATTTTTTAATAAAATATTTTTTATAAATTAAGAAAAAGTAATTAATAAAATATTTAAATCTTAACTTAAAAATAAAATTTATTAAATTATTTTTAAAAATTAAATTATTTTAAAGAAATTATATAGTATTAAAAGTTAAGTTTTTTAATAATATTTTAATATTATATTAAAAAATACTTTTATAATAAAATTTAATAAATAATAGTCGGTTCCCCTGTGTAAAGCTGCGGGCTCTCGCTTACAGTCGGTGAAAGCGAGTGTTGTAAGAAAGCAAGTGTCGCGCATAAATTGCTTATCTTATTAAAATTTAGCGGGTCGACTATAGAAATTTAAATAGTCTAAATAATTATAATAAAAGTAAATTTTTATAATTCCTAAAATATTATGAAATTTGTATTTTATATAATTAAGTTAATAAAGCCTATATTAGATTCTATGTCGGAGCTTTTTATGTATATTTATTGTAATAAGCTAGACTCGATATATTTAATTTTTAAACCTTTTTATTTATGAGTATTTTCAATATAAAAAAGTATTTTTTCGCCGTTAAGCTCTCCTTTAAAGTCTCTTTTTAATTATATTATAGTATGTAAATACTTACAGTGACTTTCTGGCGTCTTATTAATAGCCTTTAAAGGAGTGGGGTTCTTGTTAAGCTCTTGATTAAGGATTAGGTCCTTCGGCGTAAAAAGTCGTTATTTGCCTTATATATATTAATCTTTCTCTTCTTCTTCTTATTTTTTTTCTTAGCTTAAACCTTAGCGACACGTAAAGTTTTAGTAGACTTGTTAATTATAATTTAAAGAGCTTTTCAAGCTTTACGTAAAGCTTCTCCCCGTTCGGCATTATTATGTATACGTATTTTCTCTTTTAAATCCCTTATATTTATAAAGGAATTACTTTTATGAATACTTTAACGTAATGTCTTCTTATAGGTGCTATTTACTTTGATTTTTTCTTAAAGAGTAATATATTTAATCGTCGTTAAATGCGCCTTATGGAGGTTTATAGTTATATTAATTATAATCGTTTGGAAAAGCTCTTTTAAGTTATTAAAGAACTGCGTAGGGTCTCTTCTAATAAACGACTAAATAACGGATGTAGTATTCTATAGCTCGTGTGGCCTTATTAAAGGTAATTTAAAAAGATTTAATTCTTAATCTTTATCGACAATATTTTTAAGTATTCTCTTTTTCCGGTTATATATTTGCATCTTTTAAAGGCTAGCTTTTAAAGATAATGGCCATATACTAAAAGTCTTAAAAGCTCTTTTAATTATATATATCTTTATTATATCCTTTTTAATTTTAATGAGATTTTAAAAGAAAAAAGTAATAATATACTTAAAGTTAAGATTATATAAAATAATTTAAATATATACATTTTAAAAGTGCTTTTAAGGGCGGAAAATGTCGATATTAAGAGGTTATAAAATATATATTAAATAAAAAGGAAACTAAAAGACGTGAATGTGATTCTTTATTAATTTAAGAATAAATAGATTATATTAATAAGACTTATGTCCGTCGTAAAGTAACAATTTCTACGGCTTATTTGGCCTTACGTAAAAGTATTTAATTAAGTAATTAGCGTACTTTATAATAATTCGATTATTAATATAACTAGTGTCCGAGTAATCGATACGCTCTTTATTAATTAAGTTATTGTCTATTTAATTATTTATAATTTTCTTCCTTAAGGCAATAATATATAATAGTAACGTTTTAATTCCGTCTATACGAATAGTCTTTATAATCGTTATAAATTTGCGATTTTCGGGCGAAGACGTATATAACTCCTTAACCTTTACTGAAACGATTACTTACTCTTCCGTAAGATAATTAACTCTAGTACTAAATTCGTTTATATTTAAGACCTTCTTGCCTTTATTAATTTCGTACTCTTTTATTATATTTTCTAACTCTTTAAATTAAGCTTTAACGTCGTTTTCCGTATAAGAATTAATTCAAGTATACGCAATCAACTTAATATGGATAATATAAAAAGAAGTGTTCTTTTTTAATTAGTTAGTAAACTAGCGCTTCGATGGAGGAGGTAAAAGAGAAACTATTTGCTATACTAAAGTTAGCAATTATTAAAGTCAATAAGTATACGTTTTTATAGCTCTTAAGTATAAAATCGCGCTTAAAACCATTTTAAAAGTCGCGTTTATGCTGCTTTCCTATTATTTATAATAATATTATTGGATTGCCTCCTCTTACTATTTTATTAAGATTTTATTATTTCCTCTATAGGAATTATATAACCCCTAAGGATTCCGAGCCTTTTCCTTCTTATAATATAATATTAATTGCCTTAACGTAAGTTCTTTTACGAAATACACATTCGCTATAAAGGTAAGTAAGTCGTTGGGGATCTTAATAACTTATTGTCGTGCTTCTTTAAAGGCTTTATCGTAATCTGCCTTTATAATATGGATTTTAAAGTAATTAGTAACTGGGAATATCGCGACACTTAAAGATACGGAATTATAATATAAATGAAAAGGGAATTATTAAAGTCGCGATAAAGGGAGATTGCGTTTTAATAAGGATTTAAGTGGAAAGCTTGCTTTCGGCTATCTTTTGCGTGATATTTGCTTCCCTGCGACACTCGCTTTCACCGACTGTAAGCGAGAGCCCGTAGCTTCACACAGGGGAACCGACTATTATTAATAATTTAAATATAAAATTATTATTAAATAATTTAAAATTAAAAAATTAAATAATAAAAAGAATACTTTAATATACTTAATTAAAGCTAGTTTCTTATTTATTATAATAAAAACTAGCTTTTAAATTATATATTAAAATATAATATTAAATAAAATTTTATAAAAGTTTAAAGAAAATATATTAAAAAAAAAAGTATATATATAAAAAAAATTATTTATAAAAGAAAATAAAACGTTAATATAATTAAATATATAAATAAAATTAATTTTATTAATATTATAAAAGCTTTAGCTTTTTTATATTATAAGCTCGATTTTATATAAATAAAATAAATAAGTATATATATAATAAGAGTTAAGTAAAAAGTTATTAATTTAATAGCTTATAAAAGTATATAATTCCTTTTAATAAAATCAATTCTATTACTTATAAACTATAAGAGCTATAAGTAAATAACTTCTTCTTTTAATTCTACTTTTAAAGTAGTTTTTACAGCGCCTCTTCTTTATTTACCTTATCTCTCTTCGATTATGGAAATAGCACCCTAATATCTTATTCCTTAATTATCCGAGGGGCTGCTGCCAGGGTTGACTTACCCAAACCCTTGCCTAGAGCCGCAAAAACAGTTATTCCGGAGGAATACTAAAATCCAGGGCTATTGTTAATATATAAACAAACCGTAATTTATACTTAAAATCATTATTTTTATTATTACTATAATGCTAAAGGATATAATTACAGATCTTATAAATCTAAGAACCCGTCGCCCGGATGCGCCGCCATTAAAAAAGTCACGGGGACACTTTTTATTCTATGAAATTACCGGCATTCTCCTTTAAAATCCGGCTTTTAGAACACGTTAATGCAGACGATTCGCTGTCCTTTTTTACTACGTATTTTACCCTTAAAATAATGGATTAAATAATTAAGAAAACGAATAACTACGTCCGGGACGTAAAAGATTATTCTTAGCTATATACACGACTTCTCCTTTAATACCTTATCATTCGTGGAGAGCTCTACGCATATTTTATTATACGTATTTATATAACGTATAATATATAACACGAGATCTCTAATTATTAAGTAAATAAGGAATATCTCGCTTATTATAATATTATACGTTATATATTAAGAGATCGGTTTTAAGAGCTTTATATACGTGTAAGGCTAACTAGAAGTAAGGCTTCGGGACCATATAAACAAGTAAGTATTAATATCCGAGTATTAAATTTACTAACTTTTAATAAGTAAATAAGCTCTTAAACTATATCTAAGATATTAATCTTTCGGTATACGTGCTTAAAAAAGATATTACAATAAATAAGTACATAATTCAATATAAAGGGCAAGCTAAAGAAGCTATTATAATACTAAATAAACCCACGCCTATAAGCTTTAAAGTATAAGCGATTACTTATACCGAATTCATTTTTACTTAAAATTAATATATTCTAAGAGCAGGAAATGAGCTTATAAATACTCTTACACCGATTACATTAAGCGGTATTAAAAAAGCCAGTAAGGGAAGGAATAAAATCTAAGCGGTGGTTTTAAAGCTTTTACAGCGGTTATTAAAGCTTTTAATAAGTTACAAATACTATACCTTTCTAAATAATCTTTTTATATCAGCCAAATTCGTGGCGTACGTAAGAACCTTAGGCTTTAGCGTCACCGGCACGTGTCGAACTAACTCCGGCGTTATTAAAGAATTATTAAATTTAAAGAAGTTAAACAAGAATAATATTATCTTATAGGAACAGCTTTATGCCTACCTTATAATTGACGGCAAAACACTTTAAATCGGCTGAAAGGATTAAGCTTTTGTCTTATTTATAATATCAGTCTTATTAACGAATGAAATTATTAAATAAAAAAGAAAACGCCTAAAAGAGACAAGCTTAAAGGCAAAGATATCCCGAGTACCTTTTACGGAAGGAGTTATTAAAGTACTACTTATTCCGGTAGTAGCTAATAGCTATAATCATAATATAAGAGCTGTAGATTAAGGGGATTATTTAATTGCTTAAAAGCCTGGTTTAAGAGAGGTACGCCAGGGAGGCTACCAAGTTATTAAGAACTAGTTATTTAGGCTTATTCTAATAAATTATTACTTACTAGCTAAGCGGTCTGAAGTTAAAGAGCCGCGGAAGCTGTCTTTTAAAAGCTAATAAGAGTTTCGACGGGTACTTATTAAGAGGCTATTTATTATAATAAATAAAGCTTCTTAACAAAGCCTAAAAAGGAGAGTCTTTATTATTAATTAAGAAGCTAACCTCAGACCGCTATATCTCCATTAATAAATTAAAATGATTAAAAAGAGTTAATATATTATATATAAAAGAGAGAGGTTTGGAGACAGATTTACGAAACGGGTTATATTAAGTTAAATATTAGCAAATTAAGGTCGGTCTTTTGCAAAGAAATAGACGATATTTGGGTGTAAATAGTACGATATTTATTTATATAAAAATAGGCCTTATTTTAGTAAATTTCATAGCGAGTAACTAGAATTTGAATGAATTCGACTGAAATGCGGCTCTCTAATTGGCCAGAATTAGCCGAGGCAACCCTGCGCTTTAGCCAAGTCAACCCTGGCAGCAGCCTCTCGGATATATATAAAACTAATTAATTTAATATGCCGTTACTAAATATATATAATATTATAAGGAATAATATAATGATTCAGCTTAAATTAGTGTTTCTATTAAAGGAGATTAAAAAAGATTATAATTAGGCGTTAATATAATTTAAAGTATTTATATATTATATATATACTTATTAATTTTATTTATATAAAATCGGGGCCGTAATATAAAAGAATTAAGACTTTTTTATAATATTAATAAAATTAATTTTATTTATATATTTAATTATATTAACGTTTTATTTCCTTTTATAAATAATTTTTTTATATACGCTTTTTTTTAAACTTTTTTAAAAAGTAAAAATTAATTCTTTAAGTATATTTTCTTTAAACTTTTATAAAGCTTAATTTATTATAAATCTTATTTAATAGCTTTCTTTTATATTTTATTTATATAAGATTAAAGATATCTTTAAAAATTAAAAAATATTAAAATCTTCTTTCTTTAAAACTAACAGAATTTAAGCGTTTAATAAGCCGGCCTTAACTAAAGAGTTAATAAAAGCATATACTTCTGCCGGAATAAAAGCTATTCTGTATATTAAATAAGCTATAAGTTTATAGAAGCCGCATAATTATATATAACTTTCAAAACTCTTAATTTCTACTACTCCTCCTTTAAGTCTTTGTCTCTAAATAAAAAGATTCTTATTTAATAATTATATTTCTTAAAATCTATATTCTTACGCCTCTTCGATTAATAAATATCAAACTTCTTTCTCTTAGAATCATATTTACTTACTCGATCGCAAGTAAATATTATACGGAATAATATACTATCTTAGTATTTAAAAGCGTATTTAGCTTTTATATACTCCTGGCATATAGCAAATCCGGTAATAATATTATTATAAATTACTAAAGAAGGTGCAGGGCCATAAGCTTTAAGTTTAAAAGTTATTAAATAAAAGTAATAATAAAAGTAATAATAATAGTAATAATAATAGTAATAAACTATTAAAGCAAAGAATCTAAATAGCTTCAATTTTAATTCTTAGCTTTAAAGATAATTAAGTAATTATAAATATTTATACTTTATATTAATAGCCCTTACTCTTTAGTATAAATTAATATAATAAAGTAAGGTTTCTAAATGTACTCGCCAAGTTAATAGAATCTTAGCGTACTGCGATTTAGCTATTCCCGCACTGCGATTTAGCTATTCCCGCACTGCGATTTAGCTATAGCCTTAGTATAAGGCTACAGCTAAATCCACTTATAGAAATAACTAAATCAACTTATGCTAAGGATTTTAAAGGCATACCAGGCGCATTTATTACCTTTGCTCTATTATTATATTAATTTGTACTGCGAGGCAAGGGCCACTTATATATTTAAGGAGTCTTGAGTTGCTTTTAAATTAACTTTAAAGCTATTTACACTTCTTAATTATATAATAATATATTAACTTTTACTAACGAACTTTGCGGTCCTCCGCTATTTGCAGTAATTTATAATAATATTACTTACTTTTTTACTATTATTTAAGCGTATGCTAAGGCAAATAGCCATGCTTTTATATAACGAGATACTCGACCGAATCGTACAGTATTTATTTATAATTATAATATAAATGAGTTAATATAATTAAATAAAATACATAAGTAGCCTTTGCCTTATAATATAAATTAATATAGCAGGACGAGGTTAACAAATGTACCTTTCGGATTCCCTGAAATTCCTTAGCATGAGTTAATTTAGTTATTTCCGTAAGTAAATTTAGCTGTGGCCTAATATAATTAAGATATTATTTTTAATTAAGCACGAAACTCTTATTTAATAGCAGACGTATTAATCTTATATAAAGCTTTTATATTATACGACTACTAAGACTGCCGAGTCTTGTCGATCTTTGACTTTTAAATAATTCTTTAGTAAAAGCTTCCTTAAAGTCTCAGAAGGCCGTCTCCGCCTTATTGTTTTACTTAAATTTCTTATTTTTATATATTAATTCCGTAAGTAATGCGGCGATTTTCGAGTAATTTCAAACGAATTGTCAATAAAAGTTAATAAATCTTAAAAAGATTATACTTTTTTTTAAATATTTATAAGTTTAATTTACTTAACGACAGTTTTAACTTTTTAAAGATTTATAATTAATCTTATAATAATAATTACGTAGCTTAAGAAAATGATTTCTTCCTTATAAAAATAATACTTCTCAGGTTTTAAAAGTATCGAAGAAGCCTTTAGCTTCTTTAATATTATTATAACGTTTTTCACGTATTATTCTTTTATTTTAAAATAAATTAAAATATCGTCTTAAAAATATATATATATTACGTTTAAGTATTATCGCAAAATATTACTAATTAAACGCTAAAATATAATAAGCGCGTTAATTAATCCAAAAAGCATAACCGTATATTTATAATAATCGAACCGTATATAAAAATACTGCTTTTTTTCTCTTTTTTTTAATTATTCTTATGAGGTTATACGCGCCTCGCAAATCGAGCTAAGTAAAGATCTTAGCGCCGCTAAGCCTGTCGCGTAACTCTTTAACTAAAGGTAATATATAATAATCCTTCTGAATAGCTTCGTTTAATCGACGGTAATCGATATATATTCTTTATCCGCCGTCTTTCTTTACTATAAAGAAGACGTTACTTTTTTAAAGAGATTTAGACTCTCGGATGAATTATTTCGCTAAGTTTTTATTCATATATTTCTTAATCGCTATTAAGTTTATAATTAAATATTCCCGTAATAATTAGAATATTAGCTTTATGTTTTTAGTTAACTCGATCCGATAATTATAATCTTAATATTTAAGAAAAGCGTTATTATTTAATTCCCTTTTAAATAATATTTTAAATTATTTATATTTTAATAATATATTATTAATTTTAAAGGTCGTTACTTTGCTTTTTAACTTTTTCTTAAAAGTTATATTTAATTTTCTTAAGCTTTTAATTAATATTTTATTTTTAAAATAACTTTTATAATTATTAAATTCTAGCTTTTACGTCTTTTAATTAATTTTTAAATTATAAAATTATATTTACGGTAGTTTTAAGATAATATTATATTTTTTAATTTAAGTTCTTTTAAATTAAATATTTTTAAAATATCCGCTAATTCTTATATATAATAATTTTATTTATATATTAATTAAGTTGTTTACAATAAGTCTTCCGTCGATAAGTATTAATTAATACTTCTTTTTTTTAATTTTAATAAATAAAAAAATATTAAGTTATAATAATAAAAAATATTAAAAAAATTTATATTCCGGAATTTATTATAACTTATAATTTTATTCTTTTAATATTAATATCGAAAATTAAGTAATCTTTTCTTTTATAATTATAAACGTATATAAGTTTAATCTTTTAACGTAAATTTTCTTAATTAATATATTTTCTTATTACCGATTTTTTAAATTTCATAAAAAATATAATATAATTAATACGTTTTTAAAAGTATAAATAATTTAAATAAATTTTATAATACGTCTTTAAGTCGTTTCGCGAGTTAATTTATATTTAATTTTATAATATCTTTATAATGACTTTTTATATATTTCTTACGTTTATTTATATTGTCGTTTACCGGAACGGTATCTCGTCGAGTGTAATTTATTATATTTATATTCAGAAGACGTTAGTTTCGACGTCTTTCGACTTTTAAATAATACTTAAATTATTTTAAAAAACTACCTTATATTCTTTATTTTATTACGGCCTTTTACGTAAAAAATTTTTTATTTTAATATAAGTAATTCTTATATTAATATTTATTTAATATTTAATATTAAAAGCTTCGCGAGTAATATATTTTTTTATTAAGTAACTCGCTAGACTTTATATTTTTAAAATATAATTAAAATATTATATAAAAATAATTTAATTATTATATATTAAAGAATTATTAAAAATCCGGAAGGTATATTTATTACTTATGCCTTATTATATTAATTTATATTAAAAGTTAAATATAATAAATATAATAAATATATTTTATATAATTATATTAATTTATTTTTATAATCTTTTTTAAAGTCGGTATCTTAAATATATATTTTAATTCTTTTAATTATATCTTTTTAAATTATAATTACAAAAGCTTTAATAATATTTAATATATTATTTATTTAATTAATAAATTAATAATGTATTATATATATACTTTTTTCTTTTTATGTTTTAAGCTTATATTAATCTTAATATCCTTATTAAAGCTTTTATATAATAAGTGCAATCGACGACAAGCTATTTTATATTATAAAAGTCTACGGAATTAATATAAAGTATAACTAAATCGTTATACGTAAATAATTAAACCGCTATACGCTAAAAATGTATTAACTTAATAAGTGTTATTTATTAATTTCGTTATATTATATTAATTTATATTATTTATTTAATAAGGGCTACTTACATATATTATAATTATTTATAATTATATAATTATTTTAAAAATTAAAAAATTAAAGCTATTTAAATTAATTAAAGAAATACTTTAATATAATACTATTATTATTATTATTATTATTATTATGACTTTTATTTTTTAACTTTATAGCCCCGCGCTTTTTGTAATAATTTACAGCGATATTATTACTAGATTTATTATATATTAAGCGTATATAAAAGTTAACGGCTATATTCTTAAATAATAAGATATTAAGCTATTCCGTCTATTATTTATTTATAATTACGTAAATAAATACGACTTAAAAAAAGCAAAAGAATATATTTTCTTTTAAAAGACGTTAAAATATAAGTTTAAAAAAGTATAATTATTTAATAAGACTTACTCTCGTAAAAGACAGAATTTTAAAGGAATAATAAATGAAAATCCTTAAGATTATATATAATTATACGGCTTTTGTAAACTTTATAACCTATTTAATATATAAAATTGCTTTTACTTCCGTAAAGATTTATACTTTAGTTAATACCTTAGTTAAGACTAATCTCTCAAACGCTCGAATTTTGTTAACCTTATAAAAGAAAGACTTAAATATTACGTTGACCTTTAAAAATATCTTGAATTTTATAATAAAAGAGCGTGCTAAGCAATTGAGCGAGAAGACTCTTATTTAATAGCTTATAAAGGTATTTTACTCTAATAATAATTATCTATTATTTAATTAATAAATTGTATAAAAACTATAAGTCAATAATTTCCACTTTTAATATTACCCTTAAAGCGGTCCCTTATAACGACTCTTTTTCATTTATTTCACTTCACTTAAGCTTTAGAAGTAGTATTCTAATATATTACTCTTTAATTATATATACAAAACTAACCGATTTAATATACCGTTATTAAATATATATGAAATAATAAAGAATAATATAATAGTCTAGCTTAAGTTAGTATTTCTCTTGGGGGAGACTTAAAGAGACTATACGTAAGCTATTATTTAACTTCAGTCTTTAATACTTAAGAATATTATTATAAAGCTAGTTTTTATTATAAAAATAAAAAGCTTATTTTAATAAAAGGGACAGCTAAATCGACATACAGAAATAGCTAAATCGACATACGCTAAAAATGTATTAACTTAGCGAGTGTTATCTATCAACCTCGCTATGCTATACTAATTTGTACTACGTGGCAAAGGAGCCTTATATATAATATAAATATTCATAATTATATAATAACCCTTAGCTAGAAATGAAAATTGAAGTTATTTAAATTACTTAAGTAAATACTACTACTATTATTATTATCTCTACTATTATTATAACTTCTATTCTTCGACCTTGTAGCCCCGCGCCTCTTGCAGCGATTTACAGCGACGTTACTAATGCTTTTGCTATATTCTAGGCGCATACTAAAGCTAATAGCTATGCTCTTCGGCAACAGGATTCAAGGTTATTCCGTATATTATTTATCTACGATCGCGCAAGTAAATATAACGCAAGAGGAAAGTAAAAGGATGTATACTCTTCTAAGAGACGCCAGAATATAAGTTTAAAGAAGTATGAATGTTTAATAAGGGTTACTCTTATATAAGATAAGGTTTCAAGGTAATAGGAAGTAAAGGTCTTGGAAGTAATATATAATTATGCGGCTTCTATAGATTTTACAGCTTATTCAGCATACAGAATTGCTTCTGCCCTTGCAGAGATTCGTGCCTCTATTAATACCTTAGTTAAGGCTGGTCTCCCGAATGCACAAATCCTATCGGCCTTACGAGAAGAGAACTTAAGTATTATATTAGTCTTTAAAGATATCTCGAATCTTATATAAAAGGAGCGAAAGAAACAACTCGGCGGGAAGACTCTTATTCAATAGCTTATAAAGGTACTATCCTTAATAATTCCTGTCTATTTATTACTAATAAATCTTATAGGAATTGCAAGCTAATGATTTTCACCCTCAGTACTACTTTCATACCGGTGCTTTACAACGACTCTTTTTCATTTATCCTACCTCACTCGAACTTTAGAAGTAGCATTCAGATGTTTTACTCCTCGATTATATATACAAAACAAACCGATTCAATATGCCGTTATTAAATATATATAGAATATCAGGAAATAATATAATAATTTAGCTTAGATTAGCATTCTTATTAAGAGAAATATAAAGAGATTATAATTAAGCTATTACTCAGCTTCGTTCCTTAATGCTTAAGAACACTATTGCAGAGCCAGTTTCTATTATAATAAATAAAGAGCTTACTCTAATAAAGTATTTAAATATATAATTCCCTACTTCTCGACATATCCTCTGCCGGTGGCATATTAATATGAATGTATTAGCAAAGACTAAGAAGTACTTTCCAGGTCCTATTAAAGAAGAGGATAGGAAGTGGGCACGCCATCCGAAGTTCCAGGCATTTCTAAGCTGCTAGAATACACTACTGGCTAATATAATAAAGCAGGCGTACGATGAATTGCTTAAGGAGATGAGGATCCGGTTCCTGTTATAAGCAATGAGTTATTATAAAGGCACTTAGCTCTTATAGAAGGAGAAGCTAGTAGCCTTTTAAGTCGACTAATCAAATTACTTCGGGGTCACTATTACGAGTCTTATTAAAGGTTGCTATATTACTCTAAAGTTATATTTATAGCGTGGGCATGCAGACCTTAAGAGTATGTTTCTTAAAATACAACTCTTTTAGACCGCTCAGTATACCGGCATTTGTACAGCTATTGCACAGCAGCAATTACGGCTTAAATATAATATAAATACCCCTCTTTTTGCTGCTATACTTCAGCTTGTTCATAGCTATGCCCTTTTAAGGATTACTCAGGAGGAGAGTAAGCTCCCTTACTAAAGGCTTCCTTTAAATAACTATATATGTACCATATAATAGGCCTTTAGTTTACCTTACCAGCACATAATCTATAAGAGAAAGCAAGAAGGCGGCGTAATCCTCTTAAGCGATATTTATCCTTATTAACATTATAATAAGCTTATTTTAAGTGCTTTTCCTAAGCCGCTATCTAATCCTTAGCCTCTTTTATTCTTAAATTCAATAAAAATAAAAGAGAAAGGAAGGCCAAAGGGTGCATTAAATAGTAGCTCACGTATAATATCTTCTAGTACTCGGCGAGAGCCTTTATTTTAAGAGCTCCCTTCTAGTTCTGCCCCTACATCTTTTAAGCAGACTCTTATAATATAAACTATATTATCTACAACTGCTCTCGCGATGCAAAGGCTTAAGCTTAGACATCGTGATTTGTACGAGCCTAATACTCGTCGCGAGAGGGCTTATATATAAGGCATTTCATTAGTTTATTAGACAAATAATATTAAAGATACTACTGTAATTGCTATAGCTATAATGCAACGACAGGTAATTAGTGGCATTAAGGTATATATCCAGGATGCAGACTTTAAAATAAATGATGATTTTGATGAGCTAGTATAATTCCAGTAATGCACTATATATAAGTATCTATACAAATTCTGGTAGTGATAAATGCATACTTCATTTTCGGCTCGCTTACTTAGCGTATGTCGATTTAGCTATTTCCGTATGTCGATTTAGCTGTCCCCTTAATAAAATATTTAAATATATAATTCCCGAATTCTCGACATATCCTTTACCGGTAACATATTAATATAAATATATTAATAAAGACTAAAAAGTACTTTCTAAGTCTTATTAAAGAAAAAGACGGGAAGTAGGCACGTTATTTAAAGTTCTAAGCATTTCTTAATTATTAAAATACACTTTTAACTAATATAATAGAGTAGGCGTACAATAAATTACTTAAAGAAATAAGAGTCCGGTTTCCGTTATAAGCGATAAGTTATTATAAAAGCATTTAGCTCTTATAAAAGAAGAAGCTTATAACCTTTTAAGTCGACTAATTAAATCACTTTAGGATTATTATTACGAGTCTTATTAAAGGTTGCCATATTATTTTAAAGCTATATTTATAACGTGAGCATATAAACCTTAAAAGTGTATTCCTTAAAATGCAATTCTTTTAACCCGCCTAATATACCGGCATTCGTATAGCTATTATATAGCAGCAATTACGACCGAAATATAATATAAATATCATTTTTTTCACTATTATTCTTTAGTTTGTCTATGGCCGGGCTTTCTTAAGGATTATATAAGAAAATAGCAAGCTTTCTTACAAAGGCCCCTCTTTTAATAATTATATATATATTATATAATAGGCCTTTAGTCTATCTTGCCTTTATATAATTTATAAGAAAAAGCAAGAAGGCGGCGTAATTCTTTTAAGTAATAACGTACTTAATAAATAAGCGGATTATATATATTAACGGATTACACCGTACTAAAACTACTACTTTAAAAACTAATAACTTAATAACGAATTAAAATTATTATTATTAAATTAAATTAAGTTAAATTAAATTTAAGTAAACACGTATAAGCCGTATGTTCGAGCGATTTACATATATTACACGTCCGCGGCGCGCGGATTCGTCTCTCTTTAATCTTACTTGTAGACTAACCCGTAAGCTTTATATTTACAATTATAGATCGATCTAAGCTCTCTTATATTATTAAAATACCTCTTATAATAATATATAACTTCCGTATAGCTCTCTTCTTCTTTTAGCGTTTATTCGCGGCCCGTAGCTTTTTATTTTCGTTTACGAAAAGAATCGCAGAATATATAATAATTATTTAATAACTTTTAATTAATTATTAAATCGCACGGTAAAACTAGAAAAACCAGCCGTACGACATTATATAAAGTCTCCGATTGCTTTAACTTATAATTTTAACTTTTATATATTATATAACGTTTTTAAGACTTAAGTTATTTATTCGGTCGCGACAGGAAAAGAAAGGATAAGCGTCTATAATTAAATATTAAGCTTTGAGAAGATATATTTAAAGTCGTACGGGACTAATTTAATAATTGCGAACTCGTTATAAATTATATCTAAAGTTAAAGCTTTTATATAAGCTATAAAATAAGCTAAAAGAAAATTAAACTTATTAATATAATTAACTTTAGTTTATATAAGATTTTTAATTTATTATTTATATAAACATTTTAAACTTATAAAACAATTAATATTAAGAGGTTAAAGTAAATACGACGAATATAATAATATATAAAAAATAATAATACAATAGACTTTATAAAATAAGTCGAATTTAAACGTTACGTCGCTTTTATGTCCGTTAAGAATTAAAAGTTAATATATACCTTTCGTACAATCTTTTATATGCGAATAAAATACTTCCGTAAGTTAAGTTAGGGCTAATTAATTAGTGGTTTAGTTATTATTATTAATTATAATTATTTAATTAAATAATAAAGAGTCGAAATATTAAGAAGAAATATAAGTTTTACTTTTAAATATAATTATTAAGGAAAGCGATTGACCGCTCGAATTAATATACTTAATAGCCGTAACTCATTCGCGGTTCTTAAGTTAAATCGTAATAGGCCGTAAAGCTCGTTTAAAAGCTGTAATAACCTTTATAATTAAAATTACGCTTATTTAAAAGCTCGTCTTATTAAAGTTATAAATATTTTTATCTTAAATTTTATATTTTACGATTGTATTTTATATTAATCGGAATTAATCTTAAATAATTGTAAAATCTTCGTAAAAAGCACGTTTATAATTATATTTTCGGTTATATTGAGTTTATAAAGAATTATAACGTTAAATGAAGTTATATGGCCACCGAACTTTAATTATACGCGTAAAAGACGCGTTTATATCGGTTCGTTTTTAAAAAAAAATAATGTAATTATATTTCAAATTAAAGCCGTATAGACTAGTAAACCTCGTTCGTTTATAAATAAAATCTAATTAATAAGCGTTAATTCTTCCGTAATTATAAGCTTATAATTTACGAATTAAATTTCTTATTATAGAACGCGTTTGTGAAGTCGCGTATATAAAGTTAAATAAGCAACGTCGTAAGTGTTTACGGCTTCGCGAATACTTGTAAAATAGTTAGATTTATATAAATTAATCGCAAGAGCTATTCGGCCTTCTTTAAAAGTCAATTAAGTATTAATTAATTAAAATATAATTAATTAAATAATATAAAAGTAATAGTTTTAGTAAAGTATAATCCGTTAACATGTATAATCCGCTTACTTATTAAGTACGTTATTTATCTTTATTAATATTATAATAAGCCTTAATCAAATGCTTTTCTTAGGCCGCTAGTCATTCCTTAGCCTTTTTTAATCTTAAATTTAATAAAAGTTAAAAAGAAAGAAAGAAAGGCCCAAGGGTGCTTTAGGTAGAGGCTCGCGCGGAATACTTTCTAATACTCGTCGAAATACTTAATTTTTTAAGCCCTCTTTTAATTCTGTCCTTATATTACTTAATCAGGCTTTTATTACTTAAAATAGCCTGTTTATAATTAATCTTATAATACAAAGGCTTGAGCTTAGGCATCGGGACTTATACGAGCCTAATACTCGCCAAGAGAGAGGCTATATGCAAGGCATTTTATTAATATACTAAATAAATAATATTAAAAATGCTATTATAATTACTATAATTATAATACAACGAGAAGTAATTAAAGGAGTTAAGGTATATACTTAAGACGCAGACTTTAAAGCCGACGATAATTTTCAAGAGGTGGCATTAGCGCCAGTTATATATCATACTTAATTATATATATAGATTTAAGTAATAATAAAGTCACTCTTCATTTTTGGCTCGCTTATTTAGCGTATGGCGATTTAGCTGTACTGTTAATATAATTAAGACTGGAGGAGCGGAGCTTGAAAAGAGCTCAAAGAACGGTTAATAAATACGCCCGGCGTGCCTAGAAAAACCTTGGCGTATAATGATTTAGCTATTTCCGTATAATGCTTTAGCTGTATCCTAAAATATATATTAAAAAATCTAATATTTATTAAAAATTTAAATCGAAATAATATACTTTATATAAACTTTTAATAAGTCTCCAGGGGCCTTCCGGCCTTAATTCGAGAATTTTTTAAATTTTACTATAAGATTGCCGTTTTATAAAAACTTATTTAATAATTTAAATCTTAATTATATATTAATAATTATTAATCGGTATTCGAAAATAGCTTAATACTTAATATATTATAAAACGATTAATATTTTCGAACTTATAAAATTATTATTTAAGAAAGTGTTTTCTCTTTTTAATATACTTTAAGACATTATATTTAATAAAAATATAATATCTAATAAAAATATAATATTTATTAATAAAATCTAATTTAAAATCATATTTTATATATTATTTTTAAATAAAAAAATAAAAAAATAAAACTAAAATTTAAAAATATACTTCCGCGCTTTTTATAAAATATTATAAAAAAACTAAATAAAGAAACTAGCTTTTACCGTATTTACTTATAATAATTCCTTTTATTAAACGCTTTAAACATTTATATTTGAAGTCTATTACGGCTATAAGCCGGTAATGCTATAAAACTTTAAAAATAATATTTAAAGAAAAGAAGTATTAATTACTTAAGATAAAATTAAATTATTAAATAACTAACGAATTAAACTTGCGAAAGTTTAAAATCGTATATAATAGAGTCGGCAAGGCTATTATAATGTCCGATATTTAAATAAACATTTCTAATTAAAATATAAGTAATACTTAATATTAAAAATATTCGATTAAAGACTAAAAATTTATTACTAAAATATATCGGCTTATTCCAGATTATTAAGTGCGTAAGTAACACGCTATATATTTTAAAAACTATTAAGCTTATATAAAAAAAACTATTTAATATTTTATATATCTTTATTAAAAGAATATAATATAAGTTAATAAGTAATAAAATAATTACTTATTCGATAGGCTTCCGGAATTAAATAAAGAAGATAGGTTCTAATAATAAGAAGTCAAACGTATTCTTAATTATATATAAATTAAAAAATTAAAATTAAAAAATTAAAAAGTTAAATAAAAAGATTTCCTGAAAGATTATAATATTTAATTCTTAATATATTTAAATATCGAGAATATTAAGGAAACTCTTAATATATATAATAAAAACTATAAATTAAAAAGTTAAATATTAAATATAAAAATATATAAAACTTTTATATAACTTACGAAAAGGCTAAGAAGATTATAAAAAGTCGGGAAATTAAGAAAATACTGCCGATTATAAATAAAAATATCATTTTTTTACATTTTCTTATAAAAGTTTTAAAAGTTTTAATAAAGCTTTAAAAGTAATATTATTATAATTTAAAATATATAACAAATAATAAGCTTATAAAATATATTTAAATTATAATTTATAAAATAACGAGATTCTATTTTAATTATAAAGTAATAGCGCAATTCTATTATAAGTACTGAAAGTATAAAGTATTTACTTTATAAATTTAATTATTTAAAAAACCTAAACTCTTTAATATTAAACTTAAACTCGTATTATAATATTTATTAAGTATTAAAGAATAATAAAATATTTTTTGAAGTGGCTTTAATAGTCTTATTTAATATAATATTAATGCATATTAATAGCGAAACGAGTATAAAACACTTATAATAGCCATTATAACTTCATAATATAATTAAATCTTTATTATTAACTCCTTTATTAAATTATACGTAATTTAATCGGCTTTAAAAGTAAAAGTAATAATATAAGCATTCTTAAACTTAAATATATTATAAAGTAAGCGTAATATATTTTTATAAAACTTCTTAAACTCTTTTATTTTATTAATAAATTAATAATATTTTAAAAGAAAAAATTCAACTTATAAGAAAAGTATTAATAAAAGAAAAGGTTTAATTAATATCTTTCTTATCGAGCTTAAAAAATACACGTAATAAAGAATCAATTATATAATACTTTTCGAGCTAAATAATAAAGCTTTAAATTCCTGTAAACAGCGTAAAATTATAATTATTAAAAGCGACGCCGGTATTATATTAATTATTCTTATGCAAATAATTCTCGAAATTAAAAATAAGGTTTTTTATAATATAAATTTTTTTATAAAAAAATAAAAGAATTATTTATTTTATAATTAATATATAATTTACTTTTAACGCGTTTAATATTATATTATTAATAAAATTTATAAATATAAATACGTACGATAATATAAACGGACTTCTACTTAAAGTAATAATCACAATTGTTCTTGCCTTCTTTATTAATATAATAAAAGAAAGAGTCGATTAATATAATTTTAAAGTATTAGCTACAAGAACTTTTATAAAGCTAATTCATAAAGTTATTAAATGCAATAGCTTTAAGACGTTAAATATAAAATATAATGATAATAATTAATTAAAAAAAAAGAAAAAAAGAAACGGGAAAATAATAATATATAAGTATAAATATTATATATAAATAAGTTAAAGAAAAAAAGATTATTATTAACGCGACAAAAAGACTATTTATATATACGTCTCGGCGAGGTAATAAAGTCGCAATTATTACGCAGTTATATTATTATATTTATATTATTTATATTTTATTTACTTAATAAATAAACGTAAATACGTTACTAACGCATAACCTATCTATTACTTCGCCGACCGGAGACAACTCTTATATATATATATAAGACTTTTATATATATATATAAGACTTTTATATATATATATAAGACTTTTATATATATATATAAGTCTTTTATATATATATATAAGTCTTATAATTAAAGTAAATATATTTTATTATTTTATAAAGTTATTTTTATTTATTAAATTATGAATATTAATATATTATACGGAACGGCTTATAAAATAAGCGAACGACGTCCGACAGACTAATCGCTGTATAGTATTATATATTTAGCGTAATAATTTAAGGCCACAGCTAAATCGACACACGGAAATAGCTAAATCGATATACGCTAAAATTCTAATAACTTAGCGAGTATTATTTATTAACCTTACCCTGTTATATAATTTTATATTATAAGGCAAGGTTAATTTATATAAAGATAAATATATATACTTAGATAATTACTATTAAGAATGAAAATTAAAACTATTCAGATTATTAAAAGTAACATTTCCGAGCCTGGTGTAAGTCGAGAAAGAGCTTATATATAAGGTATTTCATCTGTTTATTAAATAGATAATACTGAAAATACTATTATAATTGCTGTTATAATAATGCAAAAGAAGGTAATTAATAAAATAGAAATATATAATTAAGATACGGAGTTTGAGTTAAATGAGTTTAATGAATTAGTATAAGGGCTAATTATATATTATATATAACTTTTTATATAACTTTTAGTAGTAATAAATGCACTTTTTATTTTCGGCTCGCTTGATTAGCGTATGTCGATTTAACTATTTCCGTATGTCGATTTAGTTATGGCCTAATTTAAATAACTGTATTAATTTAAATAACTATATTAATTTAAATAACTGTATCGATTTAAATAACTGTATTAATTTAATTAATTAAACTTATTAATTAAAATACGGCTATCCGACTTACCGCGGCTTGATTTTTGCTTTAAGCGACGCAAAGGCGTACCGATATATTAGTAATTAAAATATTAATATCGCGGATATTATTATTAAAAAAAGGAATAATTATTATATACATATTTATTTATTTTATTTATATAAAATTAAACTTATAATATAAAAAGGCCGAGGCTTTTATAGTATTAATAGAATTAATCTTATTTGTATTTTTAATTACGCCGGTGTTTTACTTCTTTTTATAAATAACTTTATATATATACGCTTTTTTTTTTAAATTTCTTTAAAAGCCAGAAATTAATTCTTTAAATATATTTTCTTTAAACCATTACGAAGCTTTACCTGCCGTGAACTCTATTTAATAGATATTATATTATCCCGGGGCCAAGTATTACACGACGCGGGGCGTTCGTAATCTTTTTATAATACCGGTCTCGTTTATATTTTATTATTAATTAATTAAAATAACTTTAATAGCCGGAATTTATAATTTCTAACACTAAAGCCTAATAACCTTAAAACAAGCGTAATTAACACGTATAAAACTAATATATATTTAGTTTTCGTTTTTATTATAAGATTTCGTATTAAAAACTTATAAATTTAATATTCTCCGAGTAATAAATTTTTTTTTTTAATAAACTAAAAGCTTCTTTTTAAAAACCTTAATTTATATATACGTAATTCTACGATTAAAAGACTCCTAAGTCAAAATCCAATTAATTAATCGACTTTTTATTACTATAAGTAACTTATACAAATAGCTAATACCTTCTCGATGTAATAAAGTCTTTATATTACGATTACAAAATATAAACTTTATAATACTTTACTTAAGAAATGCTTTTCATAAAGACTTGCTATTTGCAATCTCTGTAAGCGTATATATAATATTATACTCAATATATTAAAGCTTTATAATAAGAATAAGTCGTATTCTAAATTTTTTAAAAAATTAATTAAAGAATTAAAGAGTAATTGATTATTTAAATTAGTAGGTAAATATAATAGTGAATTAAGCGAGGTAGGCGGAATAGGAGGGTGGGTGGAATGGGGGTGCTCGACGTTATAGTGGTAGTTATTATCTACAGGTATTAGCTCATCAGGTAATGTCACAGCGTTGTCGGTAGGTGTGGGGCAAAGCTTCTGCCGTTTTCAGGTCGTGGATCCTCGTCATCCTCGTCGCTTGTATTGTGACTACAATCGCCCCGCCTTCAGGGTGGTGGTTGTTGCGGCTGATCTCTTGATTCCCTTGGCGTTGGCATAAACCGACTAGAGTTTTAATTCTAATAAAAGAGCAATTACTAATAAGAAGGTTTGTTATTTTCTATTAATAAATGTATCTACTCCTTGGGAGTCAAGCTCGTTTATTACTTCTGCGAGTCCATTTGACAATACGAAATGTGTTAAAGCATGTTTGATGTTTCCTCTCATAATAGAATTTGTACCGCCGATATTATACTTCAATTAGCTAGGCTTTTGAGCATATACGACATGGCTATAAGTGTAAGTGTTAGCATGACTTTATCTTAAAGCCAAGCGACTCTCAGTTTACAAACAAATAAACAGAGACACTTACAAATTATGTAAGGTATGAATACTTCGATCCTTGGCATCTTTCCGAACCCCGACATTAAATACCTCAACTTCCTCTTTTGTCCATCCCAAAATACCTGTAAATGGTGCAAGTGTAAAAGCTTCAACGCCTTCTGTATATTGCAACGTCATAAAAGCACCTATCTCCTTCTATTACGCGGAATGAAACCAAAGGTTAGCATAATTTCGGTTGCGCCTTTCTCTGTTCAAAAACATAGCTAGGGAAGTCTCACCATTTTCTTGTCCTTGGGCCAAATGCCCACAGGGAGAGGGATAATATTTTGTGTAATATACTCGAAGCCTGCATCCTCAACCCAACCCTTCAAAAGTGGTCCAGGGTCCAACAATCTTCCAATTGAATCACAAGCCCCCTTTAGGAAGGATAGCATTGCCGCCACCTTGTAATCCGGAGGGATACTGTTGTCCTGCGAGTGGCATGTTGTGTCGTAATCCTGGAACTCTACCCAACCGCCAGGCTTCAGGTTGTCAAAACACTGCTTCACCAAGCGTGGCCAGTCTTGGATTGAGGCTGCCATGTAGCGGCAATGGATATAATCATAGGGTTGTGTCTCGGCCCATGGTTGTTCTATATCATCAACGAGGAAGCGAACATTCGGCGGGACCCTGGAAAGTTGTTTTATTAGCTGTCTGGTATTAGGTTTTTGGGGTTGAAAAACTTGCCACCCAGGTTGAATAGGACTGAGATCATTTCCGGTTATCTATTACAAATCAGTAATCGTTCCACAAGTCACTAGCAATTAGATACATCTGCAGTAGGATATTCATCCCCTTTGTGAAGTCAGTCAGTTTGGATCTCAGTGTCGAGAGTGAATTCCCATACCCATTTGTACAGCCCAAATCCCAGTTCCGCATCCGATGTCTAATATTCTTTTCCCATCGCACTGAATGGGTGCGAGATGTAATTTACCGTCGCAACCTAGTAGGATGATGTGATGGAACATATCCAGGCGATCTTGCTCAGGATTATCGTTGGGGAAGTTGTATGCTGTAAAAATTCAACGCAGGCTCTCTCATCTAGGAGAGGATGTCTGAATATGCACCTCCAGCATGGTACGCATGGTAACGTCGACCATTTTCAAACTTGTATGCCTTGACACTGGATGTGAGGGAGTCCGTATATCTCGAGCTGGCAAGTGCAGAGATGAGTTACTATTGAAAATAGACGCAAGAAAGAAAAGACATACAGTTGATCGCTGTCGTAAGCCGAATCGCCGTCACCGTTAGCATGGTCCTTTAGAGGTTAGCACGCATGTCCCTCGGCTGAATCATCTATCTGCTTTGTACCTCTTGATCGATCGCAACGATTGGAGCAGTATCTCCCTCCATAGCCGCAACGATAGGAGCAGTATCTCCTTCAGTCGATTCGTGGGCCATGCTAATTGATCTAGGATTATCGAAACCACGCTTGAGGAACCGGACGAAGAATAAACAAATACAAATCGAAGTTGTTGGGGGAGGGGGTTTCGAAAGCGAAGCGGCAAGACAGAAGAGAGTGGGGTGAGCATCCTGCGGAGCACCCCGGAGCACTACGTGGTCGGCCGTCAGTTCTACCGAGTCGGAGGCGCGGGCCACCATGGCCGCCGCCATTAAGTTAGAGGAATAGTCGAAAAAATGCAGCATGAAGTGGATTCCAGACTTGTCGTACGACCTGCGCCCCTTCCGCAAAATTCCTTGCCCCGCCTGCCCGCCTCCCGCGATGGTCGAGACCGTTCAAGCAACGGTCTCTCTATCCTCGACGATGCACAGGCGTCGACGTCGGTAGAAGGGCCAATCATGGTGTAGAGAAATCAACTCGACTCGAATCGAGTTTACTATCGCTTTAACTGCTTTTCCAAGCACATACCTGGAGGCGGCCGTAACCGAAGCCTAGTGTTGTAGCTGCTAAGCCCTGAAAGCAACTAGACCGGCGTTAGCCAGTGCCCCACGCCCTGAAGCGATACTCGTATTCCCTGTCACGTGCACACCCCACATACGTGCACACCCGTTTGGCTTCACTGCTTTATCCTACCTTATAACTTTAATTATATATAAATTAACAACTATAATTCCAAATAAAATATTATAAACTATGAATTATATTTAAAAGGCTTTTAAATTCAGAATATTTAATTTCTTAATTAATTAAAATATCGCGCTAGCATTTTACAAGTCCTTCCACTTAATAATCTAACCTTCGGCTTATTTATATTAATAGTCGGTAATAAAGGCACGTAAATTATAAATAACTTCACAATTAATTAAAGTTTAGGCGTAGTCTTCGTCTACTTCGTCTACTTCTTTTTAAAACGATTTGCCGCTTCTTTAATTGTTTTTATAGCTAATTATATAATAGCTTTTTATACCCGCGCTTCCGCTTATTTACTCTCTTTTTCTTTTTACGCCGAATTTCTTTTTATAAAGCTTCCTTTACCTTACGAGCGTCGGCCTTATTCTTTTTAATTACTTTATCTTCCTTTTCTTACGTAGCTCTCTTTTCTTTCTCTTTTTGGAAAGCTTTAACTTTATTAATTTCTGTCGATTTATATAACTTATACTTATTAATTTCATTTTTAATAAGATTCATTTTCTTTTTACGCTTTCTTTTCTTCTTTTTAAGCTTTAACGACTTAATTAAGTCTTTTTAATATACTCGTTAACTTTATACTTAATAAAAAGCTTAAGAGCGGCTTTTACTATTAAGTTAAAGGTAATAGGGTTCTTATTAATATAATATAAACGCTAGACTTTCCGCATCGATTTACACGTATAAAGAGTCGCTATAATAATAGGATTTCGTTCTTTAAGAGCTAGTCGGTTAATTTAAGTAAAAACGTATTATAGATTAAAGGACTAAATCTTTGCTTTAGCGAATGCCGATGTAATGTTTTCTTTAAAAAAGGATTCCTTTTATACCGGCTTAAATATACTTTAAAATATCCTTTTTATTATACTTACGTATTTAATGCCTTTAAATATAATAATTTAAAGCTTTTCCGAGTACTTTTAAGTAAAAGGACTAAAACAGCCAAGATTAAGAGGTTATAAATAAAGCGTAAAATATAGGGGTAAAATCAAAACAACGATATTAAATTCGTTATACTTATTTAAGAAAGCTATATTTATATAATTAAAATAGCTATTTATTATTAAAAGACGACGACGATTTCCAGCGGATTTATAAGTCTTTAGTTTAAACACTTTTTTTAACTAACGTAAACTAAGTTTATTATTAAACTACCCCTTCTCTATAGCACCGAAGTATACTGATTTACTGGAATAATTAAAATCCTTAAGTTAAGAGTCTTATAAATCATTAAAAGCTTTCTTATAAAGTAAAGTAAGAAAGCCTTTCTTTCCGATTATTAAAACATACGCTAAAAGAGTAATAAGCTCTTTACTACTATCTTAAATTGCTTATTTAATGCGCCCTAATTTATATACCTTTATTAATATAATTCTGAGTGTTTTTAATATTTGCCTAAGGATAAAACCCTTCTTATCCTAGTTATATATATTATTAGCGGTGATATAATAGGTTTTTATTACGTAGCTTAGCTATTCCGGAAAATAAAAGGTATTAGTCGACAGTAATACTTAACGATTATATAATAATAAATTAATAAAATTAAACTTAATTAACTGGAAAAGGTGCTTATAAAGATGCCCGTACTTAGACTCTATGTATTATTTATCGATATTCTTAAAGTAAACGCTTCTTAAACGACTTTTATATTAATAAATAAACTATAACGTCTAGTTCTTTTCGATAAGTATTCCGATGACTTCCTTAATTAGATTCTTAATAATTTAACTTATAAGAGGCATCTCACGCTTTATTATTTAATTAATATACTTTATTATTTAATTAATATACTTTATTAATACCTCCTCTTAATTATTAATTAAATATTAAATAAATTCGGACAAGAAATCGGCTTTAAGGCGAGTTTGGCCTTTATGCCGCCGCATAAGAGTTATATAATTAACTTTAAACTCTCGCGCAGTCGCAAAATAATTAAGAAGGTTATATAATTCCAACGCAGCAAGCGCTTTAATTATATCTTTTATTTCGGCTATATTATGATTTTTTAAAGTATTATTAATAAGGGAAAAAGTGCAGACTTTTACCTTGTGCACGTATGCGGGGTGTGCACGTGACAGGGAATACGAGTAGTGCTCACACGCTGAAGTAGATATGCATGTGGCAGTTTAGGCGATAGAAGAGTAAGGTAGCGTTATACGGAATAGTTTAATATATTTATACTCGGAGCGAAGTCGTAAGAATCGCTTGTAATAAAGTCTAAAAAAAGTAAAGATTATTAAAGATAATTCGGCTAATTAGTAATTATAATAACGTTAGAATTCATTTAGCTTTCGGTCTTTGCGCTTAGCGTTGCGTTAATATCGCTAATAAATCTGACGCTAGCGTAAGTTACGGATTTCTATTAACTTATTATACGTAATAATTAGGAGGTAATTAAAAAGCTAAATGATTCCTTATTAAAAACGTTAAAAAGCACTTAATATTACTTTATTTATAATCGTTTAATAATTCTTCTATAGTTTCTTAAATAAGTAATTTTAAAAAAAAGTAAAACATTACAAACGCTTATCTATTATTATATTTAATATAATATAATAAGTAATAGTTCTATTAAAAGTACTATTATAACCCTTGATAAGAATAGTATTTAGCAGTAGGTGAATTAAAGATTTCAAAAAGAAAAGAAAGAGATTTTAAAAGAGAGTAATTAATAAAACAATAATTATTAACTCCGGAATCGAGAATTGCGAGCAATTTATACGAGAGTCTATTCTTAATAAATATAATACGTATTATAAATAATTATTTATTAAAAAGCTTTGTAAAAATAAAATATCGCATATCTCGTATTATACTTAAGAAAAAGCCTTTTCTTAGGTTTAGTCTTTTGCTCGTAGAGTTAGCTCTTCCACAAGTATATTATTATTATTATTATTATTATTATTATTATTATTATTATTATTATTATTATTATTATTATTATTATTATTATTATTATTATTATTATTATTATTATTATTATTATTATTATTATTATTATTATTATTATTATTATTATTATTATTATTATTATTATTATTATTATTATTATTATTATTATTATTATTATTAATACGAGAGATATACGACCAGTTAATTAAAAATTAAATAAAAAAATACTAATGAGTATTTCTTAGAGTTTAAGCGCGAAGTATATTAGCACGCGTAGAAATTCGATGAGCAAAAGTCTTTTCTTATAAAAACGAGTTATATTTTCGAAGATTTTAATTAATATACCGAAATCTAAGAAATAATTGCGTTAAAGTATATATAATAAAACGCTTTCGGGGTAAATCTTTAATAATAAGCTAAGAAATTAACTTTTTAGTAAAAGACATAATTTAATTATAATAAATCGTACGTTCCGCGATCTGATTTTAGTCTTGTCGCGCCTTAGCGCAGTCTACTAGTCATGTATATGCTCTCGTAAGCACTTACGTATATATATACTCGGGTTATAATCCTTTTTTATAAATATTAACGCTTATTTTAAAAAATCTTTTAAACTTTTGCTTTTTACGTTAATTATAAAGCTTTTAAATTATTAAAAGCTTACTTTACTTATAATTAGGAACTTTAATAATTTATAAGTTTAAAAGTACTTTTTTAAGATTAAAAAAGCCGACGAACTCGGGATACTTCTTAAATACTCCCTAAAATAACTCGTATAATTATTTTATTTTAATTAAGTCGATCGCTAGTATTAATAGCTTATTAATAAAAAATTAAAATATAATTATTTCTTTATTCTTAATTTACGTTTTAATAATAATAAGATATCTAACTCGAAAGCTTTTAATTCATATAATAAAAGATTAAAGCGATTTAAAATAAAAAATAAAACTTATAAAAAAAGTATATTTATACTTAAAGGACAAAACTTATTATTAATCTCTTTTAAATTATACTCGATTAAAAAAAAATTTACGGAAAAGTCTTTATTAAAAATGAAAATAAAATAGCTTATTTAATTCTAAGAATAAATAATTAATATTATAATAATATTTAGTAGCGGTTTATTATACTATAATAAAAAGCTCTCCGCGAGTAAATAAGCTCGGATAAGCTTTTCCTTTAATTAATAAAAGATTTCTTAATAAAATTAAATAAGTAAAGATTTAATAAATTAAATAAAAAAAAGTCTACTTTTCTTAAAAACTTATTAAATAAAAAAGGAATAAGCGGGAATTACGCGTACTTAATGCTCTTACTTAATTTAATTAAGTATTTAATTATAAGTATATACTTTTTTTAAAACTCATTTTATATTTTATTAAACTTTACTTTATTAAATAATTATAAAGCAATTAATTTAATTAAAAATTATTTAATATTATTAAAAAGATCTTTTATAAAATTTACTCTTAAGAATTTAATTAAATATAAGAGCTCTTAATTACTTATTATTGGATTTCACTTCGGTAACTCGTGCCGATTCTACCCTGGAATAGCCGAAGGGGTTTCCACTGCTTACGCGGCCTAGAAAATACTTTTGTATTCCGGGAAATTACGCTTGTATTTAATTACGTAGCTCGTATAAGCTACGTAATTAGTTACGTAATCGTAAAAGCTTTTAGAAAAGCTATTATTTTGTATATAACTATCGAAGAGCTCTCTTAGCTCTTTAAGTAAGTAAGCAATTAATTCTACTTTGTCTTTGATCACGTATCCTTACTTACTGCGCTTCCTTATTCCTAATTGGCTCGCTTATTCTCATATAGTAGCAATTCGCAATTCGCTAAGGCGGCTAATAATATCAGTCAACCGATACAACTTCCCGATCGAGACGACTAGCCGAGATTTCTCGGCTAATACCGCTTCGGCTGCTTCCGTTTAAACGCTTGTCGATAAAGCCATATTAACTTCTCTTAACTAAAGTAAGCTAGACCCCTTTAAGCCCTTATTAACCCGATTATAACGTATTACGGACCCGAGGCCTTTAACCCTAAGATTAAACCTTAAGGAAATTATAACTTAGCGGTCCTTAAACGTTATAAGCGCGCGTAACTATCTAGATTGCGGTTTTAAGTCTTATAATAAACTTCTTATTCTTAGGCGCTCATACCTTTTACGGCGCTAGTAATAGCTAAAAGTAGCGTGTTAGCGTGGCTTGTATTAAAGAGTGGCTGTTTAAATCGTCACTAGTCTAGCACAAATTACAGTGGTTTTTAGGCTTTATTAACTATATAAAAAGCCATCCTCGGAGAGGGTTATAGCTAATTAAGCTTATTTACTTCTTATAAGAGAAAACTAAGCTAATAGTGGCGCTAGCGTTATAATAAGAGCCTAAGCAGACCGCTGGGAACCCTGTTATAATACTAGTTAAGCGAAACCCTCGGTAAGATAATATATAAGTCTTTAGTAAGACTTTTTACCTTAAATATCGATTTTATATCGATTTAAGGCATATTAAATTAAGGAGGGTAGCCTTATTGTGAGGTTATAAAGTCTTAAATAAAGTCTAAGACTAGAATAGTTTAATAAATCACTATAAGTAATAATTGCCTAAAGGAATTAAAGCTAAACTCAATCGAAATAAGCTTAAAATGGCTGCTACTGCCTTTAAAAGAGAGAAGCTAGTAGGGAAGTCTAATTATATTAAGTAAATAAACCCTGCTAACTTATTCCTGGAAATTAACGGCTATATGCTTTATATTTCCGGCAAAGCTTTACCTCCGGACTAATCTTTGTATTACGTTAGAGGTACTAAAGGAGGTAAAGCCGTATTAGCTTCTTATTTTCACGAGCTAGCCGTAAAATATCACAAAAAGCTAGACTACTTTGAGACGTAAAGCTAAAAAGCGCTAAAGGCGCTAAAGTCGATTATATCGCTAGAAAATTAAAAGCGATTTAAAGATAAAAATACGGCTAAAAAGCTATAAAACGCTATTTAATTTACTTTCGGCCAATTAACGCTTGAGCTAGTCGGCCGCTATATAAATTAAATCGTCGATTTTAATTACAGCTCTTATAAGAATATAAATAAATATACTAACGTAATCTAATTAAGCGCTATATACTTAAAGCAACTAAACTACGAGATTTTAAAGCCTATAATTATTAGCCTAATATTAAAAGGCTTACCGAGCTCTTTTAACGCCTTTTCGTCTTAAAAATACAAGAAAATATTAAGTAATCTCAAGAATATCGATATTGACGGTCTAATTAACGACTTAATTTCGGAAGAAGCTTATATAGGCGCTAACGCCGACTTTAACGCTAATAAAGCGTTTAAAGGCGGCAAAGGCGGTAATAAGAAGCACTACAATAAGTGTAAAGTCACAGGACATATAACGTTTACGTACTAAGTCTTACACCCTGAGCTAAAGCTTAATAATTCGGAAAATCCAAATAAAAAGCTTAATAAGGCTAAAAAGGCTAAAGAGTCAAAAAGCAAATTAAAAACAAAGTCTACAAAAGCTATTATAGCCGTATTTAAGACTTATACGCCGCCTAATAAGCACGTGAGGGCTAAAAAGCCTATTAAGGCATACACAAACGACTTACCCTTACTAAAGGGTAAGTCAAATGTAAAGCCTAAAGTACAGCTTAAACCTTTAATTATGAGTACTTTTATAAATACTATAAAAGAATTAAGCGAGTCTGATTCTGACTAATTAAAAGGAAATATTATAAATCAAGCTTTTAAAACCGTCTATAATTATAGACTAATTCTAGACTCTAATGCTAGCGAGCACTATACGCCTAATAAGGAATGGTTACTTAACTATTAACCTACTCTTCGGAAATCGGTTATAATCGCTAACGGCGACGTATTACCGATATTAGGCACAGGAGATATTCTTATAAAGAGTAATAACAGCATAAAAGTAGTTATTTAACGAGTAAACTATATTCCGGGGCTAAAAACGACCCTTTTAAGCTTAAGGGAAATGATTAAGAAAGGCTAGTTAATTAACTTTACCGAAAACGGTGCTTTATTAAAGCATAAAAAAGGCCAATTACAGACTAAATGAGACTATAACGCTTATTACGTTCAAGCGGAAGTCGATAATAACGCTCTCGAACTTATAATATATTAGGTAAACTTAAATTCGCCGCTAGACCTTTATTATAAAAAGCTAGTGTATATAAATAAAGAGTCGATTCTTAAAACGATCGAGAAAAGCCATAGATTAAAGAAAATCTAACAAAAAGACGTAAAGCTAGCCGATTATAACGCTTGTAATAGCGGCAAAATACACGTGATCGGCAGTAAAAAGCCTATATTAGACGCGCCACCCTTAATTATATTCGATATCGATATTACGAGGCCTTTTAAAGTCAAAGGACTTAAAGAAGAGCGTTATTTCCTTATTATTACATATAAAAGATTAAGAGCTATTTGGCTATACGCCTTAAAACTCAAAGCCGACGCTTACGACGTCTTAATCGACTTTTATAATATAATTAATAATTAATTTAATAGTCAAAATAACGTTAAATATAAATTTATAGCGAATATTAAAGCTTTTAAGCTTAATAACGCCGGGGAATTTAAGTTTAATAAGTAGACGCATTATTATAAGCAAAAAAGGTATATATATGAATATATTAGCCCTTATTCCCCTTCCCAAAACGGAATAGCCGAAAGGTTAAATAAATACTTAATAAAGCGGCTAATTAACGTCTATAAGGCTAAGAGATTACCTTTGTTTTTATAGCCCTACTTATTATAAGGAATAGCTTATATTAAGAATCGGTTATATAACTCTGTCATAAAGAAGACTCCTTTTAAAGCTCTATGCGGTAAATTACCGACAATCGACTATATTCGCATATTAGGCTCTTTAACTTACGTACTTGAGAATAAAAGAGCTTATAAGCTAGTCGATAAATCCGATAGAGGTATTTTTGTCGGTTTTAAGTCTTTTAATAACTACTTAGTTTATTTACCGAGTAAAAGAGCCGTTATAAGCTTTAAAAACGTCTTAATTAAAGAGGATTTAATCTTTAAGGACAATATAATAGAAGAAACCGAATTCGACTATATAATCGAAACACTTAAAGAGTTTGAAGGCATTAGTAATAATATTACTAAGCTAATAAATAGTATTAACGACGAAATGCCTAATAAAGGCAATATAAGCGAAAAGTCGCCTATCGACTAATTAAAGGGCGAGAAAACGGATTTTGACGACGAATCCGACTTATTCGCACAAGAGCTCCCTTAAACGCTAAAAGCTAATAAAAGGCTTAATGCGGCTAGCCCGGAAATGCTTAAAGCGCCTATTAAAAGGCTTAAAAAGGATTATTTGAGCTGGGAGCCTAACGTCGTAATTAGAAACGCTAGTACTAGCGCTAAAGACTTTAATAACTCTTCGGAAAATCAGCTAGTAATACACTTAAGCTTTAAGACGGCTATTCGCTAGCTAAATAACTGATTAATCGAAGAGGAAAAAGAAGCTTTTTCCGTCTATAAAGACGCTAAGAGACTAGCTTCTATAGCTTTAATAAGCTCTAAAATCGACGAAGACTTCGATTAAAGGCTAATAAAGCTGCCTAAAGAGCTAGAGGCTAATAAAGTCGTTATTAAACGAACTAAAGGCTTTTAAATTTACGAGCCTAAAAGCCTTAAAGAGGCTATAGCCTCTCCGTATAAGGACTATTAGCTAAAAGCCATAGAAAAAGAAGCTAATTCTTTAAAAAGTTACGAGACTTGGGAAATAGTGCCAAAAGACGCTAGTAAGGCTTATAAACCTTTAAAGACTAAATGAGTATATAAAATTAAAAAATCACTTAATTACTTCGAATTTAAAGCTAGATTTGTCGCTAAAAGGTTCGAGCAACTCTACGGCCTTAATTACGTAAACACTTTTACTAGCGTAGTAAAATAAATAGCTTGGCGACTTATATTCGCCTTAGCGGTCCTTTACGGTTGGCTTATATAAAAAGTCGATATAATATCGGCTTTTATATAAAGTAATATTAACGTAAATACTCTGTATATAATGTCTCCCGAAGGCATAAATGCCCAAAAATACGCTAGTAAACTACTCCTACTTAATAAAGCCTTATACGGGCTAAAACAGTCAGCTAGGCTTTAGTTTATTACGCTAAAAGAAGTCCTAGTTTAAAAACTCGGTTTTTAAGCTTTAATTACCGAGAATTGCATTTTAATTAATAAGAAGCAATAGCTTATAGTCTTTATTTGAAAAGAAGAGATTTGGTGTGAATAATGATTCCATTACTTCGGAGGAAACTAGGTCTATATAATTACTTTTAGGCGCCAAGCTATTTAGATCTCGCATCGGCTATTTGCTCTCGCATCGGCTATTTGCTCTCGCATCGGCTATTGCTCTCGCATCGGTTATTAGCTTTATATTAAAACTAGCTTTGTATCAAGACTAGCTTTATATTACCAGAGCTTCCGAGGTTCAAAACACGGAAGCTTAAGGCTTGATGAAGCCACTGTTTTAGCACTGAATAACCCTTTACTGGAAGCTTAAAGCTTCCGAGGTTTAAAGCACGGAAGCCGAGGCTTTATGCGAAGCCGGAGCTTTATGCAAAGGTAGTTGAGTTATGGAAAGGTATGCTTAATATAATCTTATATTATTAAGCGAGTTTAGCCGAGGCTTAATATAATCTTATATTATTTACGTAGACGACTTAGCTATAATTAGCCTAAGCGTTAATAATATTAAATCTTTTATTAAAGAGCTTAAAAAGCTCTTTAAATTAAAGGATTTAAGGCTAATAAAGGATTACTTAAGTATAAATATCGAGTATAACTTAAATAAAGGTTATATTGAAGCTAAGCTAAGAAAGCTATATTAAGAAAGTGCTAGCGCGGTTTAATATGACCGATTATAAGCCTAAAGATATATTAATAGATTTAAAGGTTAAACTAGAACTTAATCTTAATTAAATTAATAAAGAGGAAATGAATTAATACCAGCAAATTATAAGCTGCCTCTTATTTCTTACGTTAACTATTAGACCCGATATTTACTACTCAGTTATAAAGCTCGTTCGATTCGCTAGTAACCTTAGCGCCGATCACCTAATAGCCCTTAAAAACGTGCTTAAATACCTAAAAGGATTAAAAAAATTAACGCTAATTTACGAAAAAAGCTTTAGTCGATATATAAGCGGCTATTGCGACGCCGACTACGCCGGAGATATTAATACGGCTAAATCGACTAGCGGCTTAAGCTTTTACTTAGCGAGCTACTTATTTAATTAGAAAAGCAAGCTTTAAAGTATTATAACTTAAAGTACGACTAAAGCCGAATATATAGCTATTAATTCGGCTTTTAAAAAGGCTGTTTATATAAAGCAGCTTCTAACCGAATTAAGCTATTACATACAGGAACGATTCCCTGTTTATACGAATAATAACGGCGCTCTCTTATTAATTAATAACTCTTAATTCCACGAGAGGACTAAGTATATTGCCGTCAAATACTATTACGTCCGCGCCCTTATAAATTAAGGCGAAATAGACCTAATTTATATAAAAGAGTCTAAATAAAAAGCCGCTAGATAAGCCTAAATTCATTGAATTCATAAGGCTTTTGAGACTAGCCGAATAAGGCTAAAGCGGAAGAAACAAGATTATAATTTATATTTCTTTCTCTTTACATCTGGCTTACCCTCCGCAAAGGGTTATTTTATACATTAAGCTTATTTTTGTAAATACAAGCTATGCTTTAAAGCTAGCTTATATATAAGCTTATAAAGCTATTACGTCACTTATTAAGAGGGCGTGTTAGATTTCACTTCGGTAACTCGTGCCGATTCTACCTTAAAATAGCCGAAGGAGTTTCCACTGCTTACGCGGCCCGGAAATTACCTTTATATTCCGGGAAATTACGCTTGTATTTAATTACGTAGCTTGTATAAGTTACGTAATTAATTATATAGTCGTAAAAGCTTTTAGAAAAGTTATTATTTTATATATAACTATTAAAGAGCTCTTCTAGCTCTTTAAGTAAGCAAGCAATCAATTTTACTTTGTCTTTGATTACGTGTCCTCGCCTACTGCGCTTCCTCATTCCTGATTGGCTCGCCTATTCTCACATCTCGATATCGGTAAGACTTAAGAAATCTTTTATAATAATTAATAAATAATTAAACTAATAATAAATAATATTAAAAAGATTATTATTAAGCTTCGCTATATAAATATTTAAAATATATAATTTAAATAAAAGTATATTCGTAAATTATTTAAAATAATATATCTTCTAACCGCTAATATATTTATTAATAAGTTTATAAAAAATCTATTTCGTTAGAAATTCGAGTTTTTTAAAGTATTCTTAAATTTTAATAATTACCGATCTTAAATTAAAGAACTTTAAATATATTTATTAAACGTATATTAAAAAAATCTTTATATAATCTTTTATTTATAAAAAACTTTTTTAATTTAATATTTTAAGTATTCGCGCTTTAAAAACGCCGAAAATAAACGCGAAATCCAGCTCGAGCTTAGGCAAAGTCTACTTAAATTTAACTTAAGCTTAAGTAAAGATTATTTAAATTTAGCTTAAGCTTAAATAAAGTCCGTTTAAATCCAGTCCGAGCTTATAAATAATCTATTAAAAGCGCAAAAGAATTCATTTAAGCTTAAACTAGCGAGTAATTATTATTTTTAAGACCTTTGCTAACTTCTTTAAACCTTATATAAAATTGCTAAACTCTATTAAAGATTTTATATTAATATTAATATTATTATTAAAGTTATTCTTTTTATTACGTTTTAAACCTGGCTTTTAAAAGCGTACTAAAAGATTTAATTTTATATTCTTATTAAACTCCTTATTACTCGTTAAGTCTTTTATTAAAGCTTTTAAAATAATTATATATTTCTTAATACTTTATAAATCGGTTAATAAAATGCTCGATTAATTATAATACAATTATTATATTTTTATTATTATTAAAATCTATAATTATATTAATCTCTTATTATATTTAAGTATATCTTTTATAATAAAATCGTATTTATAACCGGAAATGCAGTTATAGCATCGACTTTCAGTAGCGAGAGTATTAGCGAAATAATATCCACGATTATTATAGCTAAAAATAGTAACGCGAATATATAATAAATGAAAATCCGCAAATTCTTTTCTTAAATCTTAATTAATATAAATAAAATAAATTTTTAATAAAAAGCAAGCTTTAAAATAATATATATATTGTGGAGGAGGAAACACTAAGCACACAACAAAAGGGTAGTAAAGCAAGTGCCGGAGGGTAAACGTAAGAAATACCTATTTAACGAATACTAAAAATATTACATATTTAATAAGTATAATTTATTAAGAGAAGAGAAAAATATAATTCGAATAAAAAAGAAAAGTTATAGTAATAAAAATCGTTATTATCTTTAAAAAATATTACCTTAAAGGCTATTTTAAATACAGTAAGATGCAGCTTAATCACGTAACAAATAGGCCTCTAAGGTCAACCCCACCACAATATACCTCGAGCGCGCTTAATAAAAGAGTGAGGCTTAAATAAAATATAAGACGATTTACGCTTCTTTAAAATTAATAAAGAATAAATGCGAGTCTTAAAAGCTAAAAGAAAAGCAAAAAAGAAAATCGAATTAAAACGCGAGACGCGCGAAGTAGAAAAGTTATATTAAAAGCTATTTTCATTTAATATAATAACGCTTTTACTTAATATAATTAATAATAATAAAGCATTAAAAAAACGCGTAGAAATCTTTTTAAATAACGAGCTTAACTTAATATAAGATAATCGAAGGAGAATTAGCTTATTATTAAAGTTATTAATAAGCGTATTTTTATCTTTACGTAAAAAATATATTATTAATTATTTTTAGGATTTATTTTAACGACCGAATGAATAGGAAGAGGATTATTAAAAAGCTTATTAATAAGCTTATTATTAAATACTTCTTAATTATTAAACTTATTTTTAAAATCTTATAATATAATTATTAACGATTAATTTAACGGTACTAAAGTTACTTAAAAATAAAGTCAAGAAATTAAATTAAAAAAGAACTTATTTAGCGAGCTGCGATTTGATTATTAATGCGCGTAATTACTATTTTAAAAGCTTTAGAAAATATAATTAATAATTAAGGAGAATTTATTAAAAGAAATAAAAGATTAAAAAATAAAATAAAAAACAAATAAGTAAGTAAACACACGAGTATAAAATACGTTGATATTAAGTAAAAGTTAATTATAATAATACGAAGATTAATATATATATATATATATTCTTAAGAGTAATTATAATTGCGCTATTATAATACGGGACGCTTAAACTAATAATAAACCTATTAACTTAGGAGGCGGCGTATTACATAAGTTAATAAGAAGCTGGCATATATTATTACGGCTTCCTATTATATATAATAATCATTTTAAAAAGATTAAATTTATTAAATATAACTTAATAATTTAATAATTAAATAAGACGGCACGAGATCTTAATTATAAACTAAACTTTACTTTAATATTACTTTTAAAACCTGCGATTTGCACGCGTTAAATACGATAATTAAGATTTTATTTACTTAATTATTATAATTTAATTATATATTTAAATTTTATTTATTTAATTATATATAATTTAAATACGTATTTGTATTCTTATTTATTATTAATATTAATTACTTAATAAATTACTTATATTAATATATAAAGACTTTATATATTATATTTTTAAAACGCGTATTAATATTTTTATTTATTATAATATTTTAAAAGTATTAATTTATTACTTAGTATTATACTTTTATTAAGAATTAATATATATACTCGAAGAGCTTATATTATATCTTTCGACTGCTTATGCGCTTTTAAATAATAAGGTCTATTAATATAATAAAGCTTTATTATAAGAGTATATCGCGCTTTAACGTAATCTACTAGTCATATATATGCTCTTATAAAAACTCACGTATATATATACTCGAGTTATAATCTTCTTTTATAAAAAGTAACGCTTATTTTAATATATCTTTTAAACCCTTACTCTTTACGTTAATCGTAGAGCTCTTAAATTATTAAAAGCCTGCTCTACTTCTGTCCGATAATATAATAACGCTTTTATTTAATATAATTAATAATAATAAAACATTAAAAGAACGCGTAAGAGTCTTCTTAAATAGCGAGCTTAATTTAATATAAAAAAATTAAAGAAGCATTAGCTTATTATTAAAATTATTAATAAGCGTATTTTCATTTTCGTATAAAGAAAAATATTATTAATTATTTTTAAAATCTATTTTAATAACCGAACGAGTAAGAGGAAGATTATTAATAAGATTATTAGCGAGCTTATTATTAAATACTTCTTAATTATTGAATTTATTTTATGATCTTATAATATAATTATTAATAATTAATTTAATAATATTAAAATTACTTAAAAATAAAGTTAAGAAATTAAATTAAAGAAGAATTTACTTAACGAGCTGCGATTTAATTATTAATACGCGTAATCGCGGCTTTAAAAGCTTTAGAAAATATAATTAATAATCGAGGAGAATTTATTAAAAGAAGTAAAAAATCAGAAAACAAAAGAAAGAAATAAATAAGCAAGTAAACACGCGAGTATAAAGTACGTTAATATTAAGTAAAGATTAATTATAATAATATAAAAGTTAATATATATATATATTTAAAAGTAATTGTAATTACGTTATTACGGTACGGGACGCTTAAATTAATAATAAACCCACTAACTTAAGAGGTAGCATATTATATAAGCTAATAAAAGGCTGGCACATATTATTACGGCTTTTTATTATATATAATAATTACTTTAAAAGGATTAAATTTATTAATTATAACTTAATAACTTAATAATTAAACGAGACGGCACGAGATTTTAATTATAAATTAAACTTTACTTTAGCCTTATTTTTAAAACCTGCGATTTATATACGTTAAACATAATAATTAAGATCTTATTTACTTAATTACTATAGCTTAGCTATATATTTAAATCTTATTTATTTAATTATATATAAGTTAAATGCGTGTTTATATTTTTATTATTATTAATATTAAATGCCTAATAAACTACTTATATTAATATATAAAGTCCTCGTATATTACATTTTTAAAGCGCGTATTAATATTTTTATTTATTATAATATTTCAAGAGTATTAATTTATTACTTAACGTTATGCTTTTATTAAGAACTAATATATATACTCGAGGAGCTTATATTATATCTCTCGACTACTTATGCGCCTTTAAATAATAAGGCTTATTTATATAATAAAACCTTATTATAAAGGTATATCGCGCCTTAGCGTAGTTTATTAAATATATATATACTTTCGTAAGCACTTACGTATATTTATACTTAGGTTATAGTCTTTTTATCGTGCAACATACCTTGAGGCTCCACAGAGGCGAATATTAGGTCAATTGAAGGCTGCGCAGTTGCGTATATATAATTATTATTATATTATTATATATAGCGCGTATAAACTCCTTAAATAAGGGAGCTTACTGACGCCATTATTATGGTGCTTTTAATCGGGCTCGCTTAATTAATTAACTAAAACTTATACGACACACCCCTTCGCCAAAAACAATACGTAACTTTGGCGAAGTAAATAAGTGCGTAATAAATATAATAAATAATAATAAAATGATAAACAATAAGAAAAAAAATAATAACTAATAATTAAAGTAAATATATTTAACGTATAAGCGAGATTATATAAATAACTCCCCCCTCCCCCGGAACTTCCTTTTATAAGTATTTTAAATTTAAAATAAGTCGTGTCTTTGCCGCTAAGTTAGCCGCTCGTGCTTCTCGCCGCTTTAATCTTACTATTGCTCGCGTAACTAAAAAAGTATATTTCTTTTTGTCTTTTATATTTTTAAGTTTAGTTTTCGACGTTATTTAAGTTAAAAAATTAAAAGATTAAATAAGTTAAAGTATATTAATTAATTATAATAACTTGCCGCCGCCCCTCGCTTTCTCCCTTGCCGTCGCCCTCGTACTCCTTCTCCTACGCCTTCTCTTGCCGCCCTTGCCGCTCCTGCCACTCCCGCCCGCCGGCGTATTAAAATAAGTATTAATAAAGAAGTCCCTTACTTAGCATACGTTAAAGTTACCTTAAAAGGTGACTTTTTTATTAATATTTATCAAGATATTATTAGTTCGGCTCGATGCTTTTAATACTATAATTAAAATTATAATTATATTAATCCTGTCGAGCTTATTATCGCGGTGGCTTTTGCAGCCTTTATAAAGGAAAAGCGTAGTGTTTTTTATATACGCGTAAGTTTGACTTTAGTTCTTGTGTTTTAAAGTTAATTAACTTTAAATAATAATTAAAAAACCTCCGGGCTTTAGTTCGTAATGTTTTATTATGTTTAATATATTTATTTTGTCTTTATAAATAGCTTTAAAGAAGTTAACTTTAATTATTTAGTTATTATTACGGCCCCTGCCCCCGCCCCCGCTTAATCCTTTTACTTATTCGGGTTAGTACTAGTACTAGTGCTGGTGCTATTAGTGCTAGTGTTATTGCTAATAATATGGCCTCCCGCCGCCGCCGCATTAAGGAATTGCTAGTGGAGTTAATAGATTTATTAATAATTTAATTCGCGACTTAATAACGGCTTAAAAACGTGCCTTTTTAAAGTTATAATTTACTACTTTATAAATAATTTAAAAACGGGCCCTTTTGTATTTACTTACGTTAGTTTAATTATAACTTCGGCCGAAATAAAATTCTTGCCTTTTAATAACTTAAATAAAAACATACTTTACGTAATTATATTAATTTAAAAAGTATTTTAAAATATAAAAGAAAATAAAAGAGTATGTTTATAATAAGTTATAAGCTTTAATTAAGCTTCTATATCGACGCTTTAACGTCTTATAAATTAAGTAATACGACAAAAGTCTTAAACTTCTATTGTAAAAGGTTTTTAATAAGGCTATTAGCGTATATTTCGCTTATAAATAAATATATAACCTTAAAACTTCCTTTTTAATACTTTTAAAGTAGTTATATATTTTAAATATTAACGTGCTTAAGCTTAATCGATATGCCCTAGTTTTCTTTAACTATGAGTTTAATCGTCTATTAATTATTACAGAAGATATTCTAAAGGCACTTTATATTAAGGTACATCTCCGTAAAAATCCTTTATAATATTATAACTATTTTTATAATTCGCTCTACCCTTAAGAGCTCAGCTTCAGTTGTCGAAGTAATAATTATATCTTATTTAATTATTATTTATAATATGGCACCCCCGAATAAAATAATAATAAGCCTTTATAAAAAACGCTTAGTTTTTAAATTATTTATAAAAGAAGTATTAAAAGCTATTATAAGCTACGTCTTATTCTTTTAACGACTATAAATAATGCTTAAGAAGCGTATGCCAAAAAGGTAGCGTATAATTTAATTTATAGCTTATAAGTGCTTTTAACTCGAGTTCGTCAAGAAATGTAATAATTATAAAGCTATAAAAGTTACATTTAGTTTAAGCATAATAGCTAAATATAATACGGAACCGACCTTTTCTTAATAATTTTTAACTTAATTTATAATTGCTTTAGCGGTGTTCTTAGTTAAGTCGTAATATAATAAAGAAGTGCTTAGGCAATTGCTATTTATTAAGTTAAATTTTTAAGTTACTTTCTTTATATATATATTATAAATAAACGTAACTGTTTTTATATGTCTGTCACGTATAATTCGCACTCTTAAGAACTATTTTATATTTTCTATTATAATGAGTTTGTAAGCGTTATTTAAGTTATTAATAATTTTTATTATTATAAAGAGGTTTAATTTATAATATAATACTTATATGTCGTTTACGTAAAAGGCTATAAACATTATTCGCTTGTCGTTTGTAAAAATATAAGGCTCTTTTATAAATAATATAAGACTAAGGCTTTTAAGTATAATTAAGAAGTCGTTATATTATAAAATTAAAAAGTCGCGGAGGCCATATAAGGCTTGTCGCGCCCTAGCGCAGTCTACTGGTCATGTGTATGCTCTCGTAAGCACTCACGTGTATATATACTCGGGTCACAGTCCTCTTTTACAGAAGATAACGTTTACTTTAATATATTTTTTAAACCCTTACTCTTTACGTTAATCGTAGAGCTCTTAAACTACTAAAAGCCTACTTTACTTTTATACGACAATTAAGAGCTATATTTGTTTTTATAAGCTACCTTTGGCATATATAGATTTCGAGCTTTAATTAAGCTTATTTAATTTTAATTTTATGATCTTCGTTTTTTTTCCTTACGCTTAAACCTTAATATACTTCTTAGCGCAATTATTAAGATGTTATCGCACGATAGTCTTAGCGGTTTTAACGTAAACATTATATACTTAAAGCTTAAAGACTTCTTATTATAAATAAATCAATTAATTCTTAGCGCTTAAATACTCGGACTTTAGCCTTTCGTTAACTTAAATGCTTTAGATATAAAAATATTAACTAAAATTATTAATAAAAATTTACGGACCGCCGAGTAAATCGCTTAATAAAAGAATAATTTCGCTAAATTAAATTATATAATAAAAACGAACGAGTATAATAAATAACTTTAGAAATAGGCGCTCGATCGTCACGCAATAGCTACGTCTTCCTCGGACTAAATAATTATAAGCTTTAACGCTTTTATTGCCCCTCTTCCCACTCGACCGCACGAGCTTATTAAAATAATTACGGAATCTTATTAAAAGGAAGCCGAGGCCGAAGCCAAAGCGTATATTATAAAGTGCGTAATATAATAACTACGAACCACGGTATACCTCAAGCTTTACGAATAGATTAAGAAAACTATAAGCCGCTAATTCTTTAATATAGCGGTTATATAATTTATCGCTAAGAAAAGAATTAATATTTAAGCACTAGTTCGTACGCTTAAAACAGTTTTATATTAAACGGATATAACGATTTAGATAATAACCCGTTAAGATTATTTATAATCTTTAAATATAAAGAACGTTTAAAACCCGAAGGTCTAGATTATATAATATTAAGAGTTAATTCGTAAAAGGAATTTATATTATATGCCGGAAGTGTTTAGCACTTTTAATATTAACTTTTTTTTAATTACAGTTAGTAACTTTAATAACTTATAGGCTCAAAAGTATTTTCTTAAGACTAAAGAAGCCGACGAGCTCGGGATACTTCTTAAATACTTTTTAGAATAGTTTACACGGTTGTTTTATTTTAATTAAGTCGATCGCCAGTATTAATAACTTGTCGGTAATAAATTAGGATATAATTATTTCTTTATTCTTAGTTTACGCTTTAATAATAATAAGACACCCGACTTAAAAGCTTTTGATTCATATAGCTAAAGATTAAATAAATTTAAAATAAAAGGAAAACCTATAAAGAAAATATATTTATATTTAAAAAATAAAACTTACTACTAATTTCCCTTAAATTATACTCGTCTTTAAATAGCAGTTTATAGAAAAGTATTTATTAAATATTAAGATAAAATAGCTTATTTAAACCTAAAAATAGATAATTAATACTATAATAAGATCCGGCAGCGGTTTACTACGCTATAATAAAAAGCTTTCCGCAGGCAAATAAGCTTAAACAAGCCTTTCTTTAAGTTAATAAAAGATCTCTTAACGAAATTAAATAAATAAAGATTTAATAAATTAAATAAAAGGAAATCTACTTTTCCCGGAAATCTATTAAATAAAAGAGGAATAAGTAGGACCTACGCGCACCCGGTGCTCTTACTTAATCTGGCCGAGCATTTAACTGCGAGTATATACTTCTTTTAAAATTCACTTTATCTTTTATTAAATTCTATTTTGCTAAACAATTATAAAATAATTAATTTAATTAACGATTATTTAATATTATTAAAAGGATTTTTTATAAAATTTACTTTTAAGGATTTAATTAAGTATAAGAGCTCTTAATTGCCTATTATTAAGCGCGGAACTTAAATCATAAAAAGAGTACTTAAGAATCCGAATAGAAAATTATTTAATCTCACGCTTTACAACGTCGTAGTTATAGAAAACTTTTATATTAATATTATCTTTAAAGCTTGTCTTTATAAGACTAGTCTTTAGTTTTATAATATAAATTACATTTTGAAATAAAACGAGGAAAGCTTGCTAATTAAGGAACACTATATAATGCGATAGTTAAAGCGTAAATAGAATCTCGTTTTCTTTAAATATAAGTCACGTTTAATTTACTCTTTAAGTACTCGTAATATATTCTTAAGCATTATAAGAATTATAATGTTTTTAACGCTTTTTAAAAGAGTAAATAAGCCGTATAAATTATTTAAAGATTATAAGTACTTTAAAATAGACTCGGAGCGTGTTTAGTATTTGCGAGCAAGCTATTTAAGCCCGGATGTTTTAAGGAAATTAATAAATATGACGAGAAATATTAAGATTATTAAAGTAATAAGGAGAATTAAGTATAAGTAATATATTTTAATTTATATTACTTAAGTGATTTTTAAATACTTATTAAAAAAGAAATCCCTTAAATTATTTTAAAGAATTACTTAAGATTTGTTTAATTATTTGAAATACTAAAGTAATTACTTTTAATTTCTCGTATTTAAATGCGAGTATAGCGGCTTATTTATTAATTATATATTATAAATAAAAGAATATAATAAAATGTTTTAATATATTAAGAGTTTTAAAGCTTAAGTTCGAAAGTAATTTAGACTCTTAATATATAAATTTAAGTATAATTAAGAGAAAGCAGTTATTGTAATTCGAGGATTTACGAGATATAAGAGATGAGTTAATAAGCTCGGAATTGACCTCGAGCTCTCACTAACGGCAACTCATAAGCTAAATAGCGGAGCCGAACGAGTTAATTAAGAAGTAATTAATAAAGGCATTAAAATAAGACTATTAGCTAATCTTCCCGTGAATTTGAGCATAGAATATATACTCATAGGGATTTATTTATATAATAAAAGCCTAAAATAAATAAATAATTAGCTATTACTTATTAAAGTTAACGATAAGTGGTTTCGGAACTATTTTTAATAATATAATCCAGCGCTTATTATAAGACTTACTATAGATTTCAGACTAAATTAAAATAAGATTTATATATATAATTATAAAGCGTACTTATTAATAATAAAAAAAGCTAAAGGATAAAATAAGAAAGCGTTTAAAATAATTACGCGTGCGTATATTAGATTTCTTATAAGTTTTCACGCTTTTAATATTTACAGGATTTAAGTGCTACGTCTCGACAGAATAATTATTACGCGTAACGTACGTTTTAACGAAGATAGCTTTTATATTACCTTAAGTAAAGAAGTAAAGATTACGATTTAAGAAGCTAAGTTTATTTGCGATCTTATTAAAGAAGATAAGTTTATTATAAATTAAGCTAGAATTATTAAGAATATTACTAAAGATATAATTATTAAAGAAAATAATACGAATCTCTTAAATGAAAACTTAACTTAATTATATATTAAACGAATTCAAAGATTAATTAAAAGCTTTAAGAGTCAGAACTTAAGAGTAAAAGAGTATATTAGTAACTCGAGCATAATAAATAAACTTTTAACTCCGGAATATATTCTTATTTTAAAAGGCTTTCTTAAATAAAATAAGGAATTAAAAGAGAATACGTTAAATTAAGAGTTTATTTTAAATATAAAGTATAATTCAGAGGCATTCGACTCGCGTGAGAGTATGCAATTTATTAATCGAGATTCGAACGTATTACAGGATTAAGCGCGGGATCCGTCTCGATTATTACGCATTAAGATTTAAATACCGTCGAGACCTCGATTATAAAAGGAGTCTCCGGTAATAATTTTAATATTGCATTCTTAAACTAAAGTATAGAGTGCTCGGACGACGGAAGTAGGATAAGCGAGAGTAATACGCTCTTAAATTATAGCGGAAGAAGCTTAATTAAAATTAAATATATTTATTAAAAGTTTAATAAAAGTAAAAAAATTAATTAAAAGTAAAAGAAAAAGAAGAAAATTATAAAAGGATTAAAGCGATAGAGTATTTATAATATTTATAATTATTCTTAAATAAATACGCCTCGATAAAGGCAACCTTAAGCTTAGGAGTAAGCTTAATTTCGGGGGTAATTAAATCCTCGATTAATATAATAATCTTTAGTCCGAAATCGATCAAATGCTTTAAGGGCTTATACTTAATTAATATATATTATTAAAAGAATAAGATGATTTTCGAGATTTAACGAAGACTATATATTATGTGATTGCAGTAGTAATATAAACGAGCCGTTAATTATTAAAAGAGAAGATTTTACTTTTAAAAATTAAAGTTTAAGATTTTTTATTTAAATTAAAACAATAAAGCGATCTTAAGAATTATTTAATAAAAGAGTAGTTTAAAGAAGATATAAGCTTAGAAATAAGGATAATAAACAAATAAAGTTATTAGACCTTAGAAGTATTTAATTTAAGTATTATATTAATATTTATCCCGCTTATATAAGTTTTTAAATATAAGCTAGATTTAAAAGGATATATTTTAAGATATAAATCTCGAATTATTATGCGAGGTAATCTTTAAAGTAAATTAACGATTATCTTTATATACGCTAGCACGCTCTTAGCTAAATCCTTCCGAATCGCTATAGCGTTCGTAGCTCATTTTGACTTAGAAGTTAAGTGCTTTAACGTAATTAACGCGTTTATTAACGCTCTTCGGAATATAAATAATAAAACCGTATATTATAGATTTCCTTTAGGTTTTAATAAGCCTGGACATGTATTACGAGTTAATCGCGCTTTTTACAAAATGCGTAATTCTTCGTATTTATAATATAAGTATATTAGTAAAACGTTAATAGATTTAGGGCTAATTCTATACTCGGAGGAACCGTATATATTCACAGACCTTACTTATAAAATCTTTGTTTTTTTTTATATAAATAATATTTAAGTACTTTATTATTAAGACGACTTAAAGCTTAGACAAGATTTCATTAAGCGACTAAATTAAGCGTATAATATATATAATCTTAAAAATATTAAATAATTCTTAAGAATTAAAATAATACGCGACAGAAAGCGTAAGACTATCTCCTTAGTTTATAGCTAGTATATTAAGAAGATTACTTAAAAATTTAAGCAAATTAATAAGAAGTATCTTACGACACCGCTCCCTTAAATCGATTTTATTAAGTATAAGGGACAAGCTTTAAAAAAATATATTAAAGCTTATTAAAAAAGAATTAAGTCGGTATTATATATAACGATTATTATAAAATTAAACGTAGCCTTTGCGATCGCTTAACTCTTACAGTTCGCGACAAATCCTAATCCAGAGTATTTTATAATTATATATTAGCTTATTCGCTATTTATTTAATACGCGCTTTTTAGGTATTATATATAAAAGTAATTAAGAGAGAGCGCTTTATATTACTTTAAATATATTTTTCGCGGATAACGTCGAAACTCAGAAGTTATCTTAAAGTTATATAATCTTATTATTTAGTAAGCTAGTAATTTAAAAAGCATTAAAGTAATTTACGATTATTACGTCGACTACTAAAGCGGAACTACTAGTATTAAAGCATATTAAAAAAGAAGCTATAGCTTTTTAATAATTCTTTTAAAACTTAGCTCTTAATATTTATAAGACTTAAGAGATTTTTTATAATAATTAATAAACGATTAAACTAGTTATAAATAATATTAAGAGGATTATTATTAAGCTTTACCATATAAATATTCAAAACATATAACTTAAGCAAAAGTATACTCGTAAATTATTTAAAGTAATATATCTTTTAACCGCTAATATACTTATTAATAAGCTCACGAAGAATTTGTTTCGCCAGAAATTCGAGCTTTTTAAAATACTTTTAAACTTTAATGATTATCGATCTTAAGTTAAGAAGCTTTAAATATATTTATTAAAAGCATATTAAGAATATTTTTATACGATTTTTTATTTATAAAACTTTTTTAATTTAATATTTTAAGTATTCGCGCTCCAGAAACGCCGAACGCAAACGCGAAATCCAGCCTGAGCCTAAGCAAAGTCCACCTAAATCCGGCCCGAGCTTATAAATAATCCACTAAAAGCGCAAAAGAATCTACTTAAGCTTAGATTAATAAGTAATTATTATCTTTAAGACCTTCGCGAACTTCTCCAAATCTTATATAAGATTGCCAAATTCTACTAAAGATTTCATATTAATATTAATATTATTATTAAAGTCATCCTTTTTATTACGCTTTAAACCTAGCTTTTAGGAGCGTATTAAAAGATTTAATTTTATGTTTTTATTAAATTTATTATTACTCGCTAAGTCTTTTATTAAGGCTTTTAAAGTAATTTTATATTTCTTAATACTTTATAAATCGGTTAATAAAATGCTCGATTAATTATAATATAATTATTATATCTTTTTATTATTAAAGTCTATAACTGCAATTAATCTTTTATTATACTTAAGCATATCTCCTATAGCGGAATTGCACTTGTAACTGAAGGTGTAATTATAACATCGACTTTCAGCAGCGAAAGTATTAGTAAAGTAATGTCTACGATTATTACGGCTACGAACAGCAGCGCGAATATATAATAGACAAGGATCTATAAACTCTTTTCCTAAATCTTAATTAATATAAATAAAATAAGTTATTAATAAAAAGCAAGCTTTAAAATAATATATATATACCTCGAGCGCGCTTGATAAGAGAGCGAGGCTTGGATGGAGTGCGAGACGACTTGCGCTTTTTTAAAGTTAATAAAGAACGAGTGCGAGTCTCAAAAGCAGGAGGAGGGGCAAGAGAGGGAGTCGAATTAAGACGCGAAACCCGCGAAGTAGAAGGGATGTACTAGAAGCTATCTTTATTTAATATAATAACGCTTCTGCTTAATATAACTAATAATAGAGCATTAGAAGAACGCGTGAGAGTCTTCTTAAATAGCGAGCTTAGCTTAGCACAAGAAGATCGAAGGAGAATTAATTTATTATTAAAGTTATTAATAAGCGTATTTTCATTTTTACGCAAAGAAAAATACTATTAATTATCTTTAAGATCTATTCTGACGATTAAACGAGCAAGAGGAGGATTATTAGGAAGCTTATTAATAAGCTTATTACTAAATACTTTTTAGTTATCGAACTCATCTTTAAAATCCTATAATATAATTATTAACGATTAGTTTAACGGTATTAAGGTTACTTAAAATTAAAGAAGAACTTACTTAGCGAGCTACGATTTAATTATTAATGCGCGTAATCGTTACTCTAAAAGCTTTAAGAGGTATGGCTAGTAATCGAGGAGAATTTACTAAAAGAGGTAGAAAATTAAAAGACAAAAGAAAGAAACAGGTAAGCAGGCAAGCACGTGAGTATAAAGTGCGTTAATATTAAGCAAAAGTTAATTATAATAATACGAAGGTCGATATATATATATTCTTAAGGGTGATTATGATCGCGTTATTACGGAACAGGACGCTTAAACTAATAATAAACTCATTAACTTAAGAGGCGGCGTATTATATAAGCTAATGAGAGGCTAGCATATACCGTTGCGGCTCTTTATTATATATAATAATTATTTTAAAAAGACTAAATTCATTAATTATAGCTTAGTAACTTAATAATTAGACGAGACGGCACAAGATCTTAATTATAAACTAAATCTTACTTTAGCCCTACTTTTAAAAACCTACGATTTACACGCGTTAGATATAATAATTAAGATCTTATTTACTTAATCATTATAGCTTAACTATATCTTTAGATTTTATTTATTTAATTATATATAGTTTAAATACGTGTTTATATTTTTATTTATTATTAATATTAATTGCTTAGTAAACTATTTATATTAATATATAAAGTCTTTATATATTATATCTTTAAAGCGCGTATTAATATTTTTATTTATTATAGCATGCCAAGAATATTAATTTATTACTCGGCGCTATGCTTTTACTAAGAACTAATATATATACTTAGGGAGCTTGTATTATATTTCTTAATTATTTATACGCCTTTAAATGACAAGGCTTGTTTATATAACGGAGCCTTATTATAAGGGTGTGTCGCGCCCTAGCGCAGTCTACTAGTCATGTGTATGCTTTCGTAAGCACTTACGTATATATATACTCGAGTTACAGTCCTCTTTTATAAAGGGTAACGCTCACTTTAATACATTTTTTGAACCCTTGCTCTTTACGTTAATTGTAGAGCTTTTAAACCACTAAAAGCCTGCTCCACTTCTGTACGACAAGGCTTTATTAATCTTTATAATTATGTTAGGCTATTTAAAACCGTTAAGGAAATAATAATAAATAAGTATACTTTATTCGTTTTATTTTATATTAATAAACGTATTTACGACGTCGTATTGTTTAACTTTTAAGTTAAATTATACTGCCATAGTTATTATAACGCGGAAAGACTTTATTATTAACGTAAAGGCGTATATAAAAAAATATTATAACATTTTCTTATAAATTACTTTTAATAACGACTCGCGATTTAATGCGCATAAGTTGTCCCGCTAAGTTAACTTTATACATAAATACCTATTTTTAATAATATAGGCGTTGTCTTCGTATCTACCTTTAGTATAATATATTAATACTTTTTAATTTAGAGATTTTTTATTTTTTTACGCGTGTTCTCTTAAAATATTCTTTTTATAAGTGCTATTCTAAATCCTTTTAATATTTTAGTGCTTATAAGAGCTTTACTTAATATAATTATATTAATTTAAAGCTTATAATTACTTATACTCTAATTAATTCGCTACTAACTGTAGTTATAAATATAATATATATAATTTCGTAGACTTTTTTATTTTTACGCGTTATCTTATTATTTTAAAATATTATAATAAAAGATATAATATATATATAATTCTTATTTATTTAATTTATAAATTCGGCGTTTAAGAGCTCCTTTATTATAAAGAAATATATTCTTAGCCTTTTCTTGGACCGTTTATTTAATTATATTACTTCTTTTACTTAACGTCTCCGCTGAGCTTAAATAATAAGGCGCAGTTGACTTTAATTTAATACTTAAAGCACTTCGTCGAGGGTCTCTTAAGTTATATTATTTTTTAAAAGATATTATAATAATATATTTAACGGTATGTTTTTTAAGAAGAATTATTAATCTCTTTTAGGCTCGCCGTAATCCTCTTTTAACGAGGTATTTTCGTATTTTAAAGCACTTCCTGAGTTTATATTAATTACTTTAGTTTAATATAATAATTAACTTTAATTATTTTATAGTTTATTTCAAATTATAACTTAAGGTATTAAGTTATATATACCCTTAATTTAAATTAATTATTTCCCACTTATAATACTCCTCTTAAGCTCGAAATATTCGTTTTATTATATTTAACTTTAAGTCTATTTTATTATGCTTAAGCTTTTTAATATTATTAAAATATTTATATTATTATTATTAAGCTTTATATTATCTTTTAACGTATTAACTCGTGAATTTAAAAGAACTAGTTTATTTTAGTGCTCTTATGAAATAAGTAGTCCCGTTTCTTTTAAATTTGTAAACTTTATAATTACGTATAAAATTATCTTTTTAAAAACTTTATCGACTTTTATCGAGTCAGATAGTGGCTCGTCTAATTTAATATTATTTTCAGCTTATATATGTTTGTCTTTTACGTATTTAATGACTAACTTGGCGTCTTAAGCGGCTTTAGGCTTTATAAGTGTCGGTATAACTGTACCGGGACATATAATAACAAAGTCACCTGAATAAATATCGATATTATTAAGTGATTTTAAAGGTATTATAAAGTGTATTCTTTTAAGATAGGAGTAAAGCTCCTTATATATATATATACTAGTCCGGAACTCTATTAAAACCCTACCGTTTTGGCCCTAAGCTAAGGTTTTATATTAATAAGAATCCCTATAAATTAACATAAGTAAAACTTCTTTTAAAAAGATAATAAAAGTTATAAACTTAAAAAAAAATATATATATAAAAAAGTAAAGAATAAAATATATTAAGGAAAAGAAGCTATAATAATAAAATTAAAAAGCCGAACTCTATTAACAAATAATAAGTGGCTAAGTAAAGAGCTCGGCTAGCCACCAAAGTGCTTGCTATTATTAATTAATTATAAATATAAAAAGAAATCTCCCCTAGGAATCGACTTCATTTCTTAAGCAATTATATTAATAAAGTTTATACCCTTAAATTATTAATCTATATAAGAACGAAGTATTAATAGATTTTATAAACTTAATAATAATAATAATAATAATAATAATAATAATAATAATAATAATAATAATAATAATAATAATAATAATAATAATAATAATAATAATAATAATAATAATAATAATAATAATAATAATAATAATAATAATAATAATAATAATAATAATAATAATAATAATAATAATAATAATAATAATAATAATAATAATAATAATAATAATAATAATAATAATAATAATAATAATAATAATAATAATAATAATAATAATAATAATAATAATAATAATAATAATAATAATAATAATAATAATAATAATAATAATAATAATAATAATAATAATAATAATAATAATAATAATAATAATAATAATAATAATAATAATAATAATAATAATAATAATAATAATAATAATAAATAAGTTATTATTAATTTAAGATTGATTTAATATCGATTCGGTAGTGATTCGGATGTTAATAAGTAATATAATACTAATTCCCGTTTCTGTCGGTGCCCTCCGGGCTACCTACCGTATGTGTTACCTTCGCTACGCCCGCCTTATAGCGACGATTCCGTTACATAATTACCTCTTTTATAATAAAAAGAAAAAGAAATGCGCTTATTACGTAAAATAAAAGACTCCTTATGTTTTTATAAATTATAAAATCTTAAAATTAACTCCGGAAATAATCCGTAAAGGCTTTGTGTTTAATATATAATTTAACTCCTTTAATACGTAAGTAAGGAATTCTTTACCTTTTCCGCTGCCGTGGTAATAAAGGATAAGGCTATTATAATCGCCGCCGCGACTGAAATCGATTCCGTTTACTTAATTACCTTAGCGGAGGCTCTAAAGACTAAAAAGGAGGCGTTAATAACGTTATTAAAAGAGACTTATATTCTTTATAAAAAGGTATTTAATTTATTAAATAACGTTAATATAAATACTTTTAATTTTAAATTAATATTTAATTAATATTAACGCTTAAAGGCCTTATTAAAGTTCTTTTATTACACGGCAATAAAAGCGGCGAAAAAGCGTCGCCGAGGAGATTTTAATACGAAAGGAAATAAGGACAAGGCAGAGGAAGAGGATAATAAGCTTACGGCCGAGTAAGAAACTACTCGCGCTAAGCGCCGTCGTCTTCGCCGCTCGTCGTTTTAAAGGCTTTATTTTAGATTAGCTTCGTAATTAACTCTTTATAGCGATGCTTTCTTTATACCTTTATATAAGAGTAGCCTCTTATAATAAAATCAGTAGTTAAGTCCTTATTAAAGTGTTATTATAAAACCGCTTATTAATACTTTAAATTAAAGGGTAAATAAAGAATTTAATTACTATTCCTTATTTTATAAACTAAAAGTAATATAAAATATAATATAAAAAAAACGTAAGTATATATAAGAAATTAAAAATTAAAGAAAATCATTACTTTTTAAAACGACACTAGAACTAGTCTGAATCGCCTTTAATTAGCCTTTAAATTTAACCTTTTATTTTAATAATAAAAGAATTTAAATTAATTAACTCCTGAAGAGCCTTATTTAGATTTGCCTTAATTATTATATTAATAGAATTACGAGTTCTATTAATTTATTTCATTTCCGTTAATTCTTTGCGTTTATACGACTGTCGAATAGTTATTATATTAATTATTAAACGTTTTTCCTTTGTTATGCCGAGTTTAATAATATATTTATATAATAAAAGAGAGTCTATATAGACGACGATAAGGAGGCGTAAAAAGCCGAGCTTATTAATTATTATAACGACAGTAGTCGATATAAAAATAAATATATTAATACTTATTATTATAACGTAAAACTCGGAAGCAAAAATAATACGTATTACTCTTTTATACTTCGTTAAGTTAGCGTAAATAATATTATTATAGAATATAAACTTTAAATTCTCTTTTGTTTTAGTACCGATTAATATTAAAAACCTAATTTATAAGCTTAAGTCTTTATTATTAATAAAAAAGCCGTTAATAAAGGCGTATACCTTAGCGAATCGCAAATCGATAAGTATATATCGTAAGCCTCTCTTTTAGTTATTTATTTACTATTAAAAACGTAAATTTAAGGCCTTAGCCTCCTCTATAGACGGATTTTAATATTATACCGCGATAAAGAGATCAAACGTAGCCTTTAGTTAATATATTGTCGTAATATATACTTTGTGAGCGCGTTATTTTCGATAGGCCTTTTTATAATCTTTTTACTTAACGTTAACGACTTTTAATTTTACTTTTTATTCCTTTTAAAATATATAGAAATCGTTTTCCTTTATAATAATAGTACAACTATTAAACGTGACTGATTTAAAGGGGTTAAGGACTTATATTGACTTAATTAGAAAACCGGCTTTTATGATTTATTTTTATTTTGTCTTTAAGAACTCGCTATTTTTTAAAATAAAAGTATCGTTCGTTTACATTTTAATTAGTTTAAAATAAGGGTTTTATTACGTAAATATTAATAAATAGGGGTTAAATGTAAAGGTTTTTATTTATAGATTCTCTTAATAATATTTATAATACGTATTAAATTAATAATTCCCTAATTCCGGAATGCTATATAACGAGAGTATTATTATAAATACTATTTTATAGGAAAACTCGTCCATAATCTTTACCGGTGGCCACGCGAAAATCTTCCGAAGGAGCTTAGTATTAGCTTATATATATGCCTAAGTAATATCACGAATTACTAAGGTCGATTCGGTATTGTTTTTCATTTGTTTTAATATTTTAATAAAAGCCGCTAAGTAAATAAGGAGTCGTTAATTAATTTATTAAATTATTAATAATTATATTAAAATATCTTTCTTTTCTTTATTATTAAAACACATGATTATTAACCTTGACTTCTCTTATAATATAAAAGTCTCCTTATCTTTAATCTCGTCTATTATACGTAACTTAAATATTCGATAGCCTTTAAGTCGTGAGTCGCTTTAATCGATTAGTATAAAAACACCTCTTTTTATAAGTGCCTCGTATTCTGTCCTTTAAGATTATTGGAATAATAAACCTAGCGTTTTAATCTTGCCCTTAGCTTATAGTTTAATAGCGAGCTCTCGATCTCTAGTCTTCTTTTCCGTAAGAAACGCTTTTATATTAAAATTATCGTTAAATACTTAAATTCTTAAAATTAATTATATAAAAGGTAATTTAATTGCGATTCGGTGGGTTTTTAGTGTCGTTTTAAATAAATTATTAACTCGTAATCCCGGCTTATAAGATTCTTTTAATAAATTTTCTTTTTAAGGTTTAACGTTTAATATATTTATTTTAAATAAACGTATAAAAATTAATTTAAAGGTTTTAATTTTATTATTATTTATTTTAATCTTATACGTCTTTCTCTTTATTCTTAAGAAATTATACGAGCTTTTTTACTTCTTCTTTTCCTTTTATATTATAATTTAATCTTTAATTTAAAAGTTATATATATAAGTTATTATAAGACTATTACGCGTTTTTAACGCGTTATTTATTTATTAGTTAGCTTAAATCTTACGAATCTCTTTTATAACTTTCTTAATAATAATAGCGCGTTATTTAATAAACGAATTTAATAAGTTTATTTTAATTAATTTAAAGTAAACGCTAAAAATAAATAATATAAAAATAAGGCCTTAAGGACTTATTATATTATTAATTACTTTTATAATTATTTATAATTTATCTTTATTACTTAATTTTAAGTACTTTTCCGTAATAATTTTATATATTTAATAAAAGAAGCGGCAAAATCGTTTTACCTTTTTAATAAAATAATATGTTTTTATAAGTACGAGTTTCGGCGTCGTCCTTATTAATTTTCAAGAGCTCTTAAACTCCTTTAAATTAAAATTAGTCCCGTAATCGTAAATTACGTAATTAAAAGGGCCGAAGTAAATGTCCATTTATGCCGACTTAAGTGCGTTAAATATAGACCGAGTCGTAGCCGATTTAATAGCCTTTTAAAGTAGTTTTACTTAATTAAACCCCGTGCTCTTATTAATTATATAAAAGACTTATTTAACCCCTAATTAAATTATATTAACGTAAACTATATAATTAAAGTTAACGTTATCTTTTAATTTAAATTTAAACCTTTATAAAGCTTTTTTATGCCTTTAGTAATACTTATATAACTCCTTAACCTTTTTTATTACTTTAGAATTAGGATTATAATCGGCTTAATTTAATAAGAGCTTTAAACGCGCTACCGTAAGGTAGCCAAACCGCTTATAGAATCGTTTAATCTCCGTTTTTATAAGGTAACACGTGTTAATTGTCCCCGTTAAAAAGTTAAGAAGTTAATTATAACGATTTAAAAGAAGCCACGTATAACCTTTCTTTCGAACAATTAAGTGTTTTTTTTATTTTAAATTAACACGTTATTAAAGTTATTATATTATATATTAAGCTTATTTAGTTATTATAAATAAACTAAAAACGATATATTTACGTTTATAATTATGAATTCCATCTTATTAATAAGAGTATTAATTATTATAATTCTAAGGGAAGGTCTCGAACCGATATTAAATATAATCCGATTCGTTCTTATTTAACTTATATTAAATTTAATATTTTAAATTTATTATAACGCTTATAATAAATTAATACCGCCGGTGTTCTTATTAAACGCTTTCGTATTAATTAATAAACTTTAAAAGAATTTATTAATTTATTATATTATATATACTTTAAAAGTAATAAATTTTATAATTATAGCTTTTAAAATATAAATTACTTTTCGCTCCTTAAGTTATTAAAGCACTTTTCGTGCGTTATACTTTTTCTTATTTATTATAAATATAATCGTATAAAGTATTAAGCCGTCGCTTTTTTTATTTACGTTTAAATAATTTAAATTAATAATAGAATCGACTTCCGACAACGATTTTAATTTATAATAGTTATTATAATCTTTAAAAGAAATCTAAATCTTATTTAAATTAAAACCGTTTCCTTTTATATATATTAAATATATTTTAAAAGAAGAATCGTTAACTTTAAGGCTTTTTGTCTTTTAATTTATAAAGTATTTTACTTTAAAAGTAACTTTTTTTTTATTTATATAACAGCTATTATAATAATTTAATTTCTTATAAATAATATAGCCGGAATAATTAAGTTTTAATTTAAATTTATTTTTACGTTTATTTTTAAATAAATACTTAATTTTTTAATTTAAATAATACGCGTTACTTTTTACAACGTGATTTTTATGTCGATTTAAGCTTATTTTAAAATACTTATAGCGTTAATTTAAATTATACGTCACTTTTACGTTAATCGCGTTTCGTAAACTATTTATAAGAATAAGAAAAGTTAAAAACACGTTAAAAAGTATTATTTTAAAAAAAGAATTACTTAATATTTCCTAAATTATCTTATTATATAACGTTTAATTATTCCGTATATACTTATTCTTAAGACTTAATTATATATATTATAATTCTTTAACGAAGTTTTTTAATTAAATTAATATTAATTTGCCGCGTTAATAATTAGCTTTTTAAAAATCCTTAAATTTAAAGTTAAACTATCGGCTAAAGAACCGCTAAACTCGCTCTTCTATTTTAAAATGATTACACGTAACTTATATTAATTAATTAAACGTATATTTTTTGTTTTATAAATAATAATAATAATAATAATACGTATTCGCCTCGTCTCGCATTATAAAAGGAAAAGCTCTCTTTTAAATTACTTCAGAAACTTTAACGGTCTTTATTCTCTTTAATCGTTCGACGTAGACTCTATAGAATCTAAGAGCGTCACAAAAATAAAGTCTTTCTTATTTATTAATCATTTTAAGTTAGTCGATTATTTATTCGCTAAAGAACTCGTAAAAGTCTTAAAAAAGGAATTCTCTTTTAACTTATTTATTATAAAGGTTTTTACGGAAGTCTTTTAAATACTTTATTAAGTCCGCGGAAAATTCGTTTATTAATTAAGTTTTTAAAGCTTAAAATATAATATTTATTTCGTTTTCTTTTCCGTTATTTACCGGAATTAATTCTCTTGCTTTTAATATAATTTCAGTAAGTCTACGGAAATGAAGTCTTATATTAAGAGGGTTTATATTTAATTTAATAATTATTAAAAAGTAACTATCGTATTAAAATTAGTATTTAATAATATCGTCGAGACGCTCGACTCTTTATAACGTCTAAAAGCTAAGAAGATTCTCCTTTTTAATTAATTTAAATACAAAAGCGAAGCTAAAGCGTTAAAATCTTGACTTCTCGCGCTATTAGCGATTTTAACTCTTTAATATTATAACTTTGCCGTTTTATAATACTTTAAGTAAATCACTAATTAATATTAATATAATTATATTAAAATATATAATAATAAAATTATTTAAATAAATATTAATATTATTAAATGATTTTAAAAGTATTATAAAGTATATTCTTTTAAGATAAGAGTAAAGCTTTATATATATATATATACCGGTCCGGAACCCCACCGAAACCCCACCGTTTCGGCCTTAAGCTAGGGTTCCATATCGGTAAGAATCCCTACGGACCAACAAGTTTAATAACGAGCTCTTAATCTTTAATCTCCTTTTCCGTAAGAAACGCTTTTATATTAGAATTATCGTTAAATATTTAAATTCTTAAAATTAATTATATAAAAAGTAATTTAATTACGATTTAATAAGTTTTTGGTATTATTTTAAATAAATTATTAATTTATAATTCTGACTTACGGGACTCTTTTAATAAATTTTCTTTTTAAAGTTTAACGTTTAATATATTTATTTTAAATAAATATATAAAAGTTAATTTAAAGGTTTTAATTTTATTATTATTTATTTTAATCTTATATATCTCTCCTTTTATTTTTAGGAAATTATACAAGCCTTTTTACCCTTTCTTTTCCTTTTATATTATAATTTAATTTTTAATTTAAAGGTTATATATATAAGTTATTATAAGACCGTTACGCGTCCTTAACGCGTTATTTACTTATTAACTAGCTTAAATCTTACGAATTTTTTTTATAGCTTTTTTAATAATAATAGCGCGTTACTTAATAAACGGATTTAATAAGTTTATTTCGGTTAATTTAAAATAAGCGCTAAAAATAAATAATATAAAAATAAAGCCTTAAGGACTTATTATATTATTAATTACTTTTATAATTATTTATAATTTATTCTTATTATTTAATTTTAAATACTTTTTCGTAATAATTTTATACGTTTAATAAAAAAAGCAATAAAATCGTTTTATCTTTTTAATAAAGTAATATGCTTTTATAAATACGAGTTTCGGCGTTATTTTTATTAATCTTAAAGAGTTCTTAAACTCTTTTAAATTAAAATTAATCTTATAATTATAAACTACGTAATTAAGAAAGCCGAGGTAAGTATTTATTTATATCGACTTAAGTACGTTAAATATAAACCGAGCCGTAGCCGATTCAATAGCTTTTCGGAATAGTTTTACTTAATTAAATCCCGTGTTTTTGTCGATTATATAAAAGACTTATTTAGCCCTTAATTAAATTATATTAACGTAGATTATATAATTAAAGTTAACGTTATTTTTTAATTTAAATTTAAATTTTTATAAAGCCTTTTTATGCCTTTAATAATACTTATATAACTCCTTAACCTTCTTTATTACTTCGGAATCGAGATTATAGCCGGCTTAGTTTAATAAGAGCTTTAAACGCGCTACCGTAAAGTGACTAAACCGCTTATAAAGTCGTTTAATTTCCGTCTTTATAAAATAACACGTATTAATTATTCTTATTAAAAAATTAAGAAGTTAACTATAGTAATTTAAAAGAAGCCACGTATAACCTTTTTTTTTTAAATAATTAAGTATTTCTTTTTACTTTAAATTAATACGTTATTAAAGTTATTATATTATATATTAAGCTTATTTAATTATTATAAATAAACTAAGAACGGTATATCCGCGTCTATAATTATAAATTCTATCTTATTAATAAAAGTATTAATTATTTTAACTTTAAGGGAAAGTCTCGAATCGGCATTAAATGTAATTCGACTCGTTCTTGTTTAATTTATATTAAATTTAATATTTTAAATTTATTATAACGCCCATAACTAATTAATACCGCCGGTGTTCTTATTAAACGCTCTTATATTAATTAATAAATCTTAAAAGAATTTATTAATTTATTATATTATATATGCTTTAAAAATAATAAGTTTTATAATTATAACTTTTAAAATATAAATTACTTTTCGCTCCTTAAATTATTAAAGCACTTCTTATATATTATATTTCTTTTTACTTATTATAAATATAATTATATAAAGTATTAAGCCGTCGCTCTTTTTACTTACGTTTAAATCGTCCGAATTAATAATAGAATCGACTTCCGACGATAATTTTAATTTATAATAACTATTATAGTTTTTAAAAGAAGTCCGAATTTTATTTAAATTAAAACCGTTCTCTTTTATATATATTAAATATATTTTAAAAGAAGAATTATTAACTTTAAAGCCTTTTACTTTTCGATTTATAAAGTATTTTACTTTAAAAATAGCTCTTTTTTCGTTTATATAACAGCTATTATAATAATTTAATTTTTTATAAATAATATAACCGGAATAATTAAGTTTTAACTTAAATTTATCTTTATATTTATTTTTAAATAAATACTTAATCTTTTAATTTAAGTAATACGCGTTACTTTTTACGACGTAATTTCTGTGTCGATTTAAGCCTATTTTAAAATACTTATAACGTTAATTTAAATTATACGTTATTTTTACGTTAATCGCGTTTTATAAACTATTTATAAAAATAAAAAAAGTTAAAAGCGCGTTAAAAAGTATTATTTTAAAAAAAGAATTACTTAATATTTCTTAAATTATTTTATTATATAGCGTTTAATTATTCCGTATATATTTATTCTTAAGACTTAATTATATATATTATAATTCCTTAACAAAGTTCTTTAATTAAATTAGTATTAATTTACTACGTTAATAATCGGCTTTTTAAAAATCCTTAAATTTAAAGTTAAATTACTAATTAAGGAACCGCTAAGCTCGTTCTTTTATTTTAAAATGATTACGCGTAACTTATATTAATTAATTAAATATATACTTTTTATTTTATAAGTAATAATAATAATACGTATTCGTCTCGTCTTATATTATAAAAGGAAAAACTCTCTTTTAAATTACTTTAGAAACTCTAGCGCGTTAATAAAAGTTAATAAGAATATATAACTTCTCGTTTAAATGGTCTTTTGTCTTATTATATTAAAGCTCTTTAATATATATTTTTAACAACGTCGTTAAAGACTTAGTTTAAGATTTTAAGAAAGGTTTTATAATAAATTAAGAAAGAGGGTCCAAATCTTTACCGTTACTTATTAATTCCGAGGTTATTTTAAATAGTAATATTAATCTGTCTCTTAAAATAAATAGAAGTACCGGAGTTAAGTTTAAAAGTAAAGTATTATCTAATCTTTACTAAAGTAAACCTTTTATAAGGCCAAGGATAGGAGATAGCGATTCCTTTTTTACTTTTACAAGCGCCGGAGGAATTACGTTATATAAATCCTCCTTTATATTAATTATTATAATATATTATAAAATCGTAATATCTTAAATGCTCTATAATATATACGTCTCTTAACCTAAAGTTAATATTTTAACTTCTGGCGTTTATAAAATTAGTCGTATTAACTTAAAACTCTTAATTTGCCCGTCTTGTAACTGTAGCTCGTCTTATATATATTCTGGTATGAATTTAAGGTGTAATTGAGCTTAGTCCCGAAGCTAGTCTTGCGGCCACCTATTATATAATGCCTAAAGTATTACGTATAGCGCTTTAACGGTCTCTATTTTTTTTAACCGTTTAACGTAAACTTTATAAAATTTAAAAGCGTTATAAAAATAAAGTCTTTTTTATTTATTAATTATTTTAAGTTAATTAATTATCTATTTATTAAAGAATTCGTAAAAGTCTTAAACAGGAATTCTTTTTTAATTCGTTTATTATAAAAGTCTTTACGGAAGTCTTTTAAGTATTTTATTAAGTCCGCGGGGAATTCGTTTATTAACTGAGTTTTTAAGGCTTAAAGTATAATATTTACCTCGTTCTATTTTTCGTTATTTATTAAAATTAATTCTCTTGCTTTTAATATAATTTCTATAATAATGCCGTTTTAATATAATTCCGGTAAGTCTACGGAAATAAAGTCTTATATTAAAAGGGTTTATATTAACTTAATAATTATCGAAAAATAACTGTCGTATTAAAGTTAATATTTAATAATATTATTAAGACGCTCGGCTTTTTATAATATTTAAAAGTTAAAAAGATTCTCCTTTTTAATTAATTTAAATACAAAAGCGAAGCTAAAGCGTTAAAATCTTGATTTCCCGCGCTATTTACGATTTTAACTCTTTAATATTATAACTTTGCCGTTTTATAATACTTTAAGTAAACTATTAATTAGTATCGGTATAACTATACCGGGACATATAATAATAAAGTTACTTAAATAAATATTAATATTATTAAGTGATTTTAAAAGTATTATAAAGTATATTCTTTTAAGATAAGAGTAAAGCTCTTTATATATATATACCGGTCCGGAATCCCACCGAAACCCTACCGTTTCGGCCCTAAGCTAAGGTTCCGTATCGGTAAGAATCCTTACAGACTAATAATAAGTATATTAACGACTTATTTAAGTATTAATAATAGTTAGTCGACTACCGCCTGCTTATTATAAAACTATGCCTTATTAAAAATAACGTTTTAAGTACGTATTACACGCTTTAGCTAAGGTATTTAAATCCTATATATATATTAATTGCGTAGTAGTCAATTAAGTATTTAACATACCCTCTAAGGTTAACCTTAAAGCCTTTCTTATTACGGAGAGCTTATTAGTCTTTAATTATTGCGTAGGCTTTAGCGTTATATATAAAGATATTATTTTAGTTAAGCTTTAAATCGATTAGTAGTTTTTTTATTACTTCTAAGTCGTATTATTGAAAATATTATTTAAATTATATCTTTAGCACTTTATTTAACGATTATATGGCTCTTTTAGTAAGTGGCGATATATTATAAAGATACGTAGCTATTAAAACAGCTTCCGGCTATAACTTAAATAATAAATTAGTATTTATTATTATTTTTAAGGCTTTAGCAATAAGTTCTCCGCCAGCTCTTTTTACACCTTTATTCGGCTTATATATATAAACCGGAGTAAGCTCTAGCTTTTTGCCATTATTTAATGCCTATTAATTATATTTAGTCTAGTATTTTATATTAATTACCGACGTGTCGTTATTAGATTTAATTTTATATATAATAAAGCCGTATTAACGTTTAGTTTATATTTTAAACGTCTTAAGCACGCTTATAATAAAGTCTTAGGATTTATTAATAAGCGTAAATATAAAAAGCTTTTTATTATATTTGTCTTTAATTAATAATAACTAATATATCTTATTATAACTTATAAAATAATTAAATAAGTTTTATGTGATTCTAAAGAAAAGTCTTGAAGACTTATTATTTAACTCTTTACGTAATAATTATTAACTTAAGTACGTTATAATATAACTTTCGCATTTTATACGCGTGATTTCATCGATTTAAATATTATATATATACTTTATTAAAGCTTTTAAAGCTATTTTACCGAGGTAACCGACGCGTAAGTGTCATATTTATGCTGTGTCGCTCCGGGGTCGTAGGAAACTACGTATTAATTAAAAAGTATACTTTTTAAGAAGGTGTAGTCGTTTATTAATTATTAAGTATATTATTATAATAAAAGTTTTACGAGCTTTTATAAAAGTATATAGTTATGGAGAGCGCGAGTAGTTATTAATAAGTTTATATTTAAATATTATAAGGTTTTACTTACGCTATAAGTTTCTTATTATATGGCTATTTTCAGCACTGTTTACTCGTAAAGTCGTATTAATATTATTATATTATACCCTCGACTGTGCGAGAAGGCTTTTAAAAATAATATTAACGTTAAACTCTTCTTTAATAGCTACGTTACTTAATATTAAATTTTAAGTATATAGTCCTTTAAGATTATATAAAGCGTTTTCAAAGATGCGTATATTTTTATTAGTAATTAATAAATTTAAGGTATTAATATTAACTATGTTTTTTATAATACGTTTAAAACTACTGGAGACAAGTTTATTAATATTATTAATTAAGTAAGTAGCACCGCAATTATTAATAAACGTATTATTTAATAAAGGGTGGCGTTAAAACTCTATAATAATATAAATATTAAGGCTTAAAGCATTATTATAGAGTATGTCGTCAAAGAGCTTTAGGTCGATTATAATTATATTAATATTTAAATCATTTTATAAAGCTTTGCTTTTACCTTTATTATTTATAAATATAATAGCATTAGGTGATTTAGCATTTATAATAAGTTTAAAGTTATTATTATAATTAGCTCCGGTAATTTTGGCGACTGCAATATATTTTTATTTTTCTTTAGTTATGGCTGTCTTAAGCTTTTTAAAGTCTATAGTTTTTAACTTTTTATAAGTTATTAATACTTTATTAATATTTAATATATACTTTATGCTTTTAAAAGTCGTTCCGTTAATTATATAACGTAGTCTTTAATACTTAAGCGGCTTAAAGAAATGCTTATTATTTATATTATATAAGTATAAATTATCTTAACTTTAAGAGCGAGATTTATTAAAGTTTATATTCGACGCACTAATATTAATTCCTTTAAGAGTTAAATATTAACCGCCACCTCCTACTTAACGCTTAGGCTTTTTAAATATAATATGCTTTTAGTTTATGTCGAGGAGTACTTACATATAATTATTAAGAATAAACTTATACTCTTTTTTAAGTTAGTCGTCGCGTATAATTATATTAAAAATAAGATTTGCTTAATTTAAGTATATATAAGCTCTTATTATACGTAGTCACTTCTTTAGAGCTATAGTACTTTTAACGTTAAGTATATTATATACTTTAGCATTTCTATAAGCTTTTAAGAAGTCTTTTATTTATTAATTAACGTTAACTTTTCTTTTATATACCTTTTTTAAAACTTTATTATGTTTCGTAATTATAATAATAAAAATCGACGATTTTAACGGTATTATATCGCGCTAAAGTATATTAATTAACGATTATATACTTAATTCGCTTTTGCCGGCTAGTTCCTTAATCGCAGAGTTTAAAAGTAAATCGTCTACCGTTTTAGAGAATTAATTATATAAAGCCATATATTTATTATTTTAACTCGTCTATTTAGTTAGCGTATATTAATACTCTTTAGTTTATATTATATAAATCTATTATATTTCTGCAATTGTCGAGTGAAAAGGTAAATTAGCTTTTTTTAAATTTATTCTTTTTATTAAGGCATTTTTGTCGAACGACTTAAGCGTTAAAGACGGCTATAAGTTTACTGCTTTTTAAGTTGTAATATTAACGTAATACTAATTTAATTATGTCTTTGTCACTTATTAAGCGGTGCTCTTAAGCGTTAGAGCATTTAGTCGGAGTTTTAGAATATGGCCTATTATAAAAGCGGTAAGGTTTATTATATTTAGTGTACTTATAAACGTAGTATAAAAATTTAATTATAAGTGTTATATTATTTAATTCTTCCGTGCCTTTAAGGTATAGTCTATAAATAGTTTTAAAAGTGACATTATTTATTTAAGGTATATTAATAATATAGCGTCGAAAATATCTAGTGGTTTAAGAGTTATCGACGAGTTTAAAGAGTTATAATAGCTTTTAAATAACGGTATAAAATGCCTCTATAGAGCCACGTCGGCGTGTGTATACAACTAGGAAACTTTTATAGCTTACAGGGCTTATAACTATTATGTAACATACCTTAAGGCTCTACAGAGGCGAATATTAGGTTAATTAAAGGCTACGCAGTTGCGTATATATGACTGTTGTTATATTATTATATATGGCGCGTATAAACTCCTTAAATAAAGGAGCTTACTATTACGAACGCCCCGCGTCCCGTGATACTGGACCCGGGACAGCGTAATACTTAAGACCGTAGGCTTAAAAGGGTAAAGGTCTTAGGAAAAGTATATTAAGAAAGTATTACTTTTAAAAGCATTCTTTTAAAAAACTCTAATACTTAAGATTTTATAAGTCATATATTATATAAATGTTATTATTAATAAACGAACTAAAAAGTAAATAAGCCTCTAAATTACGCGACTCCCTTACGTAATAAACCGCTAGACCGCTAAAGTCTAGAGGTTTAAGACCGACAGAACCTAGCGGTCTTAGCGGTCGTATAATATAAAGGTTTTATAAAAGACTAGCACGTCTACTATTAAATAAGAGCTTTATATTTAATTAAAAATAATATCTCAATTATATTAGTCATTGTTTATTTTACTATACGTAATACACTTACTTTTCGATTATTAAAATTAATATAACCCACCGTATTTACACCGAGTAAATACACGGACCGTGACACTTACTGGCGCCATCGTTATAGTGCTCTTGATTGGGCTCGCTTAGCTAACCAACTAAAACCTGCACGACACTTTTCTTATAAAAGGAAACGCTTACTTTAATATATTTTTTGAATCCTTGCTTTTTACGTTAATCGTAAAGCTCTTAAATTACTAAAAGCCTACTTTACTTCTGTCCGATAATAATTAATATATTTTTAAGAATACGAATAATTTAAATAATCTTTTATGATAAGTTTTTAAGTTATTTCGCGAATTAATTTATATTCGGTTACGTAATATTTTTATAATAACTTCTTATACGTCTTTTATATTTATTCGTATTACCGTTTATCGAAATAATATCTCGTCGGCTAAGATTAGCTAAATATACGTTCGAAAAACGCTATTTTTAACGTCCGCCGTTCTTTAAGCGATGCGTAATTTATTTCAGAAGATTACCTCGTACTCTTCGCTTTACTACGGCTTTTAGCGCGAGATAATACTTAACTTAATATAAATAACCTTTATATCGACGTTTGTTTAATACTTAATATTAAAAGCCTCGCGAGTAAGATATTCTTCTTGCTAAGTAACTCGCCAGACTTTATATTCTTAAAATCTAAAGAATATTAATTTTAATAATATAATATTACTTTAGTATTACGAGTCTTCGCTTTTCTTAATATTAATTACATCTTTTAGATTTTATATTTTATATATAATCTCGAATACTCATTATTAAACGTATCGCTTGTCTTATTGAATCTAATCGCTAAACTCTGGTCTTATTATATGCTAGCGGATATAATTATCGTCCGTTTCGCTTTACTTATTATTCTTTTTATTACTATTACTTTTAATATAATTATTAATATAATTAACGTTGAACTCGTTTATTATTATATAACGGTAAGTAGCGCTAATTTAAATTTTCTTTAATAAAAAAATAAAAAGTATATCGGTAATATCATTCGCTTTTCGTCTTATGAAATTAATTTATTTCTTCTTAACTCTTGTTTTGCGGTATAAGCTTATTATATATCCCGGAAGACCGTATTTATAATATAGCTTCTTCTCGCGTCGCTCGTTTATGACTTCTTTCGATAATCTTTTTTATTATATTTTACTTTTTCTTTTCTTATAAATAACGTCGTACTTTATAAAATCTAATTATTAGTTATCTTTAAAATTATTTTATTATTAGCGCCTTTTATTTTATTAATAGCCAGATTACTTTTGGCTTCTTCTTACGTACGTATATTATTTATATTTAAACTCGTGTAAGCAGTTATTGATTCTAACCGTTTATTTACTAAGAGTAAGGATATCTCTCGCTTAAGGATTAATTTAAGTAACCTTTAATTAAATATAATCCTTAAACTCTCGTCGGTAATAGCTAATAAGCGATTAAGAGTTCTAGTTAATCTTATTAACGTGCTTTTAGAATTCCGTAATATAAGCTATTACGCTATTAACTTGCTTTAAGTTATATAAGTAAGTCTCCGCTGTCTTAACTTTATTAATATTACTAAATATTCGTCGAATCTCTTTTTAAATCCTTTTTAAATCTTAAATATAATTTATATAACGAGTATAGCCTTATAAGTATTTTCGTTTTCGAAGTAATCTTTAAAGAACGGCTTAATTTATTATATAACTTCGCTTTTAAAGTATAATACCGTTCAAAAAGCGTAGCTTTCGCTAATAAAGAAATTATTATCGTTAAAGTATTAATAAAGTTTTATTTAAAAAATAAAAGTCTTTAAGTCCTTTCGATTTCCTTAAAAAGTATTAAAAAGCTTAATCTTTAAAGTTTCTTTAAGTTTATATATTAAGTTATTTTAAGTATCGGGCATTTCTTTATTCTCGCTCTCTTCGCGGTTCTTCCTTTTAATAACGAGTGCAGATAATAAAAGTATAATAATAATACTGCCTCGTGAGTTAAGTACTTAGTTTTTAAGTATAAGAAGCAATATAATATACGTGAATCGGTACTTCTAACGAAAAAGTGCTTAAAGTATTACGATTCGCATATTTATTCGGTATAATATAATAAGTTATATTAATCTTAATAATCGAGAAGTAAATATATTACGTATAATAAAATAAATAATAACTAATATAATTAAGATATTATTTTTAATTAAATATAAAGCTCTTATTTAATAGTAGACGTACTAGTCTTATATAAAACTTTTATATTATACGACTACTAAAACCGCCAGGGTTTATTAGTCCTAAATCTCTAAACCTTAACGATTTAGCGATTTATTATTATAAAAAGATCGCATAATTTAAAAGCTTATTTGCCTTTTAATTATTTATTAATAATAATAATTATATAATATATAACTTATAAAATCTTAAATAATAAAGTCTTTTAAAGCGGTATTTCTAAGAGTAATACTCTCTTAATATCTTTTCCTTAAAACCTTCACCCTCTTAAGCCTATAATCTTAAGTACTTCGCTGTCCCGGGGCTAAGTGTCACGGGACGCGGGGCGTTCGTAACAGCCCCTTCGATTCTTTAGTTTCACTTCTTAAACGCGATAATATAGCGTTTAATACGCGACGTTATATATACGCGCGAGCTTTACAAAGTAAGGTTTTAGTAAAAAAGAAGAGTTATACTTTATAAGAGCTTTCTTAATTTGCTTTTCTTAAGCATAATCAAACGAGGTCTTGTCCGCGACGGCCCTCCGCAAGCTCCGGGGTCACGGGACCTCGCTTCGCCACGGTCTTTAATTAAAAGCTTTTTATTAAAAATAAAGAATTCTAGCTTTAAATAACTTTTGGTTTTATTTATTATATTTTATAAGATATTTTTATTAATATTTACTTATATTATTAATTTTCATTTTTAATCCGGCCTCTGCCGCTTCGCTAAAATCCTTATAATAAACGGCCCTACGCAAGCTCCGGGGTTTATTACGGATTTTGCCGAGACCTTAGGTGGTTATTAAAATTATTTATAAAAGTACTTATAAAACACTTATTAATTTATGAATAAATTTACTTAATAATATTACGACCTCCGATGCGCCTCGTATTACCGACACAGCTATTAAGGCTGCTTTAGTCACGTGAAGGCTACTTTAGTTAAGGCTGCTTTAGTGGCGCTCGACATCGCTCGTAGCATTGCCTTGGCATAACAACCATGGCGCTAGGCTTAATCGAGAAAGGCTAGGGAAACCCTTTGTGTATTTATATTAAAACTCCCTCTTATAAAATGCTCTCTTTTTCTCCTTGTCTTTTCTTCTTAATTCTAAGCGTAGCTTTAGGTCCAAATACAAAGCTATTTCTTGCACCGTATTAACCTCTAGCTAGCCGTAACAAATAACTTTTAATTTACTTTAATTTAAGAATTTACTTAGTTTACTTTTTAATTTATATTTATAATAATTAACGCTTTTAATACTTTTAATATTATATATGCCTTATATATTTTAAGTTATTAATTTTTATTTATATATATAACTTTATAATAAACTTTTTAGTTTTTATACTTTAATATATTATTATAACGACAGAATAGCTTCGGCTAAGTCAGGGGTCCGGAATAGGTCCGACTCCCCTCTGACTCCTTATATATATAACTCCCTCTTATATAATAGCTTTATAGTTTTTATATTTTAAGTATTAAGTCTATCTTTACTTTTAAAGCTCTTACGTCGTTATAATTGCGTATATTAATTACTTACTTTTATTACTTTTATTACTTTTATTACTTTTATTACTTTTATTACTTTTATTACTTTTATTACTTTTATTACTTTTATTACTTTTATTACTTTTATTACTTTTATTACTTTTATTACTTTTATTACTTTTATTACTTTTATTACTTTTATTACTTTTATTACTTTTATTACTTTTATTACTTTTATTACTTTTATTACTTTTATTACTTTTATTACTTTTATTACTTTTATTACTTTTATTACTTTTATTACTTTTATTACTTTTATTACTTTTATTATATTTTTTAGTAAAGTATATATTAACTTATTTATATTAATTTAAAAGAACTCTTTTTAATTCGCTAATGTTATTATTAAATTAATATTTATATAAAATTTTATAGAATTTATTTATTATTAAAGATTATTAATACGTTAAGCGATTTTAAAAGCTATTTATAAAGTGAAAAACTTATTAATATTTTTAAATTTATTATTTTATAATTATTTATAATTATAAAAACGTATTAAGAATCTTTTTATTTAAAGCCGTTTAATTTAATGTTATATATATTAAAGTTTTTATTTATATTATAAAAGTGTTATAACGGGGTTAACGTTAAAAGTTTATTTTTCACGTAATTAAATTACTTCTTATTATATTTAAGATAACTTTCAAAGTAATTATTACAGTCCGTATATTTACTTAATATAAATATAATAAATTATATTAATTTTAATAATTAAAAAGTAAGTGTATTACGTACGATAATATAAATAATAATTAATATAATTAAAATACTATTTTTAATTAAATATAAAGCTTTTATTTAATAATAGACGTATTAATCTTATATATTTTTTTTTTTAAATTTCTTTAAATTTTAAGATTTAAAAGATTTCTTAAGATTTTAAGATTTATTACGTAATATATAATCGTAGAAATTTCGTAATTATAAGATTACTTTTAAGATTATATTATAAATAAATATTTTAAATATAAATAAGTCCTAAGACTTTATTAACTCTTAAGAGTCGTGCTTTTAAGAATTATTTAATTTTTAAAATTATAATAACTTTTAAAACATTTCTTCTTAAGACTCGGTGGTCGCTTAAAAGCGTTTATAATAGTAATATCTTTTAAAAATAAAAACGATTTTTATTATAACTTTTGTTTTTAATTTAAATTATATTCCTTTTTTTCTTTAATAAATTATATTCTTTAAATATATAATATCTTTAATATTCGTTAAATAATATTTCTTACGTTTATTTTTTAACACTTACTTTATTACTTTTTTATTATATATTTAGTGTTTTCTCTTTTATAATATATTTAAAGTAAAATTATTAATAATATTATTAATAAATATTAATTAATTATAATTGCTATTACAACTAAAATATAAAAACTTAATATTTAATTAATTAATATCTTTTTAGATAGCGTATTTTTATATAGCGTGTGTTTATAGCGCGTTTTTATAAAGCGTGTATTTATATAGCGTGCGTTTATATAATATATTTAATATGTATTTATATAGCGTGTTTATATAGCGTGTATTTATATAACGTATTTAGTAATTTAGTTATTTAATAGATATTTATATAGCATGTTTTTATATATTATAGCTTTATATAACGTATATTTATATAGCGCGTATTTATATAGCGTTTATTTATATAATATATTTAATAATTTAGCTATTTATTTACTTATTTACTTATTTACTTATTTACTTATTTATTTATTTATTTATTTACTTATTTACTTATTTACTTAGCGTTTATTTATTATAATAATTAAGTAAGTACGTCGAAAGCATGTCAAAAGCACGTGGCGGCTACCCTCGAATACCCCCGGCCAGTAAACCGAGGATTTTGGTGTTCCTGCGGGTGGCTTGTGCGGGCGGGTGCGGCCAATCAGCGCACTTCACGTGACCAGTTTTTTTTAAAAAGTGATCCACAAATCGCTCAATATTATATAGATAAAAACATTTTAAAAACGCGTTTAAAATAGAAATCACAAGAGAAAGACGCGTTATATTAGTAGTACACTGAAGTTTAATAGCACTACTACTAAAAAAAATGTCTTTTTGGTATTTTTTTACTTTTTGGTATGCCTTACCTGAAGGCGCAGCTTTGCCGGAAGGTGGTGGTCTCCGATCCCACAATTAGTTTAGAAGGTGTATGCCCGTAACGTGCCCACGTAGAGTACGGAGGTACAGCGGTTAAGTGTTGTCATAGCACTAGCAAGGGTGTAGGTGACTTTACTGTAAATAGTAGTAACTAGGTCTACAAGCAAGGCATAAATTACTTAAGTGGTAAGAGAAAGTCAGTGCGTTCTTGAGATATTACTACTTCTAGTAAGGTCTTTGACACCCCTTGCTAGTGCTATGACAACACTTAACCGCTGTACCTCCGTAAGCAAGAAGCGTCTGAGCCCCCTGAGATATCCATGTGCATGGTGCGGGATGTGCACGTGACCGGGAAGACGAGTATTGTAAGCCTCGTTCGAAATGTTGGGAATAGGCTTAATCCTAAATCATTCACCGACACTCTCTGCTCTCTGCAATCAACAATGAACGCGAACCCCGTACCAACATGTCTACCTCAGCATCTTCCTCAATTTCTATTCCTGTCGCAGCTTCCCAACAGCCGCAGCAGCGAATCTTCACGATAAGCTGTACAGCCTGCCGACAGCGCAAAATCAAATGTACACGTATAAAACCATGCTTGCCGTGCCAGCAGGCAGGATACGATTGCGAATTCCCACAGCGTCAACGAACATTGCGCAAAACGAGGGGGAAAACAATACCACCAGCCAAGGTGGCTGATCTCGCAGACAGATTGGCTGGTGTCGAAGCGCTGCTATCTCAGATGATAGCTAAAGAAGAAGATAATGAGTCTACAGATCCACCAGAAGATGGTGATATGGTGACACCCGAATCGGATTCCATGTCCAACGGAGAGGAGCATTATGCTGGTTGTTCTTTTTGGAAAGCTTTATGTCTCCAGGTGAGTGTTATATTAGCCAGAACTGTGAAGCAGATCTACTGTGATCTTATATTTCGAGAAGCTAACATGTTTATTTTCAGATAGGAGGTTTACATGAGTTGATATCAGAGCCCTTGGAATACCCATACACAGAATCAAATACGTCTTCATCTCAAACTCCTGATCAGACCCGTGAAGGATTCTCGAACCTGATTGTGGGACAAAAGCCTTCCACGGCCTCCTTGATCTGCCCCTCTCCCGCACAAGCTTTAGCCCTACTGGACATTTTCATTTCCAATATTGACCCGGTCATCAAATTCTTGCACATACCCACTCTGCGAAAGCGCATCAACAATCAATTCTCCCTCCAGAAAAAACCGCCTAAATTGAGGCATATGGATGCCTTGATTGCAGCTGTGTTCTTTGCTTCGGTGACAAGTATGACGGAGGAAGAATGCCAGACATGCCTACAGATGTCCAAGGAGAGCGCAGTTACAGGGCTCAAATCTGCTGTTGAGGATAGCTTAGCCCGATCTCACTTCATGGGCCGGGCCGACATGACGAATCTGCAAGCTTTGATTCTCTTCATTGTAAGAATGCACGATTACTTCATTTGGAATGAGTTGGTTCCCAGTTGATACATGGACTGACCGGGTATAGAGCTGTCTTCGTTCAACGGACACGTCGAAAGCACCTTGGACTATGGTTGCAGTGGTTGTTCGTTTGGCCCACATGCTTAGTCTACACCGTGATGGTCAGGGGCTACAATTCACGCCATTTGAGGCAGAAATGCGGCGAAGGCTTTGGTGGCAGGTTGTTCTTCTTGATATGCGCGCCTCGGAAGACGTAAGTAGCCATTCCTTGAGCTCTCTTCACATCTTTTGATGTGACGACTCTTTCCAGAGACCACATAGCGCTCTGACCTTCTAGTTCCCTGATAATGGCCAGTACTAACTTCGCTCTAGTGGGGTTCCGACTTCATGATAACAGAGGATAGTTTCAACACCTGCGTCCCGACCAACATCAATGATTGTGATATGGCTATAAATGCCACGTCAACTTATGTTAATTGCGAAGGAGTCACGGAAATGACGTTTGGCTTGATGTTCTGTGAAGCCAGTAAGATGGTGAAACTATTCCATATTCCCCTCGATGAACGACAACCTCGGAGTCTTCAAGAGCGGCTAAAGATCGTTCTCGCTTGCCAGAAAGAACTCAACGAAAACTTTTTTCCAAATTATAAATCTGATGCGCCGATCTCATGGGCCACACATACGATTGGAAGACTCATTATCTACAAGGCATGGTTACTGGTTCATTACCCCATGAAACCCCAAGATTGGACTGCTATGGAGACTTCAGTTAAGCGCGAAGATCTACTCATGACTTCCACAATGATATTGGAGCTGTCACACAAGTTAGAATCGAATGAAGATATGAAGCAATGGCGGTGGTTGTTCGAAACTTATATTCCATGGCATGCGCTTGCAGTCACTCTGGTAGAGCTATGTGTGCAAAGCCCTTCGCCGCTGAAGAACAAGGCATGGGCAATTGTTGACATTTTGTTTGATGCATGGAGCCAGCGCGTTGTTGGTACCAGTGCTGGCTTTGTTTGGTTGCCTATCAAAAAGCTTCATGCCAAAGCGCATGAGATCCGACTCACGAGTGCTTCTAGCCCATCTCTAGAATCCGAATATCGTGACAACAATTCGCTCACTCTAGCCTTAACGCCTCAAGAATACGATGGTCAGACTTTTATGGAATACGCCCACCCTAGGCATGACATCAGTCAGGATACCACAAACCAACACGACTTCTGGGCCGCGAACCCAGACATGGCCTTGGATCTTGCACAAACTGATCTCAGAATCAGTACTTTCAACGTTGATGGCTGGAATTATGCACCGACCTACCATCACGATGACCCTTCAATGCACGCGAATTGGGCCGACTGGGATGATTTCATGCAGGATACCAGCGGGCTCATGGACCCTGGGTTTATACCCTGATCAGTAGAATCCTTTGAACATGGTCAAATGTTAGGACAATGGGGCTTTAGAATAATATATGTCTATGCCAACGTCCTAATGTACATGCTTCTATCTGTGCGATTGCAAACAAGCCATATGGTATCTAGCTACGAACACCCAAACATTCTAAAATCAACTCTCCTCGGCCGTTTCCACAACAGGCTCTGGTTTGGCCGCCTTGACGGAGGTGTGCTGCATAAGAGCGCAGCCAATCAAAGAAAGACAAGCTAAAATGAGAGCGAGCTTGAAAGTCTCGACAATTGCCTCGTTATACACGATGAGAACCTGGTCCAAGAGCTCAGGAGCCACAACATGATTCAGGTTTGTCGCTCCCGCATTGATGACTGTTTGTACATCAACTCCAGGAACTTCCTTCATCAGATTTGTGACCAGATGATTGTTGAAGATGTTGGTAGCCACCGATGCGAACACGGCTCCTCCAAACAATTGGATGAAGAGGATGATGGTCGTGCCCACGGGAACATCCTCCGGCTTCAAGATGCTTTGAACGGCTACGACTGGTTGCTGGAAGCCAGCTCCCGCACCAAATCCATAGATAACCTGGTATCCAAACCATTTGCCGAGCCCAGTATCGACCTTGAAAGTCATCATGAGACCCGCACCCACCGCCATGAATACTGTACAAAAGAAGGCCCAAGGTGTGTGCCAGCCAAGGCTAGTAATCATAGCGCCCGATATGATGGTCATGATAGTGACACCCAGAAGAAAGGGCAGATTTCGGATGCCGGATTCTACGGCGGAGACGCCTTGTACGGCCTGGAACCAAATAGGAATATAGTAGATCATAACGAAGAACGAGCCTCCAAAGCAAAAGGCGAATATCGTTGCAGCAATCTGTTGGCGATTTTTGATAATGCGTGGCGGTACTGTCGCCGTATCGCCTTTCCAGATCTGAATGCCAACAAAAGCCACCAAGAGAACCCCGAATAGAACCAGGAGAGCGATGATCCGACCGCTTGACCACGAATATTTCGTACCACCCCATTGCATAGCTATCAGAAGACACACGATTGCTGGCACGAAAGCCAGAGTGCCGATTGGATCAAACTGTGTTAGTCTTTGCGCGAGTCCAGAGGACCCCTTGGTCATCTGCGGTGGGGAGTTGAAGAAGAAGAACAGCACAACCATGGCCAGTCCGCCGATGGGCAGGTTGATATAGAAACACCTGTTGTTGAAAAAATCGGAGTTAGTATACTTGTGCTACAGAGTCTTGGAAGCAGAGTTACATGTCTCGGTAGTTGAAAGATATTGATACATCTGGAAAGATAGACTCCACAACATTGTTGAAAGCGAGAGTAATTATGCGAGAAGTTGGACTTACCACCTCCAGGTAACATGGTCACTGAAAGCACCTCCCATTAGAGGCCCAGCCACACTCGCAATCCCGTACATACCTCCTAGCATTCCAGTGTAAGCAGGACGTTTTGCCATCGGAACTGAGCATGCGATGATCACATAGGCGCCAGTGAAGATTCCTGCTGCACCGACGCCTGCAATAGCACGTCCCACGATTAGGGCAGTCGAGTTGGGGGCTACAGCGCAGACGAGCGAGCCCACTTCAAAGAGCACGCAGGCAATTAGGAAGACCCATTTGATGCTGTAAAAGGTGTAGAATTTGCCAAACATCAATTCGAAGGAGCAGGTCGTCAAAAGGTAGGCTGAGGCATACCAGCCTACGTCGGGGAGTGAATGGAAGTCGGCAGTGATCTTTGGGATGGCTGTGGCTATGATACTGTTGTCCTGTTGATTTGGTCAGTACTTGTTGCGGTTTGTGGCTGTATTCTGTCTGTTCTCCTTGGAGAGGATTCTCTTCTTACCAAAGCCACGAGGAAAATTGCGAGGCATATTGCTACACAAATGAGCAACAACTGATACCCTCCTGGATATTTAACTTCATCTCCGCCCAATCCCTCTTCCGCAGATAATTTCCCATCCACGGAATTATGAGATACTTTTGCTGGCATGATCTCCTTCTCAAGACCCTGAGAGGTCACATTGGACTCGTCGGAAGAATGTGTTGACTTCATTTTTGGTTCTACTGGTTAACTTCTCGGCGAAGAATTGGGAGTGAGATGAACGCAATGCCTTGTCGTCTCAAGGAAACTTCGAGCTTTGGGAAGAGCACGCAGAGGAAGTTTTTGGGTCCTGTTGTCGGTGGAGAAGTTGAGGAAGCAGCAGATACAGCAGCTGAGGTTGTTTATATTGGTCAAATATCATCTCGGAATGCAAGCGGAGACGCCAAAAAAAAAAATGCAAATGATCTGCAATAATGCTTGTGAATCTCCCTCCTCCTTACAAAGCATGCACGCCAGTCTGTCTTATTTTCTAGCTTATCTCAGGCATTTTTTAATTGCATGTACACCGTTGGATGGTTGCAGTTCTAAGCGTAGCCTTCTGCATTGGGAACGGTGCCTGAATACGGAGACTCCTTTGTGTGTTCGGACTCCAGCACACCTACGAGGATACCGAAACAGCGAATCAGAATACCCTGTACTGTTTGTAGGGTATTTATGCGCATGGGCATTACCGCACGACGTGTGCTACATGAGACTTTCTTCTGCACATGGGTTTGGTTCGCAGTCCGGTACGAGTGCTCTGGTTGGCTGCTTCGGTGTTCGGACTGTGTTGAGGGTAGGGTGTCGGTGCGCCTCCGTTGTTTTTTCCGGGTTCTTGCTTTAGCGCTTCGCTTAAATCGTCGGAAGCGAAGGAGGGGAGGGAAGGGCTGTGGAGAGGTACAGAACAAACTGGAAGACAACGCTCCGAAAGCTGATCGAGTGAACAACTGATGTATCATTATTTGCTCGAACTTGGAAATAATTGTAGAGGGAAGCCATTTTTACTTGATTGCGTAGTTAAATCTTCACTTTAACTCACTTCTCTCACTAACTCTCCTCTTATATTGACTTGGAAGAACGTGTATCATAGCATTTGGCTTGCTTCGCGCGCACTTGCATACTAAATCTAACTGAGAAATTTCCTCCCCCTTCAAGCGGAGGCTTCAATAAAAGCACCAGGGAAAGTCTTCACGTTATGAGCAAGTGGTCCCTTAGTGCGCAAATACTGCACATAAGCACCATCACTCATCAATTTGCCCTCAGCCTTCATCTTCAGGTATTCATCCCGCCTCAACTTCGTAAAGCCCCAATTCTTGCTTACGATAATCTTTTGTCTCCCCGGGAACTTGTACTGGGCTCGGCGGAGCGCTTCAATCGCATTTGCTTGGTAACGATCCAAGGTACGGACTGAGATCAGGATCTGCCCAATACGAACTCGAGCAACAATGCCGGCTGGTTTTCCCCACGCACCGCGCATACCGGTCTGTAGCCTGTCTGCGCCGGCTACGGTGAGCATTTTGTTGATGCGAACAACGTGGAATGGGTGAGCGCGGACACGTAGGTGAAAGGACTCTTTTCCGGCTGTCTTGACAAGGTATCTGATAAGAGGTATTAGCCAGGGCCCTGACTTCTTGTTCACCTTTGAGAAGATAGATCACTGCTCCGGGAAGAATACACTGACTTGTTTGCACAAATGCGAGCAGCTTCTAGGGCTTCGGAGCTCAGTTGTTCGAGTTCGTTGGACACCATGTGAATGCAGAGAGGAAAGTCATCGACATTGGCACGTTTACGTCCCAGGTCGAAGATCCGTATCTTTGGGTCTGCAACACCTCGATTGAACCTCGATTTGGGATAGGGCTGCAGCACTTGCGTCAGTATATATAAAAATCCTTCTAGGAGAGGTATTCCGTAGGCCACGTACCTTATTCTTGCAGTACCGATAGCATCTTGCAGGTCTTCGAGCCATAATAGTATAGTATTGAGCTTGTGATAGTGTATTGTAATGTGGAATGTGAAGTAAATGACAGGAAGACAATGGTTGAGGATGTTTGAAGACAGAAGATGGAACCTTCGGATTTAAATAAATTCAAGAAAGCAGGACAAGAACGCGAAAGAAGTAAAGAAAGAGAAATGAACTGATGGAAGACACATGATATATAAGCACTGGTACACTCATTGGCCCTTGTCTACCAGGTAGGTATGTAATCAATTCAAGAGGGAGGAAGCAGTTTAGGGATTACTACTTAAATAGGACTAGACCATGTCATAAAGATTTCAGATTTCCTGCAGATGCAAGTGACCCTTGTAGCCCCCTGTCTCTGTACCTAAGCGATTGTGGCTCAGGTTTTCTGCAGGTAGGTTTACCCCCGGGGGAATTTCCCCGTCTGCATGATGGCGGTCTAAACACGTGCAAATAAGTGTACCGAAATATCTCCACATCATCATCTGAGAATCTCTACCCTGCATCCCCGAGGCTCAGTACACTACGACACCAACAAGTAAACAAGGCCGCGGTCACCGAGCCACCATGCTGCAAATTGTTGCAATAACCATTTCGTGGCATGCTCCTTAAAGTTCTGTCGATATGTTCACCGCAGAATAGTCCTGTGTGTTTTTCTGTTATCATCCGTCCTTGGGCTCGTCATCAATCCGTGATCTCCTCTCGATTGAAAGCCTACCAACAGTGCAATACATCCACACCTCACTTACTGACCATGGCGCAACGCCCTCGAATCGCTTGTTTCCATGGCGGTGGATCGAATGAAGTGATCTTCAAAACACAGTGCCGCCAGTTGCAAAAGGAACTCGACAGCGTGCTTGAGCTGGTCTTCTTCAACGCTCCCTTCACGTCCGAACCTGGCCCCGATATCCTGCCCGCTTTCGCCACATATGCTCCGTTCCGAAGTTGGTTCAGAATAGAGGCAGAAACCGGAGAGCTCGCAGATGGGAGTGGATATGATGATCTTGGCAATGGTGGCTTGGAGCGTGTACGAAAGATGATGAGGGCAGTAGGACCAGCTGAGGAGTGGGTTGGAGTTATGGGATTCAGTCAAGGAACGAGAGTTGTGGGTGGACTATTGCTTGATCAGCAGCGTCGGGCTCAGGCTCGGGCTCGGGGTGAGATCTGCGAGCCCTGTGATATACAAATCAGATTCGGTGTGCTTTGTGTAGGTGGAGGTGCTCCAATGCTACCGACTTTGAATGGGATAAAGGCGCATTCAGAAGAAGATCTAATAGCAGTTCCAACTCTGCATTACCTTGGATTGCGCGATATCAATTTGCCACGAGGGAAGATAATCTTGCAGAAATACTATGATGCGAGTTCGGCGAAGCTGTGGGAGCTGGATTATCATCATGCGATGCCATGGGTCAAGTCAGAGAATCTTGAATTTGCTTGCCTGATTAAGAATATGTACAGCATCACTCGATCTTGATATCTAGGGAGCAAGAAAATACGGAAATACATTAGCAAATTTAGCACGGTTCTCCTTCGCTCTCCCCCGCTCAATTTCCTGTTCTTTTCTCTAGCAAAGCTACCTCAATCAGCTTACTTAAACGTGTTGCATTCTCATTTTTCATCATGCTGAAGTGGTTTGCGTCCGTTGCGCAGCTGATGGAGATTCGATCCTCGGGAAGCAAAGTCTCCCAACCACAAGGGCCAAAGTCGACACGGGCCTCAGTCAGGAATTTCAACCCCTCAGGGTCATCTGGTTGCCTGTCAAACTTGGGGTTACAGTGCCGATCGATAGCATCAGAAGCCCAGATGATCTGTGTGCGAGGGGCTCGATACGCCGGTTCCAAAGGAGTTCCGTAATAAGAATGTAGACTGTCTACACACGCCTCGAAATGCTTAATCAACCAGGGTGGCGGTGCCTTCCTCACACCATTCTTAACTTCTCCCAGCAGCCCGATGCGTTCACAGTACTCGAAGTACCGAGTGGGAAGATGATCGAGCCCACGCGGAACTGGACAATCGATCAAGATCAGATCTGTGACGCTCTCATTTGCTGCTACCAATCTCTGGGCGATGTGGTAAGCAAATATACCACCAACAGACCAGCCGCCGAGTGCATAAGGCCCGTGAGGTTGCCGACGCTGGATCTCATCGATGTACATGTCGCAAACCTCATCTGTCGGCATTGTATATTGTTCGGGCGTTTTCATGTAAGGACAATTGACGCCTATGACAGCCACAGAGGGATGGATGCGTGGAAGTGATGCGTAGGAGGACGCGGATCCAGATCCGTCAGGCAGGAGGAAGAGAGTCTTGGTAGTAGTTGGCGTGCTTGGATTTCCTTGCAGAAGAAGTGATGTCGCTGCGGCGGTTGGGCAAATGACAGACTGGGGCGGAGTTGACGGTTTGGTTGACAGCGCCGATGAAGGCTTGGAGTCATCGACTGACGAAACAGAGGTGGACCTCTCTTCGGTGCTTTCGTTGCTCAATGAGCCTTCGTCGCTAGTTTCTTCGCCAGCCTCGCCATCGTCATGAAACATGGATCGGAGGACTGCATCATTGCCGGAAACGGTCTTGAGTCCACTCGGTCCTGCTCCTGCTTTCTCCCAAAATTCTTGCAGTTCTATCACCGTGGGATAGTCGAGGAACACCGTAGACTCATGGTCGAGTCCCAGTTCTTCACGAAACCTGCTTGCGCAAAGTAGAGCAAGCAGAGAGTCGACTCCCAACTCATGGAATGCTGTGTCCCCAGCCAATTCTGCAATTGGGACCCCGCTCTCTTCAGATATGATGTTCAACGCTTCAGACCATGAGCTTGCCTGATCAGCAGCCGAATCAGGCACATCAGCCATGTTCAAATTTATCCCAGGAGCTTGGCTCGAAACGACCTTGGATGTGTCTGTTTTGGCTGTCTGTTTATCGTCCCGGGTCGAAACGATGTAATCCATGAGTCTCCGAGGAACTGCCTGTGCTTTGACGCCTTTAAACGCAGCGACTACTTGCTCCCCCTCGAAGACGGTCATATCGCCAGTATAAGTTCCTTCCTTATCTGGACCGCTCATCTTGACGTACGATTTGTATGTCTTCTCCATCGAAACAGGCTTGTAGAAATGAAGAGAAGTCCACCCATGGTTCACAAACACCTCTTTGGCCAAATCCGATGTGTCGTTCGCATTCATGGTGAACAAAGCGGGCTGGCCAAAGTTGTCAATGAGATGAGGGTTTACATGGAAGACTCCCTTCTTGTCTGGCTTTTCGAATCTCACGAGGGACACAGCTTCAAGGTTCCTGCTGTCAAGAATGCATTCTTCGACTCCTTTGAACTCGTCGTCGTAGGAAGCTAAGGATTGCACCACCAAGTAGCTGGAATTCTTGTGCATCTTCTGAACTCGCGAATCTGTGAGAAGGTTTCCTCGCAACTCATCCATTCGCTTCAAGATCGTAGGGGCCTTTTCTTGAACATCCCAAATTGCCGCCTTGATTTCGGGAAAAGTGATGGTACATTCGGCATGCTTGGTTAACTTCTTGCCCTCAGGAGTGACGCTGTAAAACTCGACTGCACCCTTTCCACCTTCTGTATTCAGCATAACACGACACCGAAGATACTGAGGTCCGCTTCCCTTAGGCTTTGCAACCAGCGGCTTTTGCACATCCATGTATTGAACATCGACTAGACAATTTGCCCATTTTGGGTCTTGCCTCCGGAGGTAGTCACCAACTGTCAGAGCAATGTCTGCATACACAGAGGGTGTGCAGAGAGCGACTCCATTGACTCGATGACCGCGGACCATCGGATCTAGGTCTTCTCGCAGAAGATCTGATTCCACAACGACAGTTGTCATCTTGCCTTCGATCTTTTCATCCACGAGCCTTTGCACGCTTGTTGTGGAGAGCGGTGCAGCCTCAGGTTGCTGCAAGAATCCTGCGTCACCCTTGTAGAGAGACCAATCATTAACATACTGCATCCAGTAATTCTTGAGGTCCCAGTTGTAAGCTGGCAATTGAATTACCGAGAGGGATGCCGTAAAGTCGCGATGGTATTGATCCCATCTGATCTCAGCTCCAGCTGAGTGCAAGGTGGAGAGACTGCTGGTCAAAACTTTCCAAGTGTCTTTATTACGTTGCAGGGTTGGCAAGACAGTGATAGAGCCGAGGTTGGTTCTCAAAAGACCACTGACAACAGGATGGGGACCAATCTCGATCCACGCTGTATTGTCTTTGAGGAGTCCTCCTCTGGCGCTCTCGATTGCAGCCACGAAATTGACGGCTTCTCGGCAATGCCTAGCGAGATACTCAGAGTTGAAAACTCCGTTTTCTTTCACAACAGTACCCAGGAGTGGGCTCAATACTGGTACTCGTGGTGTGTTGAATGTTACTCCCCGAGCAGCGTCTTGGAATTCGTCAAGAATAGCTTCAACCTGAGATGAGTGGAAGGCAAATGGGACTCTCAGTCTCGTTTTCTTACATCCGTTGACGGCTGACAACAAATCGAGCACCTGGTCAATTTCGTCATTGGTACCACTTAGGACCGTTTCTCCTGTGGCGTTGATGCAAGCAATCTCGTACGGCATTCCCTTCAGCAACGTCTGGATGTCGTTTACTCCCAAACCAACCGCGAGCATGGAGTGGGTATCCGTTGTGCACTTCTCTTGGAGAAGTCTTGCTCTTGTTCCGGTGAGGTAGATGGTGTCTGCATCAGAGAGCACTCCAGCAACATTCAATGCCGCGTACTCTCCAAGGCTATGGCCGATAACAGCGCAAGGCTTCACTCCCCAGGTCTGCCAGAGACGAGCCATGGCCATTTGAGTACAGGTTATTGCGAGCTGTGTCACCACAGGTTCGAATACCTCAATATTGCCGAGAGTCTGTGAGATGACAGGCATGAAGCCCGGGAAACCTTGCGTCTGCGCCATTGAGTCATATCGTGCCAGGTCCCTACGATATGTGCTGAAGGCGAGAAGATCTCGTGACATGCCCAGGTATTGACTTCCTTGGCCTGTGAAAGCAAAGGCAACGGACGGAATTACTGATTTGGATGCTCCAGCCTGCAAACTGGCAATCGCTTTGTCAAGCTGTGCCGAGACCTCATTGAGATTAGTCCCAGTAACCATAATGCGATGGTGATGATGTATTCGCCGAGCAGTGGTAGTGTAGGAGAGATCCGGGAGGCTTGGGAGCTTGTCGTTGATGAACGATCGCAACGCTTTTGCGTTTTCAGCCAGAGCAGTTGTGGACTTTGCAGATATCGCCACGATGTGGGATGTTCGTCCATCTGGTGTGACAACCTTGCAACTTTCAGGAGCATCTTCAACGAGTACTGAGCTATTTCCCCCAGCAGCTGAGAAGTTGTTGATGAATGCACGGCGCTTTTGTCCTTCTGTGCGATTCCAGGGTGTGATGCCTTTGGAAATACGCACATTCCTTTCTTCCAAGTCCGTTGGGAACCCGGAATTGATCTGACAATGACTTAATACATTACGGCGTCATCCCAGGCTCGAACTGGGTACATACCTTGTCTTTGATTCCGACGTGCGGCGGGATTTGGTTCTTTTCCATCATCAGTAGCACCTTCACGAGAGCTATAATGCCAGAGACAGATTCCCCATGTCCCACGTTTGCCTTTGCAGAGCCCAGGTATAATGGTTGAGCAGCATCGCGTGGCTTTTTTGATGGGTTTGCAAATGTGGATAAAACGGATTCCATTTCTCTGGCATCACCAGCTTGTGTACCAGTTCCATGCATCTCCACATATCCCACACTGTCCGGCGACACGTTGGCAAAAGTTAGCACTCGTTCGAAGATTGCTTTTTGGGCCCCAACATGGGGTCGGGTGATACTTTCTGCCTCAGCGGAATGATTGGTGTACGCTCCGAGAATGATTGCATGCACTGGGTCACTACAACGATTAGCATTATGGTTCATTGAGAGAAAATGACCTTAGAGGGATGGAATATCACTGGGAGATATTGCTTTGGGATTTAGAGACACTTACTTGTCTGCAATGGCGTCTTCAAGACGTTTGATTATGACTGTGCACACACCTTCTCCTCGGCAATAGCCATCTGCACCGTCGTCAAATGTTTTGCAATTTCCAGTCCGGGACAGAAAATGTCCGCGATCTAAACCCGCAGTGATGTCTGAGAACGATTAACAATTTTCATCTCGTTTGGTATTCCACTACAGGGTCGTGGCTTACCTGGATTGGTCATCACGTTGGTTCCACCACTGATTGCGACGTCGATGTCACCTCGGAGGAGGGCATTGCAAGCGATATGCATGGCTGCCAAGCTCGAAGAACATGCTGTGTCAACGCTATAGCTAGGCCCACTGAATCGGAAGAAGTAGTTCTGTCTTCCCGGGATGAAAGCTCGGCAGGATCCTGGAATGTAGTAGGTATCGATATCCTGAGAGCTGTTTGTCTCTCCCCAATCATTGCTGGTGGTACCAAAGAACACACCGACTCGGTCACGTTGTGTTGATGGTGTTGCATCCGGTACCATGCCTGCGTTCTCCATGGCCTCGTATGTGGTGAGAAGGGCAAGTCTCTGCGCGGGATCGACTTGAGGGGCTTCCCGGGGACTCATACCGAAGAACCTAGCATCGAACAACCCTGGATCTTGAAGGTAACACCCGTAAGGAGTTCCGCTAGTGTTCTTCTTCTTTCCAGTTGGGTCAACATGGGTGTCAATATTCCACCGTGTCAACGGCGTCTCGCTGGCGACATCTCGCCCTTCACGAAGTATCTGCCAGAAAGCCTCACTATCTTTCGCCTCGGGGAACCTGCCTGAGAAACCAACGATGGCCAGTTTGGATTGTCCTATGTTACCATTTGCAACATCAGGTTCCATGGATTGCTTGGACCTCTCCATAGATTTATCCACCGTGACATTTACAATCCCCTCACGAGCGAATGCTGTAAGAAACATCTGGCTTGTGGCTGTCGCGACTGGCAGGATCTTATAGCAAGATAGATCGCCCCGGGGAAGAGACTTGGTCAGACCTTCGGCAAGCAGGTCAAGACACAGCGGCTTTTGCAATATGTCCACCAGAGATTCTCGGACGAGATCTCTGTATGAAGTAGCCGAAAGGAACTCTCCACTACGGCTTGTTGCGACTGGGATCCGGCCTGAGCTTGATTCGAGGATTTCCCTAGGGGATTGCTCCAAGATAGCTTCAATATCTGAGTCGGAATAGAGATGCTCGGCATGGTAGGGTGCTCGAACTCCTATGCTGATTTTTCGCTTCTTGGGCAGGACATTGGCCTTGAATAAGTTGGCAAGGGCATTTGGAGGTCCGCTAATGGTGGACCCTGTCTCTGCAATTGCGCTCACGTATGGCCTTGACATTGATGGAAGACACTATCTTATCAGTAAGTGTTGGTGAATGATCTGGGTATCTTACCTTTTCATCACAGTATTTCTCAATGCATGCAGCAGCAGCTTCTCCCGTGAGGCCAGGCACCATAGCGGACCATGACGAAGGCGTTTCTTGCCCTGGCTGGATCCTACAACGAACTTCTGTCACACACACTCCCGTTCGAAAGGCGATTTTCACGGTCTCAACGGCTAGGTGGACCAGGTCGGTCAAAGACTGACAACAGCTTACAGTGACTGCTGCCAGCATTCCTGTGCATAGACCAGCAATGCGAGTCCTGGAAGCTTGAGGATACGTTCGCCCTGGAGCTGCATAGTGACTATCTTGCTTTTAATCGTCTTGTATTTTGTAAGTGTTTGAGTCGGAGGTTTGCACTTACTCAATGAAACGAGCAAAATGGTGTGCACAGATCAATGCTTTCGCAGTTGCGGGATGAGAATCAGGCGATTCTTTCACCTTGGAAAGCAGATCTACAAAAGTTATGAACTTCAAGGTTCCCTCATGCTCACGTTCATGAAACGAGAGGTTTCCGAGCTCAAGGCGGAGTGCAAATGCGACTTGCTCGAAGAATGTTGTCAAGAGAGAGTTGTTCTTCCGAGTGGAGAGATCCTGAAGTCCAGGGACAAAGTCAAAGGTCAAGTCTCCAAAAAGGAGGATTTGGAAAGGATCTTCCATGATGGAAGACTTGTCTGGTGTTCTGCTTCAAGAAGTTTTGGTGTTCACAAGGAGAGTACTGTATATGGTGGTATTATATTCTGGCCCGATAGACAAAAGGAGATCTATCAGGATGCGCAGCTGCAATGCCCAAGATCACCTCCAGTATCGTTCGTCTTCAATCACTTATATATCTATTCATGTTTTAAGACTAGACTGGCGATAGGGATATTTCTGACTGGCAAGTGTTTGAAGGCATGTCTAAGTCGGGAGCAAAGACCGAGTCTGGCTACCCGGCGCTTTCAGGAGGCAAAGTTTTCTGTATGGCGAATGCGGCATAAAATGACCGGAATACAGGAGATACACACTGTAGCTCGCTCCCTGCAAGAGTCTGTCAGGTCCCGGTACCCTCTTGCAAAAGCCGCCCGTCGTGCCCTGTAAGCACGCTGTATGCCTCACTATTCTAGGCTTTCAGCCCTTACGGCTTCAGTGGCTTTAGGGACTAAGCTTCAATGAGTATAAGTGAAATTTACAGGGACCTTCAGTGGTGTTCGTAACGTTATGACCTGCAGTCCGATCACTTTCTGCCGCGTTCTCCGTAGAGCAATTGCTCTCTCACCTCACCACCGGAGAAATCCTTATGGTCGGTTTCCGCACAGGACTGACTTCCATTGTCAAGATCCAATCACGGCCTCAACATCACATTGGGGCCAGTGCTATCCAAGAACGTACCGGGTCCAAGAATGGAAGCTGGTATACCGTTCCTCCGAGAGATCGTGATCGTTATCGTGGGTATCCAATGACCTAAATTCGGTGTAGCTAGGTAGTACTAGCGATCGAGTTTGAGGACCACCAACCTGTCAACAGGACCCATCCTTGTGGCTCTTGCTCCTGTTCGCCAAGCTTGTGCATGAACTCTCAACAGGGGTAACAGATACTCGGGACATTTGATTGCCATGTCAGCATGTGGAATTGTTTGTTTCGATGGCGCTGATACCAGCCGACCGCACTCCGGCTCGCACTCCGCTCGTACTCCGGCTCGTGCTTTTCTTTAATCTTTCGTAATCCGAATGCATGCTGACTGCATGGTTGTGAAGACGTACGTACGGTGGCCACTACCCTTTATATATCCTTGTACGGAGGTTGAAATGCCCCGGATTGCCAGCCACATCGAGACAAGTGCAGGTTGAATGCAAGTACAAGTACAGTAAGCACTAAGTCCTGCAAGCCGCGGACGGGGATGACTCAAGGTAATCCAATCAAACCATGTCATGAGCATGTCACTGAACCGTCTGCACCTGCAAACAATATCTTCCCGCCGGTCCGTGCCGCTGGGCCGCTCCCGTAGCTGAAAGTTTTTTTTTTTTGGAATCCTCGAAGTATTGGCGGGCCAATCACAGATTGTCAACAGATGAAGATAACTTGGGGCGGGTCGTGACAATGACAGCCAAGTTGGCGTCTCTCATAAATTCATGAATTCATTAATTCTAGCAGTTTAATTGGCCACATAGAGCCTCTAAAGATCTACTCAGCTCCTTCACGCTTCGCTGATGATGGCCCTTCAAAGTTTCTTTGATTTGCGCCTCCCCGTAGCCTTCTTCGTCTCCTCGAATCCGTGAGCCAAGTGCATTGCATGCTTGAGCCAGAGGTTGCAACTCGCACAACAACAACTGAGCCCTGATTCGAAGCTCAGTCTCAGGTGGAAGATGCAAAATTCCGACCGTGAGAAGACTTCTACCAAGCGCTTCTTCAGTCTGTGTCAGAAGAGGGTTTGGTGCTGATAATTGGACATTTGAACCCTTCGGCTTGCCATTGCATATCGAGTGGATGTTTGAATTGTAAAGCGACCGGTACCAGCTCAATAGTTTAATGGCGAGGTTGCACAGGACGAAGAACATATTCGAATCGTAAAAGCAGGCTGTGCAAGTGCAGTTCAGGAGTTCTCCTAGCTTCTGAGTAGCTCCTCTGGCTACAAACAGTACGCGGTCGCTGGATAGCCCACTCGAAAATTCCTTTGGTGAATTGCTTGAATTGTTTGATGTGGAGGAGGCGGCGGCATTGGTGTCTGAATCGTCATAAGCAAGTTGATACAATGATGAAAGTGTCGTGAATGCCTTGGTTATGCAAGAGCTGTTTCCGTAGAAATGGATGGTGGGAAGTAGAGTGTCAAACTCCGCCAGATCCTCTTTGAGGGAGGTGGTGTTCGAAGTCGCGGACGCAGAGCAGTGTGTTGGCGGTGATTCTGATGCACTGAAGTTGACCAAAGATGATGATGAGACTTGCTCATTGGTCTCCGCTGCCCAGTTTAATGCTGCCCCTGGGAAAGTGCCCGTTAATGGAAACAGACTGCTGGTGTTGCCATTATCCGCAGTGTCTGCTGCAAAATTGGCATCACCGCCATCCCAGCTAGGAGCCAAATGGAAGTCATCGTTGACCTGCTCGTGGCTATTTGATGACTGCCATGTATTATAATCGATTTGGTTGGTAGAATTATGCAATGCGTCCTTGTAATCCCATGCTGGGTGGACGCTGCATTCGATAAATGTCGTTGTTGGTTGTAGCAGTTTTGAAACTGGTTTCCCTCGCCGACGGGATCTTCCATATATGCACTCTTGGTTGAGTTGCTGGCACCGGGAGCAGGTAGGTTGTTGTTTCTCGCAACGAATTTTCGAGGACGCACACCCGTCGCAAGAAGAACGCAACTTCTGTTGTTGAGGCATCCTCCGCGTGAGGGATTCTTCCATCTCGGAAGTTAGGGATGAACCATGGACGCGAATGGGACGAGAAATTAACGCAGAGTCGCTGGAAAGAGTGTCTGATGGTGACACCGGGACATCTCCATATCGAAATAAGGGAAGACCGGTGGAACGTAGAGTCTCTGGAAAGCGTACCTACGCAACCACTTCACCTCAAAATATCAAGATGACATTCGAGCTCCCCTTATCTGTGGGGGTGTTTGATTTGACATGCACCCCGCCACATTGTTACAGTGGGGGCCATTCCCAAAGCAGCAGCTTCCCCGGACTACTGTAGTACCGATGTCTAGCATTGCTGACGTTGGACGACGAGTAGAATGAGGAAGAAGTTGGACTCTCGTCGGCCGCCCGTCTTTACTCTTCTCGTAGGAAGCTATGAACGGCGTGGCGTTCTCCTAATGTGGGCGACATCTTCCTTATCGCTGGGATTCGCATCCTCACATTTGATATGTGCATATCTGCACATGCATGTATGGACCCTGGACAAAAAGCTGAATTCGGGGATGGATTGATGCACCATATGCATGCCCGAATCTTTCAATGCCCGAGTTCCAGAGTAAGTTGGAGGCATTCGGAATGGTCATATTCAACCTAGCCGTGGCATGGCATAGGCGAAAGAGTCGCTACGCTGACAGTGAGGAGTATATAAGAATACAGATGTAAGCTCAAAGCTGGAGAGCAAACCGGTAGACGACGAATACACTTCACATATCTCACGCTGTTGATTTTTTTTCGTATCACTTTCTCTCGTCGATTAACATCCATCCTTCTTATCACTCACAATGGGTTCGATCGAGGCTTCTGAACTGCCCATGGAAGCGCGTGTGAAAGACTTGGTTGAAAAGAGCCAAAAAATCTCCCTGAGCGATTCAACATCGCGCAGAGAACTCCTGGATGTTGCGCAAAGCATTGTCCATGAGCTCGAGACTCCTATGGAGGCCATTTACCGAATGGTCATTGTGCAGGTACCAGTCTTACTTAATGCTCTGCCTTCAAACAACCCCTAACTCTTGCTTCCAGCCAGTTTTATACTTCACTGTTCGCATTGGTATTGAACTCGGTCTATTCGACCTCATGGCAAAGGAGGAAAGCCACCCCAGAAGCTCAGCTCATCTTGGCGGGCTTCTAGGAGTTGACCCGATTCTGCTCGGTATGAACATTCAGCTATTCTACTAGATTTTGTTTTCATGATCATAGCTGCCGATTCCTTCCTTTGCTCCCAGGCTCACAATATCTAGGGAGACTTTTGAAAAATATGGCTGCCAACGATTTCATATCAGAGACTGGGCCAGATGCTTATGATCTCACCCCAGCTTCGAGGTCTCTCACGATGGCTAGTTACCGAGATGGATTTCCCTTCAGGTATGTATTAACTTCCAACTCAGATGACAGCAGTGCTTACCCAATGGTGCCAATAGTCAGGATATTCTGCTCCCTGGCCTCATCAAGATGCCTCAATTCCTCGCGGAATCAAGGTACGCCAACCCACAAAATATCACCGATACGCCTTTCCAGCTTGGGCACAGCACCACACGCACGTTCTTCGATTACCTTGCCCGTCACCCAGAACAGATTGGTCAGTTCAACAACTACATGGGAATGTATGCTCAAGACCGTCCCCGCTGGCTAGATCCTGGCAATTTCCCGGTCCGAGAGGTTCTAGGTGAAGGCGCCAGTACTGAGCCAGATGCCGCTCTCTTGGTGGATGTTGGAGGAGGAAAGGGGCACGACTTGGTCACCTTCAAGAAGACATACGGGGATCTTCCCGGACGACTAGTGCTGCAGGATCTTGCTGGTGCAATCCAACAAGCTGGGAGTCTTCCTGATGGCATAGAATCTGCGGTCTATGACTTCTTTACTCCACAGCCTGTCAAGGGTACGTATAAATGTTTTATTCTCGTATTGATCTAGGACTAATGTGGCTCTAGGTGCTCGAGCATACTACTTCCACTCTGTTCTGCATGGATGGCCCGATGTGAAGTGCCTCGAGATCTTGAAGAATATTACAGCAGCCATGAAGCCAGGCTACAGCAAGCTTCTCATAAACGAGATTGTGATTCCCAACGTGGGCGCAGATCGCATGAACACATCTCTAGACTTAGTCATGATGAGTGTCGTGGCTGCAGAAGAACGAACACATGGTAACTGGGCTCGCTTGTTGAACCAAGCTGGCTTGAGAATTGTGAAGCTGTGGTCTTTCGGCGTGGGCACGGAAAGTGTCATTGAGGCCGAGTTGATTTGAAGGAACAAGTATACAGTTAGTCATACAGAGAGACCTTGGTTAGAATTAAAACAATGTGGACAATATGTAACAGATCATCTATCCACATTCTCCTTTTGTGACCTAGAACATGAGCTTTCTCTGGTCCTCTACCATGTCGCTTAGAGTTCTCTAAGTGAAGACGATTGTCGGGTCAACGGACAGGGGCGAGCTCAGGCGTCGATTACTCAAGGTAAGGCATATAAGTGTTCGCAAACCTACAGTCACGCGACATAAATTTCCGGACGCACGGCTATATAGCGCGTCTTTGCGTCGCGTCTTGAATGTATACCCTTATTAATTTTATACAAAATGTTACAACCACGTACTCCTTTATAGCCTATCTCGGGAAATCTCAGACGTCTTCACAATCTCTCTCTTACTTAGTGAGCTTAGTTAGTAGGGGCTCGACGTATGGGCTCTAGTATATAAGCTATTGCCACTACTTTTAAGCTCTTTAAATCGACGGTCTAGGACGCGACTTATATCGATCGAGTAGCAATTAAATTCAAAGATTTACTTCGATTCGGTACGCCAAAGACTTATACACATGTCGATTATCGAAATATCCTTCGCTTTGTTCGTGCCAACCCGAAGGCAACCTATCGAGCTATTAAAGTATATATTAGGAAGGATATTAGCTCTTGACAAGTCTCTTAGTTCTTAAATACTTACGGAATTATTAATTAAAGAGCTAAGAGAAGACCGTTTTTAATAGACGTAGTAATAGCTAAAAGGCTTGCTTAGTGCGTAGCTTAAAGAAGTTGGACGGCCGAAGAATGGAGATTAATTATGTGGAGTGACGAGTGCTTAGTCGAGCGAGGGCGGGGTAAGAATTAGAAATAGTGCTTTCGGACTCCCGAGTAGAAGTGGAATCGAGAGATGATTTAAACCTATAAATCATCGAGAGATCTATCGGTTATGGTTTAGGGAGCCTTTTAGGATAATAGGAGGTCTGATTTATACGTTCTTAATTAAGATTTCGAGTTAAAGAAGCATAGGTATTCGGCAAACTCTTACCTTGAGGTGCTCGAAGCACAAGTTGCCTCGGACTTTGAAATGCTCGATGATTCAGGCTATATATTTATATAGGATAACGCCTTGATTTATACTACCTATAAGGTTTGAGATTAGTTTATTAAATAAGGTATTACAACTATCGATTGGCCTCCTTACTCGCTAAATCTTAATCCGATTGAATATATTTGGTAGTTATTTAAAAAACTACTCGAAGAGCACTACCCAGACTTAAATGGCAAAGGCGAAGATAATATTAAAGTAATAGAGGAGGCCTTAAAAGAGTATTAGACTATAATTCCAAAAGAGACCTTCGATACTTTGTATTAGAACATGCCTAGTCGAATTACGGCGTGCATTAAGGCTGGGGGATGGCATACGAAATATTAAGGTATTTTAATTATTTTAAAAAGAAACGTAAAAAGCGCATTTTGTTTTCTCTTTTTTTATGATTCCAGTAAACTAATTTCTATGAGATTTATACTTCAATTGATTGTTTAATTGCATAATCAAGAGGTGTTGCTAATAATAAGGTAAAACCTCGCTTAAGGCGTGTCCGGAAACTTCTGTCCTAGTACTGTATATGGCCAAAGTCACCATCTCGTCATGGTACAATCGCTACAGGGTCCGACAATCAATCATAGCTTTCATGCCGTGCACAATGATCTTGACAGGAATATAACATGACTTCAGAAATCCATAAGGGATCAAAGACATTGTATTTAGCAGTTTGGCATAGAAAATGGGGTTCACAATTTGGGGTCTGCTCGAATTCGGATCTCGAGATTGGCATTTCATTCAGTAACTTGCAGCTAATAATCAATCTAGCCACTGCTTTTTGGCTACAAGAAATCCTCGAAAGCATCAATTTATCAAGTCCCACTATTCCACGCCACGAACCGTCCTGAATTATACTTTGCGACGAGCTAGCATCACATTGAAATCAACACTAACAATGTTCCCCCACTCAATGGCCATATCATCCTTGGGATTTTCCAGGGTTATCTTCACATCATACATTAGTTTTGTCTCTTTCTGATGTTCATAGCCGGTTGGAAATAAAACTTACAGTATATTTGCTGAACAAGGTAGCGCAAAGCTTGACCACTTCAAACAACCCTATTTCTCGACCTAGACACAATCTCGACTCAAATCCAAACGGGCACAAAAATTTCTCCATGTTTGCCCTCTGGTCCGGCGAGGCTTCTAGCCAGCGTTCGGGCCGGAAAGTTTCAACATCTTCACCATATGTAGGCTTGTGTCGATGAATAACCCACTGCAATGAATTAGTATGATATTACCACCAGCGAGATGATTGGGAGAGGAAGATATCTTAATGCGGAGGGAACGCAAAGAATCTTTGCTTACTGAAGAGCATCCAACGGTAGTACCTGCAGGAACAAAATGGCCGTCAATCACTGCGCCACCAGGTGGAACAATACGATCCATCATGAAACCCGTTGATGGATGGATTCGAAACGTTTCTTTGATACAAGCATCAAGGTATGGAAGCTGTGTGGACACAGTTGCGAAGTCGGGGATGGCTTCTCGGTCTGTGATGACAGAGTCAATCTCCCGCTGTAACTTGGACAACGCAGCTGGATGCTTTATCATCTGAAATATACAAACACTAATAGCGGTACGCCTGGAATCTAAGCGTTAGTGTGATATCTTCTTTTGAGGATGACAGTGGACTTACACAGCTTCGGATGCTGGGACTACCACCATGAGTCCTAGATCGACAATTTCATCCTTAGTCACCACATCAGGGTGCTCGCTGTTTGCAGTCAAGTATTGATCCAATATATCATGATGCTTGACTTTCGTCTTAGGATCAGATATTGAAGCCTCGATCCTGTTTGTCGGTAGGTACTTCTGGGCAAATGCCATCGGAGGAGCAATGAAGCCAAAATAGACAGCGAGAGGATTCTTGTCCAAGAACACTTGCAAAAGAGGAGCTTGGGCTAGCTATTATCCCCCTTAGTTCTGCGGATCAAGAGAGCAAAGTTCAATCTTACTCTGTTCAGATGCACAGAACCAACACGGACAGACTGAATAATACCATCAAGGTCCAATTTACTTTTCAAAAAGCCATAAGGAGTATCGAAAGCAAAGACTCCACCGGCATCAAACGTGAAGTATTGCAGATTGAGGGGTAGATCAACGAGACCGCCGCCCTGGGTTTTACTTGCTGCCTCATCTAGATTTTGTAGAAGTAGCATGATTAGACCATCAATTTGCTTTTCTTGCTCGGCCAGATGAGACATAGTAAATCCACGAGCAACGGCAGCGCGATAACGAGCATGCCAGTGAATATCACGTGTAGAGAAGAGATTTTCCTTCTTATGTCCTTTGCCGTGAGCTTCAAATGCGATGTACCATTTTGACTGCAACAAATCAGCATCTAGCATGCTCAGATTGCAGAAACTTACCTTTGCCATGTTGTTCTTCGTATTGTAGATGTCGTCTATGGCTGCTGGGTTCGAAAAGGACAGACTCTCCGGCCCAAGCCTCACCACGCTACCATATTGATTGTGAAGTCGTACATAAGAAGGACGTTTTCTGCCATTGACGTAGGCGTCTCGAACCCTCCAGAAATTCGTCAAAGATGCTAAGAAAGGTCCTGGATATTGAAGAAGACCACTGCCATATCGATTTTGAAACAGCATGTACACAATTTCTGCAAGGACAACACAGATTACTGTCGAAAAGGCCGGTCTTAACAGCGAGAAGATGACGAAAACAGAGATCATGAAGATGAACGACATCTTGAAATGCCAGCAGCGAATCGGCAGCGAAGGTTCAGTGTTCAAACCGAGTGAACAGAATGCAACACGCGGCTAACAACAGTAGATATTTGGTTTCTTTGAATATCAGACATACAAAACATCTTGAACACCCAGTCTCCGGACTTGAACACCGTACGAGTTGCAAAGCCGATCATCCTTCCGCTCCATAAGCGGATGTTGGGGCACAGCTTTGGCTTACAGGGTTTCGGTCACCGCGCAATCCGAAAATTGTACCTGCATTGGCACAATGACACGTATTCCCGCTGATACCCGACTGGGCCTACTGAATTTACCAGTTGAGATCGAGGCAGTGGCCGCAGGGTAATTAAGGTTGGCTGGGACTGCCCATCATTCCTCTAGTCTGTTACAGGTAGCATTTCTCACGGTAATACTACACTTCACGTTTTGGAGAAGTTTAAAGCTTACCTATACACTTAGCTTGACTATCTCAGCAATCTACTTTCACCAGAACTCCAGAAACTAGTCCTTACAAACTGTCTTGGGGCAAATTTTATCAGTGCTGTTATGGAGAGCAATGGAATCTCGGCCTCTGCTATGAAGCAGCTGGCAAGTCAACTGTATGAAAACGCGACACAATTTAGTGTCATTTCGATTCCGAACGAACAGTCAAGCTCATCTCTCGATATCAACACTTCACAACAACTGCGAAATAAGGTGAAGCAAGATGCGTTGATGTTGTTTCACTTAGCAAGTGGACCTAGCGAATATGTTGCTCACATTGCGCTGAATGTAAAGTCTATCTTGCACTCCTGGACATAGTCTGAAGTTACACTGCTAATTTTCCTGCAGCATCAATACACAATATGCCTTCGATATTTATGCCATTTCAAGGTCTTTGCTGCTGTTCCTACCAGGAACTCAATCAGTTTCTCCAATCTCTCCATCATCACCTCTACTCCTTTGGCTACACTCACATCTGTCATTAAAATGGCTGCGACAAGCGGTCTTTTCACCATCATTGCTGCAGACAGAGTCTCTCATTCCCCAACATCCCTTCTCCTGGCAACTAGCCCCGAGTTCAATGGATGGGCGACATGCGTCTCGCAATATATGTTTGATGCAAGCTCAAAGTTAGGCGCTGCGAGTGAGGCATGGGGTAGGAGCACCGAAATGGCACACAGTCCATTCAGTATGGCTTTCGGCACCGACCTTTCTTTCCCCGAGTATCTTGGTCAAAACCCCCTGGTGGCCAAAAGCATGGGGCAATTCCTGAACGCTACCCAGATGGTCGATGCGAATAGTCCAAGACATCTCGTCAGCAGCTATGACTGGCAATCGCTTGGGCAAGTTACAGTTGTTGATGCAAGTCCTTCCCCCTTTACTGGAAACAATCTGTAGGAAGTTTAACTTACTTCAAGGCAGGTAAATACTACCTCGGCTGTTCCTACAATTTACCTTGCTCAGGCATTCCCGCTGCTCAATTTTGAGCTCGAAGCTCAAGAAAGGGCCCTCAAAAGTATTGGGGACGTGATCCATGCCCTTGAGTCAGAGCTGCAAGCCCGTATCAGCATCACTTCGCAAGGACCAAAAGGACCAGAGCCCGTCAGCAATGGGATAGCCATTGTCAAGGCAAACAAAGTATTCTTGCTGAGACACTTCCTCCACAATCTGCCAGACCCGGTTGCGGCCAAGATGCTCGCAGTTGTGGCTGCTCGCCTTGGCCCGGGAGACAGACTTCTCATCCAAGATTTGGTGATACCGGAACCGAATGAGATTGACCAATACACCGAGGGCATGCTACGAATGAGAGAATTGATACAGGTAGAATTAGCAAATGGAAGGACAAGAACTGAGGCAATGTGGACGAACTTGATCGACTCCATCGGGGTTGGGGCGAAGGTGAAATCTATCGTACGGCCGGAAGGGAGCGATTTGTCTCTGATGGAGGTAGAGATTGACAGTAGAGTTAGCTGATGGAAATGTTATTAATGTTCCTCTCGGAATTTTTCTGTGGTTTTATCTTCACACCCAGCTCGAGAATCTCATTCGCTGTGAGCAGGCGAGTAAAGCCTGTTGATTTTCTGTTGGTTTCACTAAGGGAGTGCACTGAAGACCTGGTTGTGCGGATCGTAGTTGTATCAGGTCTCAAAGAGAATATTCTGTTCTACATGACGCGTAAGAGGTATTAGTGGAGCTGGGCTACGTGACCTTGCCTTGACTAACATTTATATCATGCATGATGATGACTCTGCTCACACATGTAGTATGCGTGAACGTTCCTACATTTTCCGCAGGTTAAGAAAGATTCACCTGATTTCTAGACGTGAAAAATAACAAGTATGTATACCTTGACACAACCCTGAATCCTCCAATAGAGAATATTGGAAACAATCTAATGAATTCGCCGTGAAATGTTTGGTGGTAACTTTTGCTTGAGTAGCAACGCGTTAAGAAAGATAGCGCACGGTTAATATCAATACCTGGAGGAATACACAGTACCATTTCTCTTGTATTTACAGTGGAAACAGGATCAGTACTAATAGCTCGCCAGTAAATATAGGATATCGCTTGCAGACCCTGAAGGTAGTCGCTTCACCCGTCGCGGCGTTGTGGCCTCGCAAAATCCAATAGTAGACATGACAACAATTCATTTGCAAATTTTCACATTCCCTCTGAGGACATGATACTAATTCTGAGTTAACCATGGCAACAATAATGAGACTCCTATACATGTGAGATCCATGGTTTCGAATGTTGCCTCACCCTCCGACCTTTCCACAGGTGTCATCTTTAAGCGGACTTCTCCATAACTGGCAACACTTTTCCACTATCAATAATCTCATTCACGAATCCAAGATTCATTCTGTCTGAAGTCAGCATCTTTTTGCAATCTCTACCTCACTTTCCAGAGCAGGAGTGAGAAAGGGGGGCCAGCCAAAGACCACAAATATTAAGAAGGTAAAAATCACATACTTGGTCTTCATTTTCCGGTCGGCGAAGTTCAAGTGATCCATTTGGATTCTCTCGCGGTAGACAGGATCTTCCTTTAATGCAAGGAACACATCGATGCTCGGAAAGATGATACGGACTATGAAGTCGTGGTCCCCAAACTCGACGTAGCTGGGATCAAACAACTGGGGAAGGAGAGCACGAGTGGCTTTCGTATTGTGTGTCTGGTGATATATGTGTCAGTCGTGGGTTCTGATCAAGTTTTGACACTGAGCTATGGGAGCAGGCTCAGAGTACATAGTAGGATACGAACTATTGTGTATCGTGTAACACCATACTTCTCCATGAGTCCCGACACAAGCTGAGCATGTTTCTCTATCTGGAAGTGGTAAAGCTCGTCTTCTGTGAGGCCAGCTTTCATATATCCAAGCATGGTCAAGCAGAGGAGCTTCTCGGTCGCTGCTGGTGAAGACATGTTACCGATTTGAGTCTGTGTCTGGGTTCAGGTTCAGAATGTTGAGGATTGTGGTTGATTGAGTCTATGAAGCTGTTGAAGTCTGGAGAGAATGTGCGTCGATATACCCCTTCTAGCACACATCCATAACTCATCGGGCCAACCTCCTGGCGGGGAGGATTGGAATGTATGTGAAGTGCAGCGCCCGGAGTACGAGCTAAAAACTCCGATATTCCATGGGGAATATCGGAATTGTATTTACAACTTGCAGCCCAATTCGGCAGAGGAGAGCCGAAGGAGACCATTAAGATTTGACATGCCAAGTCTCGAGAGAACTTCTCAATAGAGTGATTGGATTCTCGGGAACCGAATTTTGATACAGCATGATTAGCGTCCCTATTCTGGCCAATTGAGGTAAGCTTACAGGTAAGGGTGCGCACCTCGATTTCCTCGTATAGGAGCGTCATGCATCTGTAGTGAATAATGCTATCCGCTTAGTTACGCGCCATGCTATGATGATGATACCTGACCTTAAGCCCCTTCTATGGCATTCTCGTCAAAATCTATGTCCGTCCATCCAAAGGACTCAATTGACAGGTAAGCCGAGGCCGAGACTTCAAGTCGCTTAAATACAGTATCAACCCTACACGAGCCACCCAATGATAAATAAGCATATCTCGTAGTCGACTAAACCTCGCGGTCATTGCTTTCAACCTCCCAAACCCCTAAATAATTCCGGAAGTCTCCGCGACAAAGATGCTCGAGTGGCTTGAAAAGGCGTCGCAGGTCTCCACTGTATAAATCTTATGCACTCGGATGCCATCACTCACCGGCCGGCTCGGAAGCCACTGAGGCTTCGAGGGTTGTTTTTTGTTGGTCGGCTCGGTAGACCCTGGTTCTGCGATTTGCAACAGAGATGTCGTGAGGATGAGTAATGACGAGAGCGGTAGGTCCGCTCGGTTTGCGATGTGCATCAACAGTATCAAGAGCTGTCATGGTATCGCCCGAGAGCTTGGGCCATAGAAAGCTTCTATTTCCTTCGAGCGCGCGAGTGCGTCACATACTTACTTGTCTGTCACAGGACACTCCCTTGCGTGGTCGCTCGGACTCGAAATATACCTTTCCCGATCGTAGAACTCTATTCTACGGAGTCCTGCTTTATTTTGCATTTCGACTCCCTTCTGAAATTGAATATTGATGTGGCTCTTTCTTTCCTTGCCTACCTAGGTACAGCCTCATCTATCTGCTGTTGAGACTTTGTCCTTCACAGGATAAAGTAAAATTACTCTTGGTCTTCAAATCCTCATCGTGCAGAAAGACTGAGTATCCGTGGAATATCAGCCAAGTCGACCAATTGTTCAGATAACTTACGATAATCGCATCATCTTCATGGGCCAAGAAACCAACAGCAAGCTCGCCTGCTGAAGGCTCAGATTTGCTGCTTCCATTTTGAAGGCAAGATTTGCATACATTTTCGTCTCGTTGGGAGAATGGTGATAGATGACGTTCAATCAGCGCGGGTTTTACGTTCCTCTGCTGAAATCCTACTGCCCGCCTCCATGCCGTTCAGGTAGTCAACGTTTTTCAAATCTGAGAAGAACTTTCGAGGCCATGTACGTCTTAGCTAAAATCACCTGAGGGACAATAGCAGAATATTGGAACCCCTGATTTGCTACCTTCGACACTAAACCCAAACACCTCCGCAATCTCATTCCGTAATAGATGCCCAATTTTCCTTTTAAGTAATAATTAATATTAAAGCTAATATATATAGTTAAAAATATGGCCTTTAGATAACTGGCGACTTGATAAAGAGAAGTATAAACTATTATCTCAAGTTGTTAGGAAATATTTACAAATTCCCGCTAGCTCGGCTGCTAGTGAACGATTTTTAGTTAAGAGGCTTTAATTATATTTAAGCTAAGAAATAGACTTAGTAAAGAGACTTTTGAGAAGATAATTTGTCTTAAAAGTTAGGAATATTATGAAAAGAAGAGATTTAGTGTGAATGATGATTCTATTACTTCGGAAGAAACTAGGTCTATATAACTACTTTTAGGCGCCAAGCTATTTAGCCCTCGCATCGGCTATTTGCTCTCGCATCGGTTATTTGCTCTCGCATCGGTTATTAGCTTTATATTAAAACTAGCTTTGTATCAAGACTAGCTTTATATTATTAGAACTTCCGAGGTTTAAAACACGGAAGCTTAAGGCTTGATGAAGCCACTGTTTTAGCCTTGAATAACCCTTTACCGGAAGCTTAAAGCTTCCGAGGTTCAAAGTATGGAAGCCGGAGCTTTATGCGAAGCTAGAGCTTTATGTAAAGGTAGTTGAGTTATGGAAAGGTATGCTTTATACCGAATACGGTAATATGCTTAATATAATCTTATAGCTTTTGTATATTAACGCTTTATAATTAAGATAATCTAAATTCTAAATTTCAAAAGAATTAATTAAGAATTAAAAAAATTAATAATTATTTAAGTAAATAAGTACGAGAGGCGGTAAAGTTAAGCGAGGTGTCCGGAAACTAGGGGTGGTCGGAATGGTGGGGCTAGACGTTAGCGGCTTTTGTGTATATTTTACTAATTGCTTAATATCTTAGAAATCTAAATTACAAAGTATTATAGCATAAAGCATTACGAAAGCCGAATATATAGCTATTAATTCTGTAATTAAAAAGGCTGTTTATATTAAATAATTCTTAATAGAATTAGGTTATTATGTATAATATGAGAATAGGCGAGCCAATCAGAATAAGGAAGCGCAGTAGGTGAGAATACGTAATTAAAGAGAGAGAATTACTTACTTGCTTAAAGAGCTAGAAGAGCTCTTCGGTAGTTATATATAAAATAATAGCTTTTCTAAAAGCTTTTACGATTACGTAATTGAATACGAGTGTAATTTCCCGAAATACGAAGGTAATTTCCGGGCCGCGTAAGCAGCGGAATCTCCTTCGGCTATTCTAGGGTAAAATCGGCACGAGTTACCGAAGTCAAATCCAACATATAAGATAAATTCCCGATATATACGGATAATAACTGAGCTCTCTTATTAGCTAAAACTCTTTAATTCCATAAGAGATTTAAACACATAGCCGTTAAATATTATTATATTAGGAATCTTGTAAATAAGAGCATAATTGGCCTTATTTATATTAACACACTAAATCAAAAAGCCGACGGCTTTATAAAAGCACTTAATAAGCCTAAATTTAGTGAATTAATCGAGGATTTATAATTAACTTAAAAATAAGCTAATTAAGACTGATAAAAGTCAAGATTAAAAGCATCGGTTATTCACTCAATTTATTAACAAGGCCTTAATATTTAAGCCTAGCTTAATTAAGCGCCGTATTAAAAATTGGATTAAGAAGATACCTAATTAGAGCTACTATTAAACTAGCTGTTTAATAGTCTAATCGGTTATTCTGGTTATCCTGGCATTTTTAAGAGCTCTGATTTAAATCTAGCTCTTATATAAACTAAATTGAAAAAGTGTAACTCAACTGTGAAGGTGTTAAATAAGATCGCTTTTAAAACTAGCTTATACTCATCCTCAGGGGTAATTAGTATACAATTCTAGTCCGTGCGAGGTTTATAAAAATCGGATTCTTGGCAATGTTACTTTATAAGATTCCCTTAGTATTTTATATAGCTTCCTTTTACTTTAATTATTGCTTCATATTTATTAGGCATTTCCTTAATTATTTCTCTGATTCTTTCGGTTATAATTAATTCTTATGCCTTTATTATAACTGCTTGTAATTCCTTATAAGATTAATGAATCTTAAGGTAATTCCTATTATCAGTTTTTATATTATTTTAAATCGGTTTAATCGAGTTTAAATTAAAGAATTCGCTAGCTAAAAGACAATAATAATCTTAATTGCTTTAAATACCGATTTTATGAACTTAAAAGCGTGTCCTCCTGTGTTATTTTTACTGAAATTAAAGCTTAGGATACTCTTATAAGATCGCTTAAATTTTCGGGATAATAATTCCTAAGTATAATTCAATTTCGCAATATTCTATTATTTACTCGTTCAAAAGCCCCCGAGCTTAATATTTTATAATTACAGCTTTTTTAACTTTAAATAAATATAACTTCTATTATAAAATATAATTAAACGGTTTCTCCGCCAGTTACTAAAGAAATTCCTACAAATCTTAGCGAAAAAGATAAGGATTTAATTTTCCTTGTTTTACTCCTAAAAATAATTACAAAGCATAAATTAAGTAATTTAAATTAAAGCCAATAAGCAATTATTGAAATTCCTAGGCTTTTCTTATAACTCTCGGCCTTTTCCACGGACTTACTTACTTACTTAATATAACGTAAAGACTTAAGATAAGCAATTTAAACGATATATTATTAATAATATAATAAATTAAAGCCAAATACAGTCAGATTATATTAAATATAATAAATTTAAGAAAATAATAATATAATATATTTATTTAATTTATATTATATACTTAATTACTAGCGCTCTAACGGACCCACTTTTATCCCGATCGAGCTTAAAATTAAATATTTATATTATTATTAAAGCTATTAATAAAAGTTTAAAAATTTTAAGAATTTTATATTATATATATATACGTTTTTAAAATCTTATAATAAATCTTTTTTAAATATTTTTATTTTTAAATTCGTTATTAAATATATTATAATTTTTTATAAAAAAAGATTTAAAAGAATATTAATAATATTTATTTTATAATATACTTTTATTTTTGTAATTATTACTTAAGCTTTTTATAAAGTATTTTTATAATTATTAAGTTAATTATTATATTAATAAATAAATATAAAATTTAATTAATAAAATTAAATTAAATAATTTATTTTTATTATATTCTCTTTTAAAATTATATTAAATTCTTTTATTTACTTCTTAAATATAATTTTATAATTATTTTGTTTTTTTATATATTATATTACTTATTTAACGCTAAGCCCCTTTTAATAAATATTTATAAAGCGTAAAGCTTTATTAATATACTTTTATAACGTATTAAAAAGATAAGAATTAAGAGCTTTAAATATAGTTTATTAAGCTTATAAATAATTAAGTAAATAAATAAATAAAATTAAAAAAGTAAATAAAAAGTAATATATATATATTATTAAAGGTTTCTTTTTAAATCTATTAATAAAAGTTTTTATAATACGCTTAATATATTTTAATTAAGTTTAATTTATAATAAAACTTTAATATAAAAAAACACTTATAATCTCTTATTAAAAGTAACTTTTTTAAAGTTAACTTTTATTTAAAAAAGTCTTTATAATTAATAAGAATTCTTATTAAATAATAAATAAAAGCTTTTCTTAAAAGTTAAAAAAAAATATTAATATACTTCTTTTTTATTTTATTAATATATTTAATAATAAAATACTTTTTATTTATAAAATATTAATAATTATATAACTTTTAAAAGCTATTTATTAAGTAATAAATAACTTCTTTTAATAAAGATTTATTTAATTTCTTTTAATACTTTTTTTATTATAATTTTTTTAATTCTTTTCTTATTAAAATAATCCTTAATTATTACTTTAATAGTTTTCTTAATTTTATAATTAATCTCTTAAAAAATACTTATTAACTTACGAGCTTTTTTAATTTTAAAAATATTAAAAAAAAAGTAAATATTTTATAAAGTAAATTAATTAATAAGTATTTTCTAAAAGAAAAAATATAATTAAAAGACTTACTTTTTAAAATAAAAGAATTCCTCTTTTATTAAAATTTATAATAAAAGCGTTTAAAGCTTTACTTCCCTTATTAACGTAAGCACTTAATTAATTAAAAATAAAAACAGCTATTTTATTAAGGTACTTTTATTTAAATATATTAATAGTTTCTTTAACTTACTTAAATAGTTATTATATATTTCGGTAGTCCTTAAAAGACTACTTATTAAAATATATAATAATTACTTAAGTAAGTCGAAGAGGCTATTAATATATTTAAAAAAAAAAGCATTTTAATAAAGTAATTGTCTTTGTTTTTAATTAATTAAGTGCTTACGCTAATAAAAGAAGTAAAGCTTTAAACGCTTTTATTATAAATTTTAATAAAAAAGAAATTTTTTTATTTTAAAAAATAAGTCTTTTAATTATACTTTTTTTTTAAGAAATACTTATTAATTAATTTATTTTATAAAATACTTATTTTCTTCTTAATATCTTTAAAATTAAAAGAGCTTATAAATTAATAAGTATTTTTTAAGAGCTTAATTATAAAGTTAAGAAAACTATTAAAATAATAATTAAGAGTTATTTTAATAAAAAAAGAATTAAAAAAACTATAATAAAAAAAGTATTAAAAGAAATTAAATAAATCTTTATTAAAAGAAGTTATTTATTACTTAATAAATAGCTTTTAAAAGTTATATAATTATTAATATTTTATAAATAAAAAGTATTTTATTATTAAGTATATTAATAAAATAAAAAAAAGTATATTAATATTTTTTTTAATTTTTAAAAAAAGCTTTTACTTATTATTTAATAAGAATTCTTATTAATTATAAAGACTTTTTTAAATAAAAATTAATTTTAAAAGAATTACTTTTAATAAAAGATTATAAATATCTTTTTATATTAAAGTTTTATTATAAATTAAACTTAATTAAAATATATTAAGCGTATTATAAAAACCTTTATTAATAAATTTAAAAAGAAACTTTTAATAATATACGTATATTACTTTTTATTTATTCTTTTAATTTTATTTATTTATTTACTTAATTACTTATAAGCTTAGCAAGCTATATTTAAAGCTCTTAATTCTTATCCTCTTAATATATTATAAAGATATATTAATAAAGCTTTACGCTTTATAAATGCTTACCGAAAAGGGCTTAGCGTTAAATAAGTAACGTAATATATAAAAAAACAAAATAATTATAAAATTATATTTAAAAAGTAAATAAAAGAATTTAATATAATTTTAAAAGAGAATATAATAAAAATAAATTATTTAATTTAATTTTATTAATTAAATTTTATATTTATTTATTAATATAATAATTAACTTAATAATTATAAAAGTATTTTATAAAGAATTTAAATAATAATTAAAAAAGTAAAAGTATATTATAAAGTAAGTCTTATTAATATTTTTTGAAATCTTTTTTTATAAAAAATTATAATATATTTAATAATAAATTTAAAAATAAAAATATTTAAAAAAGATTTATTATAAGATTTTAAAAACGTATATATATATAATATAAAATTCTTAAAATTTTTAAACTTTTATTAATAATCTTAATAATAATATAAGTATTTAATCTTAAGCTTAATCGGAACAAAAGTAAGTCCGTTAAAGCGTTAATAATTAAATATATAATATAAATTAGACAGATATATTATATTACTATTTTCTTAAATTTACTATATTTAATGCGATCTGACTGTACTTTACAAAAGATCTGTGCCGCACCCTCTTCAGCGAGTCCACGAAAAGGCAAATACTTCAAGTCGATTCTACTTAAGGAGAAAGATATCAAGCGTATCTTCGCGTTTGTTTCTTAATCATAAGTTAATCGAACAAAATCTTGGGCCCGATTAAAGCGGAAAGTCATCTCCTAGCCTTAACAACTACGATTCGTCGCGTTATAAAACAATACGGTTTACCGACGTTGTGTTGCTTGCCGTCGTCCCTTTATGTCTAAAAAGCAAGCTGCAAAGAGACTGGCTTTCGCGTTGAAATGTCGGTAGTAAGGAACATCTGATTAGAAGCGTGTTATTTAGAGTGATAAGACTACTTTTGAGACGGGGAAGCGAAAACGAATTTAAATTACGCGTCGGCCAAAGAAAAGGAACTATTTAGACTGTATTCAATCAGTTTATCGAAGTAGAAGAGTTAGTGTGATAGTTTGCGGAGTAAGCCCTTACCCCCCTTTCCGGCCACCATTTACACCAAAAATAGCAATTTTTGACCCTTGCAATTTCTATTAAATTTTAATAAAAACGTCTAAAACTTTAAAATATACTTATTATACTTTTTTCATTAATATTATAATTCGAGGGCTAATATAGATTATATAATATTTTATAATTATAAAACAAAAAACTTTACATTAAAAAAAGCAAAAAAACCCTTTTATATAAATTTATATTAAAAAAAGACCATTAAAAATCATATAACGTATATAATAGATATTGTTGGATTTGACTTCGGTAACTCGTGCCGATTTTACCCTAGAATAGCCGAAGGAGTTTCCACTACTTACGCGGCCCGGAAATTACCTTCGTATTCCGGGAAATTACGCTCGTATTCAATTACGTAGCTTATATAAGCTACGTAATCAGTTACGTAATCGTAAAAGCTTCTAGAAAAGCTATTATTTTATATATAACTACCGAAGAGCTCTTCTAGCTCTTTAAGTAAGCAAGCAAGTAAACAATTCTACTTTGTCTTTGATCACGTGTCCTCACCTACTGCGCTTCCTCATTCTGATTGGCTCGCCTATTCTCACAGATATATATTAATTAGTATACATAAGATTCAGTAGTTACTATTAATAGTTCTTATATAAATAAGTAGTTTATAAAACCTCATATAAATAATTTGTATGACAGAATTTATTTACATATTTACATAAGAACTACTAATATAAAATACTTGAAATTTTGAAATTGCATTGAAGACAGTATATCAAAAGATAATTCAAACGAGTTAACTAGAATAGACTAGAATATGAATAACAGATATTTGGCTTAAATAGAATAACTATTTTAGTTAGTTGATTAGTTATTCAACTATTCAATTCTATTTTTAGAAATAATATAAGATATAAGACTTTTAGTAATTAAGGCTATAATTAATTAAATAACTAATTAATATAATAAATAATTAACTAAATAACTAAGTAATTCTTCTCTTTAATATAAAAAGGATTATCTTTTATATTTAAGCCTTTTATTACCGCTTTATATTCTTTTCCTTTTTCGTCGTCTAATATTCCTTAACTTTTTAGACAAATTATCTTTTCAAAAGTCTCTTTATTAAGTCTATTACTTAGCTTAAATATAATTAAAGCCTTTTAGTTAAAACTCGTCTACTAGAGGCCGAGCTAGCTGGAATTTATAAATATTTTCTAGCAACTTAAGATAATATTTTTATACTTCTCTTTATTGAATCGCCAGTAATTTAAAGGCCTTATTTTTAACTATATATATTAGCTTTAATATTAATTATAATGTAAAAGATAAATTTGCTTACGTTTTTATTAGCCTCTTTTCGCTTAAGTAAGCGGTTATTTCGTCTTCTTCTAAGTCGTCGTCGTCACTAGCGTATATACCTAGTTCGTTTATATCTTCGGCGTTATATATATTGATATCTCCGTCGCTATCGATTATAAGATCATCTCGTAAATAATCTGCTTTATAACTATATAATATTAATAAGTTAATTTATTATATTAAAGAAAAGGATTTACTTACACGTTAAAATTAGTCTTTAAGCGAGCTTTAATATCGCTAATAAAACCAGCAAAAAAGCCTAAAGCTTTAAGACCTTCTTTGAGTCTAAAGTCAAGAATTAAAAGTATATAAAAGTTTTTACTCTTATTATTTAAAATTCCTAATCGAAGGTAGTATTTCCGAAGCTTTGCTATACCGCTATTAATAGCATCGATAAACAGCTTATCTTATTAAAAGTTAATATATTATTAATTTATGAATAATAAAAGAATAAACTTACTCGGAAATTAACTTTAAAATTCTCTAATTTCATATATATAAGAAATACCTCTGGAATAATATAATAAATTGTCGGGTATTTCTCGGCTGGTAATTTCGTAATAGCTAATATAACTAATACATTGTCTAGCTACGTGATTTCAATATCCGTAAGTAATAATAAGCTATTTATAATTAAAGTTAAGGTATTAATACTAGCTTTAATTAGTTCCTCAAAGTATAAGAAATTCTTTAATATATAATATATCAAAAACCACCTTGTTTTTTGATCTATTTTTAATTAATATATAATATATAATAAATAATAAATAATAAAGAACTTACCGAGTTGAGGAAACATAGGCTTTTCAATATTATGTGCTTTTATTTGAGCTTGTAATATTCGCTTATTATCTTGCCCGTATTTAAAACTAATTATGATCTTCCGGATTTTTTTTCAAATTGAAAAGTCTAAATAAAATTAATATATTTTACTTAATAAGTTAAAGAATATAATTACTTACTTGTTTCTTGATCTTCTTCGTTATTTTTAACGTTATATATATCGTTTAATTAAAAATTATTATAATCTCTTTTAATAAGACTTTTTAATATATCTTAAACGACTAAATTAAGCACGTAAGCGATATACGGCGTATCTCCTTGAAATTTAATAACTTCTTTAGTATAATACTTAATAAACGCCGTAATTAAAGTATCGTTTGAAGAAGCGTTATCTCGAGTTATATTAAATATAATTAATAATTAATAATTAATTATTAATATTAAAATAATAAAAAACTTGCGTTATAATATTATACTCGATATTAAAGTCTTTTAAAGCTTCTAATAAGACTTTATTTATATAAACCCCTGATTATTTCTCGGCTAAATCTCGTATAACTAATAACTTAGAGTTTATATTAAACTCGGCGTCGATCTAATGATTATAAAATCAGTTAATAATTAAGTAATTAAATATAAATATTAAAACTTATATTATAATTCCTAAATAAGCGTCTTAATTTATAGCCGTCCAAGCGTTTAAAGTAAGAGAAAAACCTTCTTAAGATTCTTTTTACTTAATTAATAAGTCTTTAATAAGGCTTTTAGTATTATTGAATTAAAACGTAAATTCGTGAGTTAAAACTTGAAAATATAATAAAAGTACTTCGCTATAATAAATAAATAATTATTAATTTTATATAAAAGATTATAAATACTAAATAATATAAATACGCAAGTATTCTTCGGAAACTAAGTATAGTTACCGCTCGAAACAATATATTATTGGATATAATAAAATTAAAAAGTAATTTCTTAAAATGACTTATAATAAAAGTCTTAGCTTCTTCTTCTTCTTCTTCTAATTAGTCGATTCTTTATCTCTTATTAAAAGATTGCTCTAAGGTTAATTAACTAGAGTTTTAGGCCATAGAATCCGGTATAATTGACCCTTTATAAATTAGTAATTATTTAATAATAAATCAATAAGTTAATAAAATTACTTACTAAGATTAATATAGTTTTTTAAAACTTTTATATTAATAGCTTTATAAACGAATCGAAAGTAACTATAATAATTATTAATAAGAGAGTTAACTTTTTAATTAATCTACTTTTTATTATAATTAATAATTAATAATTATCTTTTTAAAATATAATAGAATTGCTTACGTACACTCTTTTACTAAATACTTAATAATAACAGCTCGACAATTTTCTAACTTTTCCGGATTTAGCTTAGCGGGATCGAGAGTCTTTTCTAAGTATTTATACTGAAATAAAAGAGCTTATTGATTTAGAAGATTAAGCGTATAACCGAATTTTATTTGATATTAAGGGTAAATTTAAATATTTTTGAGATATTTTTAAGATAAATGTAATATATATATATATATATATATAAGTAGTTAAAGTATATGTAATATATATAAGTAGTTGTTATAATAATAATCGATATATTATAAAAGTAATTATTTTAAAGTAAAAGAAAAGTCAACTTTAAGTACGAAATCAAGTGTTTATATAAAGAAATAAATAATCTTTTAAGAATCTAGTATATTCTAATGATTTATAAGATTAATTATAATCGAATATACTAGTATTTAATCGATTATAATTACTAATAATTATATTTGTAATTAATAACGTTAGAATAAATAAGATTTTACGAGTCGATTCTCGAAGGTTTCTTATAGCTGGCCTCGCTTAATAAGTCCCCCTACTACTATTTGGACTACTCCTATATTTGGACTACCTCGCTTAACATACTGTTAGTTTTACTTACTTACCTTTAATAATTAATAACTATTCTATTCTCTTATCGATTTTCTTAATTTTTTGGAATCTAAATTAAAAAGATGATAAAGCTTAAATATATTAAGCATGATATACTTTAAGTAATTGATGCGGTCAAAAACAGCAAGTCCGAACGATACGCCTGAATTGAATAAGGTATTCCGAGGTCTATTCTTAAATATTATATTCATAACTTAAATACCTATTAGGAGGCTACTAGTTACTTGCAAAGGCTACCCACGGTGTTAGAGGACCGCCTTACGTACTGGATTTTGACTTTAAAAAACACTAAGGTTTAGTATTACTTATGCGCAAATACGGCTTTTTAAAGAACGGCTTTCTGTATTTTAAGAGGATATTCGTTTACTCGGAAAACGATAAGTATAACGGTTTTTTAAGGGAAATGTTATTCTAAGTATTAAGAAGTAATATTTTATTAATTTTATACGTATTAATAACGTAATATTTAATATTATTAAGCTGTAATTTTAGAAATTATAGATTCTTGTTATTAAGGCAGTTTTACTTAAAAATTAATAGAATATGAACGAGGTAAGGATTTTAAAAGGCCTTGGAATTAATAGCTTGGTTATCGGCTATAAAATCCGACGTTTTATATAACGAAAACAGCATAATTCCCGGAATTAAGCTTCTTTTATTAAATATATTTCTGCAACTAATAAAAAAATCACTTTACTTATAAAATATAAGGGAAAATTGGTTTAATAATAATAGTTTTTAGTAAATATTAATAAATTTAAGAAATAGAAGTTCATAATAATAAAGAGTAAATAAACAAATAATATTACTGCATTGAAATAACTAAAAAAGGTCTTTATCTCTTAAACGCAGCCACGTAATTAAAAACCCCGATTACTAATCTTAAACGGCTATAGAAGTCATAAGATTACGGAATTCATGAATATAATATATTTTTATTATTTTTACTTATATATACGTCGCATGTCTTATAACCTTTGGATTTATCCATTTTCTCTCTTCTTAAGGTATCTTACCGGAAATACCTTAATCTTTTGGCATTAATAACTAATTCTACCTCAATTAGCAAGCGTAACTTCTTGATATATTATTACTGTCGTATAGGCACGGGCAGCTGCTCTATTAGCACTGCATATGACCTAATTAGGTTCTGCCTTTATAGACCGCCTTCAGGAGAACAGCTGACTCTTGATTTTTTTTATAATTTTAAAATAAGGAATAACTTTAATTCAACTTAAACTGCTCGCAGTGCTTTAATCCACTTCTACATTATAATTATAAGCCCTGTTAACGAAGCTATTAAGTTAGTATTTTTCCTTTTATGCGTAATTAATTTAAATAAAGCCTACGAGGTAAGTTTGTAGGTAGAGAATATCTGCTGTATACTATAAAGCTTTGACTTTACTACGGAATGCAATTCATACCGCTGTTTCCATTAACTCTTTATTAAACTCTTAACAAGTATAAAGTCGTGCAACTAGACTCGACACTTCTCTAAGCCTTTCTTCTTTATTTTAATCACTCGAAGCTCTCGAGAGCAACTCCTTCGCTGTAACAGACTTAACTTTAGTCTCTTTTTAAATAATCGAACTCCGCTTAATTACGATAAGCGTACTTAAACCCTTTAGTATCAGGTATTTAAATATTTTTATTTCTTTTATAAGATATAGAAGTTAATAAACCTTACGTTATCAGTTGCTCCTAACCTCCTCGACAACGAGTCGAAGCAGTTAACATCAGTAAAAAATTTCGCGGACGCCCAGAAACGAATCCGCTATTTTCGCTATTTTCGTCAAAAAGCCGCTTTTAACGCTTAAAGCCACCTTTTTAAATTTTAATCGGTCGCTGGTATTAAAAGCGCTAGTTTATTTTAATAAACGCTAAGCTTAATTAATTAATTTTTATAAATATAATTTAAATATTAAAATATTATATTTTTAAAAAGAATAATAGCCGGTTCACTTTTTATATGCTCGGGGACTTGCTTATAGTCGGGGAAAGCGAGTGTTTTATGCTACGTTAGAATTTATTAAGGTTATTAAATTTACTAGTAGTTACTACTTAAATTAAATAGACTTAATAATTAATTTCGTAAAGAAAACTAAAAGAATACGAAATCGGCCTAATAGGCAATTAAATTAATTGACTTATTATTAAACTTAATATTTAACGACTCTTTAAGAGCACTTTAATCGTCGGAGTTAGGCTTAGAATCGACGTAATCTTTAATTACTTCGGAATAAGTATCTTTAAATTTAAACTCTACTTCTTAGCTTAGTTCTATTATATTTGCCTATACTTTAGCTTTATGAACTTATATTAAAAGCTATGAAAAAGCCTTTTCGCTATATAAAGATTATTTAAGGACTATAAGTTGCTTTTCGGGGTCTTTAATTAAAATAAGATCTTTAAGTAAAAAAAGCTCTTTCCGCCGAATATAGACTTTAAAACGCTTTTGTCGTAACTTCTCGTCTTTACGTGCTTATATATCTCTTATATAAAGAGTATTCTTTACTTTATTAATCGCTATATTAAGCTTTTTCTTTGCTTTTTATAAAGCTTCGTTTAACTTTTTTTTATTTTTTATTTTAATTTTCTTCCGAAGATTATTTATTATAAAAGCTCCTCCTTCTTTTTATATATTTTTTCGCGAAGTTCTCTTTTGTTTATTATTAGCTTTAATCTTTTCTTATAGCGCGGAATGCTTTAAAGTAATTAAATATGCTTTATATAATTATATAATTCCTTTTTTAACGATATCTTGAAATATAATAAGAGTATTATTAAAGAATTAAATAAAATCCTTTTCTCTTAAAGTAATAAGCTTTATAATAGCTTTTTATATAATATTTTATATAAAAAGAGGCAAAAATAGTAAATTTTATTTATTTTTACTTTAAGCTTTATTAATTTCGTTTGCTTTTCTCTTTTTATAATTCTTTTTATACTCTTTTATTTTAGCGATTCTTACGTTTATAAAAACAGGCTACATTCCGGAGGTTTTAAATACGTTTACAATTATATATTTTTTAAAGGTTTAAGTACGGATTTTAATAAGGTCGCAGAAGAAAGAAGTAATAATATATTTAAAATTAAGGCTTTATAATACGGCTTGAATTATTAAGTTATAGTAGTGTTTTTAAGGCCGAAATACACTAACGTTAAGAGATTATAAAGCGTACGTTAAATAAAAAGGGTAATAAAAAAGGTATATATAATTTTCGGCGTACTTTAACTAGAATAGCTTAAAGTAATGAGATTTGTAGCTATTTAAAAGTAAGATCTTTTAAGGCTTATTTAGCCTAGTTTTAGTGTGTTTAATTAAGTAATTTAAATATTTTATTATCTTTTTATTATTAATATAACCTATAGGCGTATAAGTAATTATTTACTCTCCTTTTAACTCTTTTATAACCTAATACTTTATAATATTAATTCTAAGAATAATAATAAATAAAGGAAGTGGCTTTCGTTTATTTATATATATTATCTTTAAAATCGTGATAGATTTGCGATTCTTAGGAGAAGCTATATATAATTCTTTAGCTTATATTAAAACGATAATAAATTCCTTAATAGGACAGCTAACACGTGCTCTTAATTTATTTATATTTAAAATATTCTGTGCTTATTTAATTTTATACTTATTTATGGCGAATTTTAGCTTTTTAAATCACTCCCGAACTTCATTTTCTATATGTATATTAAGTCGTGCGTATGCGATAGGCTTTGTTTTAATTATATAAAGCTTAGCGTAATTCTTTAATTAATTTTAGAATTATTATTGTGTGAAAGGCTTTTAATTCGGAAATTAAGTTTGTAATTATTAGTAAAGATACGTATAAGATATAATAACATACTTACTTTAAGTAGTAAATTATAATATAAATTATATTATGCGTCGTACTTAGGTCGATTTCCTATTGACTTAAGTAATATTATATAATTATTTAATTTTACGTATTATTTAATATTTTATTTATTTTATTATACGTATTAAACGTCTTTTACGAATTCCGTACTTAATTTTTTAGCTTATTAATAGACTTCTTTAGAAAATCCTCCTTAATAAAATATATTTGTGCTGCATTAATTAATTACTCGGTAAGATAGGTAATTTTCTATTCGCGGGCCTTTATAAAAGCTCTGTTATAGTTTAATTTAATGATATGTTTAAGGTAATAATTCGTAATTAGTTACTCTTTAATAAGTAAAGGAGAGACATAATTCTCTCATTAAGGGTTCTTTACTTTAGATTAAGTAAGAGCTATAGTTTTACTAAAGGTAATGTTATGTAAAAGTCTTAATTAAAAATTTATTTATAAAGAGATATAGTTTACGCGTAAAATCCTTAGTAACGCGATCTAGCGCGGGATACTCGCTTTCGCGGGACACTCGCTTTCCCCGACTATAAGCGAGTCCCCGAGTATACAAGAGGTGAACCGGCTATTATATTTTGGCGTTTTTTTTACTAACTAAATCCGGTTAAATTAGCGTTAATTTTAAATCTCGCTTATATTTCGTCGGGCACGTCCTAAAAACTAGTCTCGCTAAAGCTCTTACGTTATAAATATCCACGCTAAAAAAATTATAATAAGAAAATCGTTCGTTTCGGGTAAATTATATGCGCACGCTAGCCGGCCCTAGCCCTAACCGGGTGTTACAAGAGCTATATTTTTAATTATTATTATATTATTAGTATTAGTATATTATTAATATTATTAATACTTTTACAAACCTTATTAATATATTAAATAAAATAAATAATAAAGCCCTACTTTTAAAAGTGGAGTTATAATACAATAGTTTATTTCGGCGCTTTCGGCGCGCTTTTAATTTATTATAATAAGAAACTGTCCTTAAAATTTTCGATACGCAACTTTGGCTCTAAAAGCGCCAGAATAGCGCCTCTGGCGCAGTTGGCGGACGTCCGCCTCTCGATTTTTTTGCAGATGAACGTTAAACGATTTAAAGGTTTAATAAGATAAAGAAGTTATTAAGTATAACTTTTAAGCTCAGGTAAAATAAGATAAAAATGCTCGTGAGCCGGTAGAAAAAGGCCTTAAGCCGAGCGTAATACCGCCGGCAAAAGTTATAATTAAGAACGTAGCTTTAATATATGCTGCTCTTATAAAAGAATACGTAAAGAAGCTTGTATAATAAACAGAAAAGGCTCGAGCTTATAAAGCAGCTTATAAGTAGATTTAAGAAATAATTAATCTTTTTATTTATTAAGAAGTAGTTAGGGCATATGAGAACGAGTAAGCTCGTATAAAAAAAGAGCAATCAAGCGAGATAATAAATAAGGACTGTTAATTTAAAATTATAAACTCTTTAAATACTCTTTAAAGTCCTTAAGAAGGACTACGCTTTTTCGGAAACAAGTGCTTATACACTAGCACAGTTAACTTATAAAAAGAAGCTCGTTATTATTAAGGTAAGGCGAGTTAATTTTAAGCAGTAGCTTTAAAAATAAAGAGCGGCTTATTAAGATATTCTTTTATACGACCTACCGGACGTCAAAAGACTGCTAGCAGTGCTTAATTTTATTAAGGCGGTATAAGAGAAGCTCGCACCGGAATAGGCGCGCGAACGGTACTTTGAATTACTAAGAGATAATGCTCTCGAGGTAACGTCCCACCCCCCTATTCCGCCTACTTCGCGTAATATTAGCATTATTTATTCAATATTTAATAATTTTATTCTACGTTAACTTCTATATAAGAAATTGTAAAATCAGAATCTCCTTTTGATTCTGGTTTTATTAATATAATTTAATAATTTCTAATTATAATTTGAGCCGCTTAAATAGCACGTATTCTCGCAAACTTAGAATTTAGACTAATTTAGATTTTTTTTTTCTTTAGCTTTAATTGTTTTAATCGCTCTTCTAACTCTTTAATTCTTATATTTGCCCGTATCTAAGACTTATTTGCACACTCTGACCGTCGTTGGCAGCACAAGCGGATCGCCAACTTTCAACCTATTTGCCGTTGGTGGATGACATGCGATATGGGCCCATCACAGGTGAGCAGCGAGCAAAATAGTCACAGTGCTAATCATAGAAGTCCTAAATGTTCGTGCTAAGTGTTTACGACACAGTATGAGTACGTAGAGCAACACGATCCGAAGCTGAACTCAAAGCTACTGACTGGACTACATCACCCGTACAGCGTAATATTCATTAACTATTGATATTCCTTGACATCATTCGGGTAGGTCTTCTTGGTGTAGTAATTGCTTCCGACAATCACGACTTGGAACTGGCCTAGGGCACGCGTATCGTCAACGTGGGAAGCTCAGTCATTCGGATTTTGGCACTTCCATATGGGACGAGCTTCGCCTCGAAAGGGTCACCCAGACATTTTCGGTTTGCTCCCGTAGGAGGAGCTACAGGGATGGATCCAGGGGCCAATAGTGGCCATTTGATCGCACAAGCCTGAACAGTCATAGAGGTAGGAGGCGCTCCAGGAGCAAAAATTGGTCCAGGCATGTCTATGGGATCGCTGTTCAAAGTATAGTTGAAAGGGTTCGCTTGTACAAACTTTATTGTCGCTGGATCGATAGCAACTGCCCATTCTGTCTGGTTGAGCATCGTGTAGTCCCGGGACTGAGCTGGAGCGTATCCTTCCGGGTAAAGTTCGCCATTGCGGTAACTATGTGGTGGTGTAGAAGTCACTCCTGCGTCAATCTGCAGAGCGTAGACAAGTTGCCCGCGTAAGACCGCGATGGTATCATGTTCTCGGGCCGTTGTTCGTACGTCGGCACCAAGCGTGTACATAAGGCGAGTCGAGCCCACGGAAATCGCCATTCCGAGCTGTCCAGACGACACATCCGTTGTACTGTCGCCTGCACTCGCGAGCTGTGCAGATGTTGCCCATTCAGGAACACGGACCTTGAAGGTGATAGGCTTGTCGGTTGTGATATCGTAAAAAAGCACATCTTCGAAAGGATAGTTGGTCTGACACTCCACCTCAACCTGAGCACCATTCTTAAGTGTAGTCTGCACCGTGGCTGGACTCAATAGTGCGTGTACTATACCATCGTCCCCAGCGGTAACGAATGTAGACTGCAAAAACTTTGGTAAGCCTTGTGGGTGATTGACTGTACAACATGGGTAATCTGGCTCCAATCCCTGTGTCTTGTCGTCAGCGACTTCTATGAGCACTAATACACCTACTAGCTCGCCGGACTTACGTAGGTTTGACCAACAGTGTTAACGTTCGAGAACGGTGTCATGCTTAGATTCTTGGAAAACGGTTGGTTGCTTTCGCTCATGTACACATGTGACCACCAGTCACCAGTCATAGCCCCGGGCAGGGCATTGAAAGCTGACATCTCAGCCGAGTCTGCAAAAGAGCTGTCGCCGATCGCGCGGTAGTTGTATGCCTGCGAAAAGATGACTTCTACAGCCGTGCAAGTCTCGGAACCTGACCACGGGTCTAGTCCAACTTGACCCTCGTCTGCAATGATCGAACCGTAAGTAGATCCATGATACCGGAAAGTCCAGTCACTCTGATACCACCAATCAGCGCGTACCCTCACGTAAATCTTCCTTGAGAACTTACACCATCTCTAGCTGTCTGTACAAGACTGTCGTTGTACGTGTAGCGACGAATGACTGCAGGAGCTTTAAGACCTAGAGCACCAATTTTATGAGTGCTGCGCAACGAATTACTAGGGCTAACTAACGCACCTTCACCGACATTGACGCCATGGACGAACTGGTATGGGATGTCCGGATAGTCGCGAACGTCACCAGTCGGATATACCCCTTTGACAAACCAATCTTCCCAGTTCCAGCCGCAGCTGTGAAGAAGATTCATGCCCTCCAACAGCTTGGCTTCGTTGCTTTCAGGGTGCTTGTCGTATAGCCATTGGAGGGAGTAAATCATCTCTTGAACACGCCCTCGTCCCCAGAAATAATAACCATCGTTGAGTACAGTATTCGCTGCTTGGAGCTGCTCGCCAGTGCAGTTGTTGCTCAACATCTATGTTGGTCAGAAACATTGAAAAGGTTGTCCGTCAACTCGTAGTGCACTCACTGCAACTTGAAGATTATTGAACTTGTGCATAGCTTCAACGATCGGTTGCTCCCAGGTTTTGTTTGCATCAGCTAGGTTAGTCCACGCGAAGAAGACGAGACTTCGAGCCCAAATCATACGGTAGCCGCCTCCGGGACCGTTTGCTTCTGGACCAATCCACCCATCCTGTTTGACCATGTTTTTCTGCTCATCATGTTAGTCGAGTGCTTACCGACGGATGGTTTGACTAACCATGAGATAGTCCATGGCCTCATGCACCTGAGCCTTCAAACGCGGGTCATCGAGCACATAGGCCAGAGGTACAAGGCCGTTGAGCCAGTATGGAAAGGCCTCATTCAACCCGCTATATTCTTGATCGCCACCAAGCCAACTTGAGCGATGAACATAGTTCCAGAAATCATACAAATGTCCGGCAAGTCCAGCAGCCTCTGTCTCCAACTCCTGTCGCAACCATCCATTCGGCGTAATAGATCCCAGTGGGATGTCACCATATACAAAGGGTACGACTGCTTCGTATCAGTATCACGCGGCATGGACGCCACACTCAAGGAGACTCACGAGGTTTTGCAGTCGCTGTATCCACGAGAGGAGTCACTACTGGAAGCAAAGCCAACAACGCTCGAGTCCGGATGCGAACCATCTTGCATTACAAGGACTTCCAGTGGTTTACACTTTTGCTCAAATCGTTGATTGAGGGGACTCTGCCTTTTATCGATCACGATCAAAACTTAGGGATAGGGATCAGCTCCCACCGGGACCCCTCACAACAACTCGTGTCTACTAGCAGGCTTGTGATGGTTACTGAACTCAAGCATTGCTCGAGGCCGATCCCACTCTGGGGAAACACACCTTCTTCTTTCGGCATGCCGGGATCGTGCGGGGTCCCGGCAGTGAAGCACAAATCCCGCTGTGGTTCTGCAGACTAGTAATCGTTCTATGCGGGCCAATCATCATTCGATCGAAAGGAGATAGATCGCCACGTACCATTCGTGTATAAAGTTTCTGTTAATGGGCCATCTTATCTACAACCTTGTCGTCGGCCTCCCTTGCGTACAGTAGAGCTACTGCATCATGTTCCGCATCTCCCGCTCCAACCTTCATCGACGTCCTTAGCCTAAATCTGAACAAGCGACGGAAGAAGAAAGAGATTGGGAATAAAACTAATAACATTTCGTATCGTGAGCCCGAGACCAGTAATTCGATCAAAGTGGGGCGGAGATCAAATGGGAACGCTCAGGATGAAGCAGTCGGCCAGGCTATATTCGATATCCTCCCAAGAGACTAGATTGGAACCCAAGTATGGCTGTATTTCATATCAGAGGAATCCTTTAGGTTTGAAAGAAAAATGAAACGAACGTCAGATTGGCTTGAGTGGGACGAAATATACCAGTCACCTGCGAATATTCTTTCAGAAGACATTTTACTGGCTTCCATCCCCAGGTTGCATAGTACATACAACCAGACGAGCTTTACGAGATACTGAATTGAAAAAGCTGTGCAGTCGAATGATCGAGTTTGGAAGATTCTAGCAAGGCCGCAAGACTGTCTCCCTCCCCATTGATCGACTTAGTTCTCGATCTGGGAATCGATCACTAAATTCAGAGCTCTAGATCATCTCAAAAGCTTGTAGTTGCAAAATATAGTCATTAGTCAATAAAATACATCTGTAAGACTCTCCACCCTTACTAATGTCTGTTCCTGGGGAGCCAAATTACAGGTATTTGACCTTTCGATCGATGCAACAGCTCTTATGCCGTTTCACCACTCCGAAAAGGAGCAGCGAACAATGTCTATGTAATTCCTGTGCCTACTCGTCTCACCTTCGGCACAGGAAACCCTGCTTTCAGGTACCAGCTGTGTACTGTCCGCTTTAATATTGATCTCGCAGTGGAGGAAAATCCGCGAAATTAACTGGATAAGAAGATTTGGTTCCGATCATTCCCTTGACCTTCCCATTGAGGGAACCAATGGAGCGACTTTGAAACACATGAAGCTTATCGATAATCTTGTCAGACGTTTTATCAGCGTCCTTGAGGTTCCGGTATGGTTTGCTGCCGCTTTGGCGATGCTAATCCTCGGCGAAATAAAGAGGGCAACCCGTGCGATTTGAAATCATTCGTTAAGAAAGTTTGTCAGATCGATACCAAAGTCCCGATCAGAGGGCCTGATGGCAAGGTCATTCAACCCGTCCAATTTTCCATTAGCCCTGATTTTGACTCTGTGGACTGGAACGGGATCGGCGACGGCAAGGACTTTAACCAGGACAAGTTCGCCAAGGAGATGGATAGGGTCAGCTTTCATGGTCTGATGCTCAACTCTGTGTTGTTCAAGGGCTGGAGTGGGGGAGTAAGTTTCAACTCCGCCATGGGCGAAGCTGAGAGGATTGCCTTGAAGGCGCAGGCACAGCTCACTAAGAATGGGCAACCAGTATCCAACGACCGCTACCTGGCTCTCCAGAAGGCCCTTCAGATCCACGGCAACGCGCGGCGGTTAGATGGGGCGATTAGACTGCTGAACAATTTCGACAAATGGAACAAGCAAAGAAATTACGAAATCCACTTAGGCGACGAGATCTCGCGTCCACCTGTGCCTCCGTACAGGAAGCTCGATTCGGAAGCGATGATAACGGCAAATAGATTAGTAGGAAAAAAAGGCAGATGTTTTAAGGGACTGGGTGGCGACGGAGAATGCGGCAGGCAAGTCCCAAATGCACGTAGGACCTATCATCAAGTCGACTGAGATGCAACATAAGCTTGCAGAGGCTTGTAATAGAAATAAGAGAAGGGCAGATCGGCGGATCTTGATATAAAGAGGTGATTCGTGCTTTAAAGCTGGCATATCTCTTCGAAGACATTCTCTTAACTATCATCAACACGTGGCTTTGGCAAGAAGGCAGTCCGGACACAATGTAATAAACAGTATAATTCTACTCCTCTCTGGGAATAATCCAGCCTTGCTCATTTATCTTGACAGTATATACCGCGGATGAGTGACTGCCCCGGATTAAATCCGCTAACCCCACCTCCCCAAATATTTCTGGCTGTCTCTCTTCCTTGAAACACTGGTTGTCGCACAATCGCACCATAACCTGGGGAACTACTTCTGGTATATGCCTCTCGGCATGTTCTCTCCACCAGGAGTAATTCTCGTCGGGTATGAACTGATCCATTCGTATGAAATCTTGCTCCTTTGGCACAGGAGGTGTCCACACCGATCGTGGATCTGTGTCTCCGAAGCTCTTAAGATCTTCTCCCTTCTGCATATACCTCCATACAGCAAATTGTAACAGCCACTTTACATTCTTCTGCCACGACACCACAGCTGCGTGAAATACCGGGCTAAGGATGGCTTGAAACAACTTCTCAGTATGAGGCTCGATTTCCTTTATGACCGGATCAGAGTTAAAGAGCTTGTAAAATTGGTGTAACTGAGGTAAATTGTTGTAGTCGATTGTCTGGACAGGGGCATCGCCTAGAAGCCCAAAGAGGCCAGATGCTAGAGCGGTTGTACTATCGACATGGAGCGAAATAGCTATCAGAGTCACGTAGATAGTCTGGTCACCAGCGAGATCTATGATTTGATGAAGATCCTCCGCCGTCGCGTTCTCAAACTCGTCCTCCACTGGCATACATGGGACACCAGATACCGCAAAGTCGGTGTGATGGTGCCGCATAGAGTACAACAACTCTCCTAAGTCGAAGGGATAGAGCAAATCTCCGACCAGGGATATCCGCATATTATAGATGTAATGTGCTCTGCAAATATGCGTGCTCACTGGGGTGTCTTCGAAGGGGGGAACATATGCATCATTCAGGATACAAAATGCTTCGTTTCTCCTGCGCGTCCAATTGAGATGAAGTCCTCGATCAATCCTAGGCTGAATCCAAATCGATGCTAAGCTGGTCTGATCATTCGATATTTGGTGCTCGCCCCATTCGAAGACTACCTCGCGTGCTTCACGACAAACGGAAGCCAAAATAGGCACTCTGGCGTTTTGAAAAATAGTACGAACGGGCCAGCAGGCTTGGCGAGATTCTTTGCCATCGAGGAGCGTGAAGGGAAAGTCTTCCTCAGCGATACGGCGAGGAAGACAGCACTTCCAAATAAGACGACGGATCTCGAAGGGAAAGTGGTTGAATTGAGGGAGCGAGTCGTGAGTATCCATGTTGGCTTAGGTCAGGGCGAGTTAAGGTCAGGTGAATTCAAATCCCAATAAGAAAGCGACTTGATTTGATAGATGGAAACAAAGGAAGAAAGAAATGGGGGTGAAGATGCGAGGCGACTTATCCCATGAAGTGCTGTCGCTTACCAATTTTAGTGGGACAGGGGTTTGAGCCAATCAGAGAGCCAGGATTTTGGTGAGGATACAGCCATTTGACATTGAACTATTTACTTTTATAGAAACGATTAAAACAACCTCCTTTTTTATAGAGAGGAATATTACACTCTTTATACTTAAATTAAGACCTTTTACGTAAAGAAGTAAGGTTTTGGTTTGGCACAATTTCCCTTAAAACAACTCGTTTTGTGTTTCCATACCTTTGCCCTTTACAAGACTTACACTCCCTTACCCAGGCCATACGCATCTATGAATGGCGCTTTAGGAGTATAAGGAATTCGTCAATATTACCACTAGAAAGAGGGCGTTTCCTTGTACCTTATAAGGAAGACGTAGAGTGGAGTAATGCCTATATAATTTCCTTTCTGAATTTAATTTAATTCGTTTACTTTTCCTTAACTTTTACCTTTTAATAGTCTTTAATATTCGTATAAATAAAAAGTAAATAAGAGTTAACTAAAACTGTCTATAATAGCTAATTCCAAAGAGCCTGCTATCCTCCTCTTTTAATTAGCTTGTCTCCGGAGTTATAAGACTTAAGTTGATTACTAACGTTAATAGCGCTTATAAAACGGTTATAAAGCTATATAAAGTACGGTTTATTTAAATCCTTAACGTTTTAGCTATTAAATTATACTTTAGTAACGATAGCGTTTGACGAGGTTTTATTAGGTTTGTGGCGAGGAGTGCGAATTATACTAATTCTATCGTTCTAATTTATTATAAACAGAGTCGAGGCGTTATTGTTTTATAACGCCTAGGTGATATTATTCTTTATATTATAAGCTATATAAAAAGCGTAATATAACATTCGGGTTCCTAGTTTCTTTGCATTTGCCTATAACGTGAGGAGTCTTGTGATAGCGCCGGCATCACGTCTCGCAGTTCTAATAACACCGAAACCAAGCTCTCGAAGGTAAATCATAAACTTATTTAATATAAATAAGTTATTAAGAATATAAATATACCTCGCAGGAGGTAACTGGCACAGCAAATAAGGTATAACTACCTGTGTCCGATTACTACTTAAGCCGGCTTTACGAGTGGTTTTTGGCCCTCCTAATGCAGCCGGGGCTCGTACTCCTATAAGTCCTTAAATGCCTTTAGAGTGCTAAGTCTATTAAAGGAAGTAACTAAGCTATGCTACTACTTATACTTTATAGCTTGTTGGAACTGGCTTTAAAGGTATAGTAGTTGTCTTAAAGGCTTAGCTAGTAAATCGTTATATATACTTATTTATAATAATATTACGGCCAGGAGTCTAAAGCTATAAATTAATAGCTTAAATATAAGAATTTAAGGGTTCTACTTATTAAAATTAATTAAAATCTAAGCCTAAGAATAACGGACTTACTCGCTCTTATATTAATAACTTTTTTTTAAGTATAAGCGGTGTAAAAAGTAAAAATCGACAATAGAGTATTAAAAATCGGTCTCGGCTTATATATTTGCGTATAAAGTGTTATAAACTATTCTCTTCGGTACTTTAATAGTTATTAATTTAATTTTTTTATATAGATTTCTATATAATTTAAGATCCTTAAGTAAACTTTAAGTTCCGGAAGCGTGATAAGATATTATTTAATATTATAAGAGTACGGTTTTAAATTATCCGAAACCTTAGTATTTAAATTAATATAATTAATAATTTATTAAAGGATTTCATCTATAAAGAATAAAGAGAATATCGCATATAAGTCTTTAGAATTGACTGACAAAGGTAGGCGTATTTATGGCTAAAAATTAAGGCAATAGAAAGGGATAAATGGTCTAGTACTTTCTTTAATAAGTTTGGCTTTAGGACGAAATGTTCCGTTAAAAATGGGATTAAGTTATATCTTTTTAGCTATCTTGAATGCATTTAATTGCGTATGAATTAAGTGTGTTTTAATGAATCTATAATCTAATATAAGGGGGTAAATATGCCCGTTGCGGGGGCAATACCCTCCTGCGGCTTAGCCACGCTAAAAGTGGTGTTCAGCACTTCATGGGATACCTTGAAATAAGCAGTAGTGCCGCTTTAGCCGCCAGTTACCGAGAGCTGGAGGAGCGACAAATTTTAGCACGTGAGTCGTCAGGTGCCGTCAAAAGCAGCGACTAACCCAGTTAATATTAGCTATCCAGCTAATTTACCGTTTAATGGTTTAATATTATTTTAGAATATACCTGCATTTATAATGATTTAGAGATATAGCACTAAGACTTCTGAATTATTAAGTAAGATTTGTAAAAGCGGGTTCTTTAGAATTCCTAAAAGTATTTCTAAAATCTAAGAAACATTATTATTATTATACTTTTACTATCTTTTATACTAGTAATTAAACTTAATTAAAAAGCTAACAGAAAGCTAATTGCTAAATATAACGACAGGTATGCTTCGGTTAGGTCAGGGGTCCGGAACAGGTCCGAGTCCCCTCCGACTCCTTATATATCTCTTTCTTATATAATAGCTCTGTAGTTTTTATATTTTAAGTATTAAGTCGATCTTTACGTCTAAGGTTCTTACGTCGTTATATTATATAAAAATTCTTTTATATACGTTTAAAGTATCTGCTACTATTACTGTTACTATTATTCCTTTGTAACGTGGCTAAGAGTAGAGCTCACACCAGTACGCCATCGGAGTCAAAAGACTACAGTATTCGGCCGGCCTTAAGGCAGAATACGCTCTACTTGGTACATATACCAACTAAGAGAATAGTCTCACGTGATAAACACATGACATCCTTCTGCTGCTCGATTAGATTAAAGTCGTTAATTCTATCGTCGATACTACTTACTTACTTTTACTCTTTATCGTATTATTACTTATATACGACTCCTCCGTATCTAGCCCGTTATTTCCAGTATTATATAATACTTCAGAATTAAACTTTCTTTTTTTATTATAAACTTTTAATAATAATTATAAGCTTTCCGCTAGTAATTTACCGACGAGCTTGTTTATAAAGATTCTTAAATTAATATTCTTTTTTTAATAATTACTTTTTTATAAAACTCTTTAACTTTAATTTAAGATTAAATCTAAAACCGATCTAAAACGTTTCTGAAGAAGCCGAAACGTTAACTCCCGGATGTTTTAAAGTTTAACGGCAGATATATAATTATATTACGATATTTAATTAGCGTAATTTCAGCTCGTACTTAATATTAACAGTAAAGTGATTAATGACGCGCAAGCTTAATTTGCTTTTATATACTACTAGGGGGTGCAAGTATGAGAATAGGCGAGCCAATCAGAATGAGGAAGCGCAGTAGGTGAGGACACGTGATCAAAGAGAGAGAATTGCTTTGCTTGCTTGCTTAAAGAGCTAGAAGAGCTCTTCGGTAATTATATACAAAATAATAGCTTCTTTAAAAGCTTTTACGACTACGTAATTAATTACGTAGCTTATACGAGTTACGTAATTGAATACAAGCGTAATTTCCCGGAATATAAAGGTAATTTCCGGGCCGCGTAAGTAATAGAAACTCCTTCGGCTATTCTAGGGTAGAATCGGCACGAGTTACTAAAGTCAAATTTAACACGCCCTCTTAATGAGTGACGTAATAGCTTTATAAGCTTATATATAAGCTAGCTTTAAAGCAGAGCTTATGTTTATAAGAATAAAGTAAATACATAAAATACTCTTTACGGAGGGTAGGCCAAATATAAAGAGAGAAATATAAATTATAATCTTATTTCCTTCGCTTTAGCCTTATTCGGCTAGTCTTAAAAGCCTTATGAATTTAATGAATTTAGGCTTATCTAATAGCTTTATAAAGCCGTCGGCTTTTTATTTAGACCCTTTTATGTAAATTAAGTCTATTTCGCCTTAATTTATAAGGTCGCGGACGTAATAGTATTAACGGCAATATACTTAGTCCTCTCGTGGAATTAAAAGTTATTAACTAATAAAAGAGCGCCGTTATTATCCGTATAAACAAGGAATCGTTCCTATATGTAGTAGCCTAATTCGATTAAAAGCTGCTTTATATAAACAGCCTCTTTAAAAGCTAAATTAATAATTATATATTCGGCCTCGATAATTCTTTAAGTTATAATACTTTATAACTTACTTTTCTAGTTTATTAAACAATTAATTAAGTAAAAGCTCAAGCCGCTAGTCGATTTAGCCGTACCAATATTTCCGGCGTAGTCGGCGTCGTAATAGCCGTTTATATATCGATTAAAGCTTTTTTCGTAAATTAACTTTAGTTTTTTTAATTTCTTTAAGTATTTAAGCACGTTTTTAAGGGTAATTAAGTGATCGGTGCTAAGGTTATTAGCGAATCAAGCGAGGTTTATAACCGAGTAGCAAATATCGAGTCTAATAGTTAGCGTAAGAAACAAAAGGCAGCTTATAATTTGCTAATATTAATTTATTTCCTCTTTATTAACCTAATTAAGATTAGGCTTTAACTTGACCTTTAAATCCATTAGTATATCTTTAGGCTTATAGTCGGTTATATTAAACCGCGCTAACACTTTCTCAATATAACTCTTTTAGCTTAGCTTTATATAACTTTTGTCTAGGTTATAGTCGATATTTATACTTAAATAGTCCTTTATTAGCCTTAAATCCTTTAATTTAAAGAGCTTTTTAAGCTCTTTAATAAAAGATTTGATATTATTAACGCTTAAGCCATTTATCGCTAAGTCGTTTACGTAAATAAAAACTATAAACTATTACTCCTTATTAATTAAGATATAATTCTCGGTAATTAAGGCTTGAAAACCGAGTTTTTAGACTAGGACTTCTTTTAGCGTAATAAACCAGAGCCTAGCTAACTGTTTTAGCCCGTATAAGGCTTTATTAAGTAAGAATAGTTTACTAACGTATTTTTAGGTATTTATGCCTTTAAGAGGCACTATATATAAAGTATTTACGTTAATATTACTTTGTATAAAAGCCGATATTATATCGACTTTTTATATAAGCCAACCGTAAAGGACCGCTAAGGCGAATATTAGTCGCCAAACTATTTATTTTATTACGCTAGCAAAGGTATTTACGTAGTTAAGGCCATAGAGTTACTCGAACCCTTTAGCGACGAATCTAGCTTTAAATTCGAGAAAATTAAGTGATTCTCTAATTTTATACACTTATTTAGTCTTTAAAGGCTTATAAGCCTTACTAGCGTCTTTTAGCACTATTTCTCAAGTCTTATGACTTTCTAAGGAATTGGCTTCTTTTTTTATAGCTTTTAACTAATAGTCTTTATATAGAAAAGCCATAATCTCTTTAAAACTTTTAGGCTTATAAATTTAAAGGCTTTTTTCTCGTTTAATAACGATTTTACTAACCTCTTGCTCTTTAAGTAGCTTTATTAACTCCTTTTTTAAATCTTCGTCTATTTTAGAGCTTATTAAAGCCATAGAAGCTAGTCTCTTAACGTCTTTATAAACAGAAAAAGCTTCTTTTTCCTTTTTAATTAATTAGTTATTTAACTAGCGAATAGCCGTCTTAAAGCTTAAATGTATTACTGGCTGATTTTCTAAAGAGTTATTAAAGTCTTTGGCGCTAGTACTAGCGTTTCTAGTTACGACGTTAAGCTCCTAGCTCGAATAATCCTTTTTAAACCTTTTAATAGGCGCTTTAAGCATTTCCGGGCTAGCTGTATTAGGCCTCTTATTAGCTTTTAACGTTTAAAGGAGCTCTTGTGTGAATAAGTCGGATTCGTCTTTAAAATCCGTTTTCTCGCCCTTTAATTAGTCAATAGGCGACTTTTTGCTTACATTGCCTTTATTAAGCATTTCGTCGTTAATACTACTTATTAGCTTAATAATATCGTCGCTAGCGCCTTCAAACCCTTCAAGTGTTTCGACTATATAATCGAATTCGGTTTCTTTCGTTATATTGTCCTTAAGGATTAAATCCTCTTTAATTAAGACGTTTTTAAAACTTATAACGGCTCTTTTACTCGGTAAATAAATTAAGTAATTATTAAAAGACTTAAAACCGACAAGGATACCCCTGTCGGATTAATCGGCTAGCTTATGAGCTCTTTTATTCTTAAGTACGTAAATTAAAGAGCCTAATATGCGAATATAATCGATTATCGGTAATTTACCGCATAAAGCTTCAAAAAGCGTCTTTTTTATAACGGAGTTATATAACCGATTTTTAATATAAGCTATTCCTTATAATAAGTAAGGCCATAAAGATAAAGGTATTCTCTTAGCCTTACAAACGCTAATTAGCCGCTTAATAAAGTATTTATTTAACCTTTTAGTTATTCCGTTTTAGGAAAAGGAATAAAGGCTAGTATATTCACATATATACCCCTGTTGCTTATAATAATGCGTTCATTTATTAGACTTGAATTCCCCGGCGTTATCGAGCTTAAAAACTTTAATATTTATTATGAATTTATATTTAACGTTATTTTGACTATTAAATTAATTATTAATTATATTACAAAAGTCGATTAAGACGTTATAAGCGTCGGCTTTAAGTTTTAAGGCGTATAGCTAAATACCTTTTAATCCTTTATATATAATAATAAGGAAATAGCGCTCTCCTTTAAGTCCTTTGACTTTAAAAGGCCTCGCAATATTAATATTGAATATAATTAAGGGTAGCGCGTTTAACATAGGCTTTTTACTGCCGATTACGTGCATTTTGCCGCTATTATAAGCGTTATAATCGGCTAGCTCTACGTCTTTTTATTAAATTTTCTTTAATTTATAGCTTTTCTCGATCGTTTTAAGAATCGACTCTTTATTTATATATATTAGCCTCTTATAATAAAAGTCTAGCGGCGAATTTAAGTCTATTTAATATATTACAGGTTCGAGAGCGTTATTATCGACTTCCGCTTGAACGTAATAGGCTTTATAATCTTATTTAGCCTGTAATTAGCTCTTTTTATACTTTAATAAAGTACTGTTCTTAATAAAATTAATTAACTAGCTTTTTTTAATTATTTCCTTTAAGCTTAAAAGGGTCGTTTTTAGCCTCGGAATATAATTTACTCGTTAAATAATTACTTTTATACCGTTATTACCTTTTATAAGAATATCTCTCGTGCTTAATATCGATAATACGTCGCCGTTAGCAATTATAACCGATTTACGAAGGGTAGGCTAATAATTAAATAATCATTCCTTATTAAGCGTATAATGCTCGCTAGCACCGGAGTTTAGAACTAGTTTATAATTATAGACGGTTTTAAAAGCTTAATTTACAATATCTCCTTTTAATTAGTCAGAATCGGACTCGCTTAATTCCTCTATAGTATTTACAAAAGTATTTATAATTAAAAGTTCAAGCTGCACTTTAGGCTTCACATTTAACCTACCCTTTAATAAGAGTAAGTGGTTTTTATGTGCCTTTATAGGCTTTCTAGCCGTCACGTGCTTATTTAGCGGCGTAATAGTCTTAAATACGGCCATAATAGCCTTCGTAGACTTTATTTTTAATTCGCCTTTTAATTCCTTAGCCTTTTTAGCCTTATTAGGCTTTTTATTCGGATTTTCCGAATTATTAAGCTTTAGCTCAAGGTGTAAGACCCAGCACGTAAACGTTATATAACCCGTGACTTTATACTTATTGCAATGCTTCTTATTACCGCCTTTGCCGCCTTTAAACGCTTTATTAGCGTTAAGGTCGGCGTTAACGCTTATGCGAGCTTCTTCCGAAATTAAGTCGTTAATTAAACCGTTAATATTAATATTTTTAAGATTACTTAATATTTTTTTATATTTATAAAACGAAAAAGCGTCAAAGAGCTCGGCAAGCCTTTTAGTATTAAGCTAGCTATTATAGGCTTTGGAATCTCGCAATTTAATTACTTTAAGTATATGGCGCTCGATTAAATTACGCTAATATATTCGTTTATGTTTTTATAAGAGTTATAATTAGAATCGACGATTTAATTTATATAGCGGCCGACTAGTGTCACATTTTGACTATTTACATGCCTTACTCTTTTAAAAGCAAAGTAAGAGTAGGTTTATATATATAAGTTAAAGGCTTTAGAGCCTTCTATGCCTTTATAAATTAATACTTTTAAAGTATTTCATATTTACGTGATTCTTAAATTACATGGTTTTTAACACACCCCCTTAATCTAAGTATCCTCTAACTCGATATTAAGACGACAAAACGACAGTAAATAACTGTATAAATAGCTCTGGCTTTTTGGCACTGGCCTCTGTCCTTTGGCTTTAGTTCTAGTTCTGGCTCTTTGGCTGACTCTGGCTTTAGCACGGGCTCTAGCTCTGGCCTTTAGTTCTGGCTCTGACTTAATGGCTTTGGCTCTGACTTATGGTTCTGACTCTAGCTTAAGGCTCTAGTTCTGACCTATCTATTCCTTAACTCTAGCTTTAGTTCTGGCTCTTTGGCTTTAACTCTAATTTTAACACGGGCTTTGTGGCTCTAGCTCTTTTATTCATTCGTCTTTGCTTTATATTTAATGAGGTAGCTATTCCTCCGGTTTTTATTTCTCTAGGAGACCGACTCCTATTAGTTTAAAAAAGGAAGTCCTCTTACGACTGAATAGGTCTTCTATTATTGTAGGGAATCACGGCTTTAGTTAACGATAAAGAGCTTTACCGGGAGTACATGTAATAAAGAAAGAGAAGATCTTACTCGAATTGCTATTATGTCACATTTTAACTATTTATATACCTCACTCTTCTAAAGGCAGAGTGAGAGTAAGTTTATATACATGAGTTAAAGGCTCTAGAGCCTTTTATGCCTTTACAAATTAATGCTTTTAGAGCATTCCATATTCACGTGATTCTTGGATCACATGATTTCCAACAACTAGCTTAAGCGTTAATTAGCCGAAAGTAAATTAAATAGCGTTTCATAGCTTTTTAGCCGTATTTTTGTTTTTAAATCGCTCTTAGTATTTTAGTAATATAATCGACTTTAGCGCTCCTAGCGCCTTTTGGCTTTACGTCTTAAAGTAGTTTAGCTTCTCGTGATATTTTACGACTAGCTTATAAAAATAAGGGGCTAATACGGTTCTACCTCCTTCGGTACCCCTAGCGTAATATAAGGATTAGTCCGGAGGTAAAGCTTTACCGGAAATATAAGGCATATAGCCGTTAATTTCTAAGAATAAACTAGCGGGATTTGTTCACTTAATATAATTAGATTTCCTTATTAGCTTCTCTCCTTTAAAGGCAATAGCAATTATTTTAAGCTTGTCTCGATTGAGTTTGGCTTTAATTCTTTTAAGCGATTATTACTTATAGTAATTGTCGTGCAGGTTATGGTTGGTTAGCTAAGCGAGCCTAATCAAGACTATCAAAACCATGGCGCTAGTAAGCTCCCCTATTCAAAGAGCTTAAATGCGCCATATGTAATAATACAACAACAGATATATACGCAACTACGTAGCCTTTAATTGACTTAATATTCGCCTCTGTAAAGCCTCAAGGTATATTATATAATAGTTATAAGCCCCGTAAGCTATAAAAAGCTTCCTAATCGTATACACACGCCGACGTAGCTCCATAAAGGCATTTTATATTATTATTTAAAAGCTATCGTAACTCTTTAAACTCGTCGACAACTCTCAAACTATTAAATATTCTCGACGCTGTATTATTAATATACCTTAAACAAATAATATCACTCCTAAAACTACTTACGGATTATACCTTAAAGGCACGAAAGGATTAGGCGATATAATACCTACGATTAAATTTCTATATTACGTTTATAAGTACATTAAATATAATAAATCTTATAGCTCTTATAACAGGCTATATTCTAAAACTCCGACTAAAGGCTTTAACGCTTAAAAGTACCGCTTAATAAGTAGTAAAGATATAATTAAATTAATATTACGCTAATATTATAACTTAAAAAGCAGTAAACCTACAGCCGTCTTTAACGCTTAAGTCGTCTAATAAAAATGCCTTAATAAAAGGAACAAGTCCAAAAAAAGCTAATCCACCTCTTTACCCGATAATTGCAAAGATATAATAAATTTATACAATATAAGCTAGAAAATATTAGTACACGTTAACTAAATAGACGAACTAAAATAATAAATATATGACTTTATATAACTGGCTCTCCGAAACGATAGACAATTCGCTCTTAGACTTTATAATTAAAGAATTAATCGGCAAAAGCAAATTAAGCATATAATCGTTAATTAATATACTTTAGCGCGACATAATACCGTCAAAATCGTTAGTTCTTATTACTATAGTCACGGAATACAAAAAGGTTTTAAAGGAGGCATATAAAAGAAAAGTTAATATTAATTAATAAATAAAAGACTTCTTAAAGGCTTATAAGAATACTAAAGTATATAATATACTTAACGTTAAAGGCATTATGGCTTTAAAGAAATAATTACGTGCGGTAAGAGCTCACATATACTTAAATTAAGCAAATTCTATTTTTAATACGGTTATACGCGACGATTAACTTAAAAAAGAGTATGAGTTTACTTTTAATAATTATATATAAGTGCTCCCCGGTATAAACTAAGAGCATATTATGTTTAGGAAGCTTAAGCGTTAAGGAAGAGGAGGCGGTTAATATTCAACCCTTAAAGGAATTAATATTAGTGCGTCGGATATAAGCTCTAATAGATTTCGCTCTTAAAGCTAAAGTAGTTTATGCTTATGCGGTATAAATAATAAGCATTTCTTTAAGCCGCTTAAGTGTTAGAGATTACGTTATGCAATTAACGGAACGACCTCTGAAGGCATAAAGCATATGCTAAATGCTGATAAGGTATTAATAACCCGCAAGAAGTTGGAAACTGTAGACTTTAAAGAGCTTAAGACAGCTATAGTTAAAAAAAAATAGAAGTATATAATAGTCGCTAAAATCACCGGAGCTAACTATAATAACAACTCTAAACCTATTATAAATACTAAATTAACCAATGCCGCTGCACTTATAAGTAACAAAAGTAAAGGCAAAGCTTTATGGAATAATTTAAATATTAATACAGCTATAATTGACCTAAAGCTCCTCGACGACATACTCTATAACAATACTTTAAGTTCTGGCATTTATATTATTATAGAGTTTTAATGTCACTTTCTATTAAATAACACTCTTATTAACAATTGCAATATTATTTACTTAATTAATAGCATTAACAAACTCGTCCTCGGTAGTTTTAAACGTATTACAAGAGACACAGTTAATACTGGCACCTTAAGTTTATTAATTACTGACAGAGGTATACGTATCTTCGAAAACGCTTTATATAGTCCTGAAGGACTATATACTCGGAATTTAATATTAAGTAACGTAGCTATTATAGAAGAGTTTAACGTTAATATTATTTTTAAGAGCCTCCTCGTATAGTCGGAGGTGTGATATAATGGTTCTAATACGACTTTACGAGTAGGCAGTGCTGAAGATAGCTATATAGTGAGACACTTATAGCGTAGGTAGAACTTTATAATATTTAAATATAAGTCTATTAATAATTACTCGCGCTTTTTATAATTATATGCCTTTATGAAAGCTTGTAGATCTCTTGTTATAATAATGTACTTAATAATTAATAAACGACTGTACTCTCTTAAGAAGTATACTTTTTAATTAACACGCAGTTTCTTACGACCCCGGAGCGACATAGCACAGATATAGCACTTACGCGCCAGTCACCTCGGTAAAATGGCTCTAAAAGCTCTAGTGAAGTATATACGTAATATTTAAATTAATAGAATTACGCGTATAAAATGCGAAAGTTATGTTATAATATACTTAAGTAAATAACTATTACGTAAAGAGTTAAATAATAAATCCCTGAGACCTTTCTTCAGAATCGCGTGGGACTTATTTGATTACCTTATAGGTTATAATAGAATATATTAATTATTATTAATTAAAAACAAATATAATGAAAAGCTCTTTATATTTACGCTTACTAGCAAATCCTAAGACTTTATTATAAGCGTGCTTAAGACGTTTAAGATATGGACTAAACGTTAATACAGCCTTATTATATGTAAAATTAGGTCTGATAACGACACGTCGGTAATTAATATAAGATATTAAATAAAATATAATTAATAAGCATTAGACAATAGTATAAAGCTAGAGCCTACTCCGGTTTATACGCATGAGTCAAATAGGGATGCAGAGAGAGCTGGCGGAGAGCTTATTGCTAAAGCCTTGAAGATAATAATAAGTGTTAACTTATTATTTAAGCTATAGCCGGAAGCTGTTTTAATAGCTACGTATTTTTATAATATATCGCTACTTACTAAAAGAGCTATGTAATCGCTAAACAAAGTACTAAAGATATAGTTTAAATAATATTTTCGATAATACGACTTAGAAGTAGTAAAGAGACTACTAGTCGATTTGAGGCTTAACTAAAGTAATATTTTTACGTATAGCGCTAAAGCCTACGCGATAATTAAAGACCGACAAGCTCTCCGTAATAAGAGAGGCTTTAAGGTTAATCTTAAGGGGTATATTGAATACTTAGTTGGCTACTGCGCAATTAATATATATAAGATCTGAATACCTTAGCTAAAGTATATAATATGTACTCGAAACGTTATTTTTAATAAGGTATAGTTTTATAGTAAATAGGCGGTGGTCGGCTAACCACTATTAATACTTAAACAAGTCGTTAATATACTTATAGAGCCTAAAGCCGCTTAAGACGCCGAGTTAATTATTAAATACGTAAAAGACGAATATATATAAGCTAAAAATAATATTAAATTAGACGAGCTCTTATTTAACTTAATAAAAGTCGATAAAGTTTTTAAAAAAGTAGTTTTATACGTAATTACAAAACTTATAATTTTAAAAGAGGCGGGACTGCCTATTCCACAAGAGCACTAAAATGAGCTAGTCCCTTTAAATTCACGAGTTAATATATTAAAAAATAATATAAAACTTAATAATAACGATATAAATATTTTAATAATATTAAAAAGCCTAAGTATACTAAGACAGACTCGAAGTCAGACACGACGAAACGAACATTTCGAGCCTAAAAAAAATATTATAAATAAGAAACAATTACTTTAAATTAAAAGTGCGCATAACTTAATATCTTAAATTATAATTTAGAATAAACCACAAGACAACTAAAATCAATTACTACGCCAAACTAAAGCAATTAATATAAACTTAGAAAATGCTTTAAAGTACGAAAACACCTTATTAAAAAAAGATTACGGCGAGCTTAAAGGAGATTAATAACTCCTTTTAAAAAACACACCGTTAAATATATTATTATAATATCTTTTAAAAAATAATATAACTTAAGAAACCCTCGACAAAGTGCTTTAAGTATTAAACCAAAATTAACTGCGCCCTATCACTCGAGCTCAGCGGAGACGTTAAGTAAGAAAGGCAATATAATTAAATAAACGGTTTAAGAAAAGGCTAAAAACATACTCTTTTATAATAAAAGAGCTCTTAAACGCCGAATTTATGAATTAAATAAACAAGAATTATATATATATTATATCTTTTACTACGACATTCTAAAATAATAAAATAACGCGTAAAAATAGAAAAGATTACGAAATTATATATGCTATATTTATAACTGTAATTAATAGTAAATTAATTAAAATATAAGTAACTGCAAACTCTGAATTAATATAATTACATTAAGTAAAGCTCCCACGAGCACTAAAGTATTAAAAGGATTTAAAATAGTACTTATAAGGAGAACACTTTAAGGAGGACGTGCATAAAGAAATAAAGAATCTCTAGGCTAAGAAGTGCTAGTATGTCGTGCTAAGGGCAGATGCGAAGACAACGCTTATATTATTAAAATAGGTGTTTATTTATAAAGTCAACTTAGCGGGACAACTTATGCGTATTAAATCGCGAGTCGTTGCTAGGGGTGATTTATAGGAAGATGTTATAATATTCTCTATATACGCTTCTACGCTAATAGTAAAGTCTTTTCGCGTCGTAATAGCTATAATAGCATAATTTGACTTAAAAGTTAAATAATACGACGTTATAAATGCGTTTATTAATATAGAATAAGACGAACGAAATACATTTATTTATTATTATCTCCTCGACGGTTTTAAATAGCCCGGCATGATTATAAAAATCAATAAAGGCTTATATAGCCTCCGCGACTTTCTAGCTTTATAATATAACGACTTCTTAATTATACTCAAAAGCCTTAGTCTCGTACCACTTATAGAAAAGCCTTATATTTTTACGAACGATAAGCGAATAGTATTTGTGGCCTTTTACGTGAACGACATATAAGTATTATATTATAACTTAAACCTCCCTGTAATAACTAAAATCATCGATAGCTTAAATAACGCCTACGAACTCATTATAATAAGAAATATAAAATAGTTCTTAGGGGTGCGAATTATACGTGATAAACATATAAAAACAATTACGCTTATTTATAACACGTATATAAAGAAGGTAACTCAAAAATTCAACTTAGTAAATAATAATTGCCCGAGCACTCCTTTATTATATTACGACCTAGCCAAGAACACCGCTAAGGCAACTATAAATTAAATTAAAGAGTATTAAGAAAAAGTCGGTTCCGTATTATATTTAGTTGTTATACTTAAACTAAATATAACTTTTATAACTTTATAATTATTACATTTCTTAACGAACCCAAGTTAAAAACACTTATAAGCTATAGATTAGACTATACGCTACCTCTTTGGAATACGCTTCTTAAGTATTATTTATAATTATTAAAAGAGCGAGACGTAGCTTATGATAGCCTTTAATACTTTTTTTATAAATAATTTAAAAATTAGACGTTCTTTATAAAAGCTCATTATTATTTTGTTCGGGGGTGCTATATTATAAATAGTAATTAAATAAGACATAATTACTACCTCGATAACTAAGGCTAAGCTCTTAAGGGTAGAGCGAACTATAAAGATAATTATAATATTATAAAAGCTCTTTGCGGAGATGTACCTTAATATAAGATGCTCCTGGAATATTTTTTATAATAATTAATAAACGATTAGGCTTATAATTGAAGAGAATCAGCGTATATTAACTAAGCTTAAGCACGTTAATATTTAAAATATATGATTACGCTAGGAGTATTAAAAAGGAAGTTTTAAGGTTATATACTTACTTATAAGCGAAATGTATACTAATAGCTTTATTAAAAACTTTCTATAATAAAAGTTTAAGACTTTTGTCGTATTACTTAATCTGTAAGACGTTAGAGCGTTAATAGAGAAGCTTTATTAAAGCTTGCACCTTATTATAAATACACTTTCTTATTTTCCTTTATATTTCAAAGTATTTTTTAAGTTAGTATAGTTACGTAAAGTATATTTCTTTTTAAATTATTAAAAGACAAGAATTCTATTCCGGCCGAAGCTATAATTAAACTAACGCAAGTAAGTACAAAAGGGCCTGTTTTTAAGCTACTTATAAGATAGTAAACCATAATTTTAAAGAGGCACGTTCTTAAGCCGTTATTAAGTCGCGAACTAAACTATTAATAAATCCACTAGTTCCACTAGTAACTCCTTAATACGGCGGCGGCGAGCGGCTATATTACTAATAATAATACTAGCACTAATAGCACTAGCACTAGTACTAACCCGAGTAGGTAAGAGAATTAAGCGAGGGGCGGGGGCAAGGACGACGGGGGCGAGGGCCGGGGCGGGGGCGGCAGCAATAATTAAATAATTAAAGTCAGATTCTTTAAAGTTATTTATAAAGATAAAATGAATATATTAAGCGCAGCAAGAGTATCACGGACCGAAGCTTAGAGGTTTTTTAATTACTACTTAAAGTTAATTAATTTTAAAATATAAGAATTAAAGCTAAACTTACGCGGGTATAAGAGGTACTACGCTTCTCTTCCACAAAGGCGGCAAAAGCCACCGCGATAGCAGGCCCGACAAGATTAATATAATTATAATTCTGGCTATAATACCGAAAGCACCGAGCCGAACTAGTAATATCTTAATAAATGCTCATAGAAAAGTTACCCTTTAAGGCAGCTTTAACGTATGCCGAGCAAGGGACCTCCTTATTAGCACTTGCCTTAGCACGCCGGCGGGCGAGAGTGGCAAGGGCGGCAAGGGCGGCAGGAGGGGGCGCAGGAGAGGGAGTGCGAGGGCGACGGCGAGGGGGAGGGCGAGGGGCGGCGGCAGGCTATTATAACTAGTTAATATATTTTAACTCACTTAATCTCTCGATTTTTTAACTTAAATAACGTCGAAAACTAAACTTAAAGATATAAAAAATAAAAGAAAATATACTTTTTTAATTACGCGAGTAATAGCGAGATTAACGAAGCGGGAGGCACGGGCGGCTAATTTAGCGGCAGAAACACGACTTATTTTTAAATTTAATATGCTTATAAAAGGAAGTTATAAAAGGGGAGCTATTTATATACTCTCGCTTATACGTTAAGTATATTTACTTTGATTATTAATTATTACTTTTCCTTATTATTTGTCGTTTTATTATTGTTTATTATATTTATTATATACTTATTTGCTTCGCTAAAGCTACGTATTATCTTTGGCGAGGGGGTGTGTCGTGCAAGTTATAGTTAGTTAGCTAAGCGAGCCTAATTAAGATTACCAAAACCATAGCGCCAGTAAGCTCCTTTATTTAAAGAGCTTGAATGCGTTATATGTAATAATACAACAATAGATATATACGCAACTGCGCAGCCTTCAATTGACCTAATATTCGCCTCTGTGGAGCCTCAAGGTATGTTGCACGATAGTAATTTATTAAACTATTTAGTCTTAGACTTTATTTAAGTCTTTAACCTCACTTTGAGGCTACCCTCCTTAATTTAATATGCCCTGAATCGATATAAAATCGATATTTAAAGTAAAAAGTCTTGCTAAGGACTTATATATTACTTTACCGAGGGTTTCGCTTAACTAGTATTATAACAGGGTTCCCAGCGGTCTACTTAAGCTCTTATTACAACACTAGCGCTACTATTAAACTTAGTTTTTCTCATAGGAATTAATAAGCCTAACTAGCTGTAACCCTTTCTAAAGATGGCTTTTTATATAATTAAAAAAGCCTAAAAACCCCTTATAATTTATATTAAATTAGTGACGATTCGGACAGCCACTCCTTAATATAGCCACGCTAACACGCTACTTATAGCTACTACTAGCGCCGTTTAGGTATGAGCACTTAAGAATGAGAAGTTTATTATAAGACTTAAAACCGCAATTCAAGTGGCTACGCACGTTTATAACGTCTAAAGACCGCTAAGTTATGATTTCCTTAGGGTTTAGTCTTAGGGTTAAAGGCCTTAAGTCTATAATACGTCTTAATCGGGTTAATAAGGGCTTAAAGGGGTTTAGCTTACTTTAGTCAAGAGGAGCTAATATGGCTTTATCGACAAGCGTTTGAACGGAAGCAGCCGAAGCGGTATTAGCCGAGAAAGCTCGGCTAGTCGTCTCGATCGGGAAGTTGTATCGGTTAACTAATATTATTTGCTGCCTTAGCGAATTGCCGAATTGCTACCATGTGAGAATAGACGAGCTAATCAGAATGAGGAAGCGCAGTAGGTGAGGACACGTGATTAAAGAGAGAGAATTGCTTTGCTTGCTTGCTTAAAGAGCTAGAAGAGCTCTTCGGTAATTATATACAAAATAATAGCTTCTTTAAAAGCTTTTACGACTACGTAATTAATTACGTAGCTTATATAAGCTACGTAATTAAATACGAGCGTAATTTCCCGGAATACGAAGGTAATTTCCGGGCCGCGTAAGCAGTGGAAACTCCTTCGGATATTCTAGGGTAAAATCGGCACGAGTTACCGAAGTCAAATCTAACAAGTCTCGTCCTTTTAGACATAATAATCACATACTTCGGCGTTAAAAAGTATTACTTATAACTCGGTCCTTAAAGTATATCGATTAAGTAAACTTTAGCGGTTAAAAGTAAGTCGAATTCCCCTTTTAAAACTATTACTCTTTAAAGCGCTATTAAAATAGCGATTAAGATTATGAGCATTAAGTTAAAAAAAAGGAATTAAGTTTAATAATAGCTAAAATATTAATTATTAAATTAGTATTTCTTATATTAAAAAGACTTAATACTTTTATTTCCTTTATTAAAGTTAAAGCTTATACGTAAGTCTAATTCGAGACATAATAAAATAAGTAATAACTTATTATTCTTATTTAAAGAAAATACGTCTAAGCTATCGCAAAGCTTATAGCTCTCTTAATATGGAATCCGAAAGTAATAAGGAGCGTTAAAATACAATATTATTCCCTTCTTAATTGTAGTCTTAAAGAGCTTTTATATACTTTATAATTTTAATATTAATAATAATAATAATTTAATCTTAAATTTCTTAATTAATAGTCTTTAGTCGACTCGTCCTTAGTGAATTAATTAAAATAAGGATTTCCCTTAAGATTAAGTTTTTAAGGAGCTTTCTTTAAGTAAGAAGCTTATCGAGCGTATTATTTAACGTGTAATTATTCTGCGACAGCGCTTAATATACACGAAGTCGGCTTAAAGTCGCTTTAACAGCGATAAGTAAGTTACTTTTAACGCGTTTTTAAATAATCTCCGTAAAAAATAATTTAATAGTAGTCGGTCCTTTTTAACTTACGGCTAGAGTAGCTTTCTTTAATTTCTTAAAAATAATATTATTATTACTGTCCTTTATAATAATTTAAGTTAATTTTATTTTAAGTGCTTTAATTAAAGGGTTTACGTTTATAAGCTTTTAAAATTTAATAATATTCTTAACTTCTTCGCGAACTTTTAGTCTTCTGTAATTAGCTTAAGCCTTAAGGCGTTTTTAAAATAAGGTTTCGGTTATATATAATTCGGCTTTTATTATTACTTTAAAACTAGCGGCATTTTATTATCTTATTTTCATAGGTATTATTTCGAAGCTATTATTTATTCCTTTTAAATTAAAAGTAATAAGTACGTTTTAAACGTTAATTAGTCTTATTATATTAAAAAGTTGAATAGCGAGGATATTTAAATAGTCTTAAGGCTCTTAATTTACTTTTAATATTAATCTTTTTAAAGCTGACTTTAGCATAATATTTTATTAAATTAAAAAGGCTTTTTAAGCGTCTTAAAGCTTCTTTTAAATTACTTCTTCTTTTTACCTTAAGTCTAAGTCTTTTTTTATATTAATTATTTATAAATTAAAGACTTTTCTCTTTAGTTTATCTTAAGGAAATTAAACTGCTTAAGCTTTTATTCCTTCCTTTTAAAAGCTTATATAAATATAATTGTCTTTATTTTTATAAATGATTTTTAAATTAAGCTATTTTTTAAACTTATAATATTAATTTTAATATTTATAAAATCATTAAGGTTTAGCACCCGGAATCGGCTTATTAAAATAAAAAAGACATTTAATACTTATATCGTCTTTTATATTAAAGCGTTAATTATATTTAAAGCTTATTTTAAAATCTTAATAAAACACTTTAACTTTTTTAAAGTATATAATCGACTCGTAAGTAAATAAAGCCTTGACTTTAGCTATTAAGTTTAAATCCTTTTTTTTCTTTATAATAACGTATAAAATACGTAAGTTATTTAATTCTTTTATAATCGTATTAATATTTCGTTTTATAACTTAATTAATATCGCGAGTTAGCCTTTTAATAATAAGAATAACTTCTTTTTAAATATGCCTTTCTTAATTTAATTTAAAATAAAGCACTGAACTCTTTTTAAAGACGTCGTCGATTTCTTAAGCTAAAGAATTATCTTTATATTTTATAAGCTCGGGGCGAGTTATAAGATTAAGCCCCTCGAATAATGCCGCTAAAAAAGGAATTTTATTATTACTCGACTTAAGTTAAAAGCGGTCGGCTTAAGTAATTCGCATAAATAATGCTTCTTCTTTAATTAACGTATCGATTTCCCGCTCGACTTAAAATAAGCCTTTTATTTTAACGTATATTTTATCGAAAGATTATATGTTTTTATATTAAAAGTATTATTATCTTTTATAAAAGTTCTAGCCTTTTACTTAAGGTATTTAAGTAAAGCTATTAAAAACTTTATAATTATTTACCGCTTTATAATGATTTTCTTTTATATATAAACTCGATTAACTTCTTTAAAAGCTTAAAAAAACTATTAAAATTAAGATTAAAAAGTATCTTTTATAATATATTTAAAATTATTAAATATCTTTTTTAAGTTTTAAAAAAATATAATAATATTACTTAAGGTCGAACGTTTAATATTCTCTTATAACTTTCTTAATTAATTTTTAATAAGTATTATTAAGGAAGTCGGGGAGCTACTTAATATTTTAACTTACTTTAAGAGTATAATAGTTTACGACGTATTATTTCTTTTCGGCGTTATTTATAATACCTTAAGCCGTAAAGAATTGCTTTAAGGTTTTAAAGAACTTAATAATATTATTCCCGTTAAAGTATAAGTAATTAAAAGTGCTTAAGGTTAGCATAACTTAAGTTATTATAAAATAAAAAAGTCCTTTAATAAAGTCCGTAGTAAATCGTATAACTTAAGATATAAGCTATTAAGACGTTATATTATTAAAAGTAAGTTTATAACAATTATTATTTAAAGCCTTATTTACTTTATATAATATAAAAGTTTTAATAAGTTTACATTACTTTAGCGTAAGTTATATTAATTAAAAAGCTTAAGCGGAAGTAATTTAAAACTAAAGCGGTGTTATATAGCTTATATTACCGGAGTTAAGTCCCCCCTGCTTTAGAGGCGAATATAATATGGCTTAAGGGTATATAAGCTAAATAAGTATTATATAAGCCAGTAGAGCTTAAGGGGCGGCTTAAGCTCTTATACCGGAGCTTTTTTAATAGCTATTGCTTTAATTATAATTAAATATATTTTATTATAAGTTATTATTACTACCTTTATTTCTCTTCTTTTTCTTACTTATAATTAAAGCATTATCTATAAGTGTTCTTAGTGGTTATAATAAAATAGAATTAGTGATTATAGCGATATTAGGCTTTATTAAAAGCTTAATAGGCATAAAGGTAGAAGAGCTTATAAAGTCTATAGAATTAGTCTTAATAATAAAGTAGTCTATAGTCGGGGTTATAGAGCTTCTTTAAGTTATAAAGAAATTATTAATAAGTCGTTTAAGTTCTTTGCCCTTAAAGTTATCGCTAAGGGCGTTATTTTTAGGCCACAGCTAAATCGACATACGTGAATAGCTAAATCGACATACGCTAACCAAGCGAGCCGAAAATGAAGGGTACATTTATCACCACCAAAATTTGTATGAATAATTATGTACAGTACATAACTAGGACTAATTCCACGTCATCAAAATTATTATCTCTCAGCTCTACATCGTGAGGGCAGTCGTAGACAGGCCAGTTTATACTATAAATGCCTGACTAAATAATGCAGGAGCAGAACTAGAGGGGAGGTCAAATAATAAAGGATTTCGACGGGTATTAGAAAGTGCTACGCGTGAAACTCTACAGTAGTAAGATAGTGGTAGTAGTAGTAGTCCTGTACTTAAGAAGGTTAAGGAATTACTTTCTAAATAGCTTCAATTTTCGGTCTTAGAGATAATTACGTAATTATGAATATTTATAATATATATAAGTGGCCCTTACTAAATAATACAAATTAATATGGCACAGCGAGGTTAATAAATGACACTCGCTAAGTCAATAAAATTTTAGCGTATGTCGATTTAGCTATTTATGTATGTCGATTTAGCTGTGGCCTATTTTTAATATCGTTTTTAAATATAATTAATTTTTTTTAATAAAATTAGTAATTTTATTAAAAAGTAAATATACTTAATATTATTAATAAAAGAGTAAAAGATATAATATATTATATTAAAAAAGAAAGAATATACGAGCTCAAAAAAATAAAGGAAATATATAAGTAAAATATTAAATTAAAAAGCTTATAGCTTTAGGCTCCTTTTAAAGTAATAAAGCCTAAATAGCGCCGAAGTCTAGGCCTTTTATTCTTATAATAAATAAACGTATAAACTTAAGTAAAGTAAATAAATCTCGTTAAATATAAAAGCTTTACTATTATTAAAGTCAATCTTAGCGTAAAATAACTTAAAACCAAAACTAATTAAAAAGGTATAAAATAAAACTCCGTACACCTTTTTATTAAGCTTTATTTTATTAACTTAAAATAAGCCCTTAACGAAAAAAGGAAAAGGAAAAGAGTAATAAATACGCTTATTAAAAGTATAATTAGCGTTAAAATTTACTAAATTTATTTTAAATAATTTACTTTTCGTTTCCGAAGTATTAAATATGCTTTAATATTAATTAAGGCGTTTTTAACAGCGTAATCCGGCTATTTTCGGTCCGACCTTTTTTAATATCGATGCTTTACGTACTAAAACTAGCATTTTTAATAATTTAAGTATTCTTATATTAAAGGTAAGTAGTTTTCCTTTAGACTTCTTATGCTTCTCGTTATATTATAAGAGACTGTCGAGGTGCCGTATTTAGTTTTACTTTAAAGGCTAAAAGATTTTTAAGTGAATAAGTTTATACTAATTCGAGTACTTATTAGTTTCGGTCCTTATAATTAATATAAGGGGCTTTTAAGCTTTTCTACGTATTTTACTTTAGCTTTTTTATTTATTTTTTACGTAAGTTATTAAAATATATAAAAGGGAAAACATTAAATATATAATAAAAGAGTAATAAAATAAGTATTAAAAGGTAAACGTAAGAAATACTTATTTAACGAATACTAAAGATATTATATATTTAAGGAGTATAATTTATTAAAGGAGGAGAAAGGTATAATTTAAATAAAAAGGAAGTATTATAATAATAAAAATTGTTATTATTTTTAAAGGATATTACTTTAAAGGCTATCTTAAATATAATAAGATACAGCTTAATTACGTGATAAATGGACCTCTGAGGTTAACCTTACCACAGTATAAAAGATAAATTAAAGCGAAGGAATACGTAATTATAAAATAAAAAAGTTCGTAGATTATTAAAGCTCGAGGGACTAAGATTAAAGATAATATAAAATTATTAAATAAAATAAGGCTTATAAATAGAAGATTAATTATAAATTTATATCTAAAACGGCGAGGTTTTTAGCTTATATAAATATAAAATTTATTTAATTTAGTTTTTATAATAACGTAAATAAGTAATTTAACGTACGTTAAGGTAATAAAGAATTAATTATTAATAAAAGTAAATAAGAAGATAATAAGCGAGACCGCCAGTATAATAAAGGAATTATTAAAAGAAAAAGGAATAATAATAAAGTGCTTATAATATTAGTTATAAGGAAATACGAAGAAAGCGACGTATCCGTAGATTAAATGCGATAATTATAACGTAAAGCAATTAATATATAAGAAGTAGAAGATAAAAGTAATAATAGTAAGATAAAAGGTATTTAAATCGGAGCTATATTAGAAGTTGTCGTATAGGCACGGGCAGCTGCTCTCTTGGCACTGCACGTGACCTAATCAGGTTCTGCTATTATAGACCGCTTTTAGGAGAACAACTATTTTCTTTTAATTCTTAAAGCTTTAAAGACAATAATTAATCACTTTAATTTAATTATACTTATTTATAATGCTTTAATTTACTTTTATATTATAATTATAAGCCCTGTTAATAAAGTTATTAAGTTAGTATTCTTCCTTTTATGCGCTATTAATTTAAATAAAGCTTATAAAGCAAGTTTATAAGTAAAAAGTATTATTATACGTTATAGAGTTTTCTATCTTATTATAAAATATAATTCATACCGCTGTTTTTCTATTAACTCTTCGATTTTATTCTAGATAAGTATAAAAGCCGAGTAACTAGACTCAATACCTCTTTAATCCTTCCTTTCTTATTAAATACTCGGAGCTTATAAAAATAACTTATTTATTATAATAGATTTAACTTTAGCTTTTTTTTAAATAATCGAACCCTTTTTAATTATAATAAGCGCACTTAAACTCTTTAATATTAAGCGTTTAAATCCTTTTATATCTTTTATAAGATATAAAATTTAATAGATTTTATATTATTAATTACTTTTAACTTTTTTAACGCCGAACTAAAACCCTTATCGTTAAACGATTTAAGAATATAATAAAATAAAAAAGCTATTAAGCACAATTTCTAAGCTTAAGCGAAGTAAGATAAAGATACTCGCGATCTTATAAAGAAAGGCCTTAAGCCGAGCGCATTACTATCGGCAAAAGCTATAATTAAGAATATAACTTTAATATATATTACTTTTATAAGGGAATACATAAGAAAGCTTATATAATGAACGGAAAAGGCTCGAGCTTATAAAGCAGCTTATAAGTGGATTCAAGAGACAGTTAATCCCTCCGTTTATTAAGAAGTAATTAGGGAATGCAAAAATAAGTAAACTCGTATAAAAAGGAAGCAATTAACCGAGATAATAAATAAAGACTTTTAATTAAAATCATAGATTTTTTAATTATTATTTTAAATCCTGAAAAGAAATTACGCTCCTTTAGAAATAAGTGCTTATACGCTAGTATAGTTTACTTATAGGAAGAAGCTTGCTATTATTAAAGTAAGGCGAGTTAATCTTAAGGAATAGCTTTAAAAATAAAGAGCGGCTTATTAAGATGCTCTTTTATACGACTTACTAGATGTTAAAAGACCGCTAGTAATGCTTGACTTTATTAAGGCGGTGTAAAAGAAGCTCGCACCGGAATGGGCGCGCGAACGGCATTTTAAATTATTAAGAGATAATGCTCTCGGGGTAATAAATTAGCACTTTTTACTTAATTACGTTAATTAATTAATTATTTTTAACGAGGAATTACTTATAGCTTCTAAATAATAAAAGATAATAGAGCTATATGCTATTCTTAAAAGAAGATTAAATGCTCTTGTAACCCCGTCGGTTTAATAAAACTAGTCGTTAAATACGCGAGTAAATACTTGCCCGTATAAGCATTAATTTTACCGTTATAAGGCTATTAATTATTATAAACTTCGGTATTATTACGACGGCTCGACGGCGAATAACTTCAGAAACTTATTATTAGTAAAAGAAATTAAAAAGACTCAATTTCGATTAAAAAGCGATTTCCTTAACTTCCGCCGAGAAATTATTAAACTTAATAAAAATATATTATTAATAACGCAATTAGCTTTCGGACGGCCTTCCAGTAATTCCTTTTTTATTTAAGCATTAATAGCTCTTATAGCTTTAAAGTCAATTATTTTAATAAAAGCAAGATACTTTAAAAACGTTTAAGCTTACTTTATAAGTTTTAAATTTCTCGATAAAGCTCTTACTATTACGGAGGTATACGCTATTATAAATATAAATCGCTATTCGCTCGTAGAGAACATTTTACTTAATAACGGAACTATTACTTATTTAATAAATTCAAAAGCTCTCCTTGTCCTTAAAAGCTTTATTAAATTTATTATAAACGATAACGTTAAAGCCGGAACGTCAAACTTAATAATTAAAAGCCGCGGTACTCGAATCTTTAAAAGTATTCTTTACGGCTTTAATAAACTGAATATAAGCGATTTAATCTTTTTAAACGTCGTAGTCGTTAAAGGCTTTAATATTAATATTATTTTAAAAACTCGCCTTTTGTAAGCAAGAGTTTAATATAATAATTTAAATTATACTTTGTGCACGGGAACAGTTAAAAATAATCTAGTTTTAAAATAATTATAATAATAGTTTAACTTAGCTTTCTTTAAATATAAGCCTTTTAATTACTCTTTGGTTTTTTTAATTACTCGCCGTATTTTGACTCGCTTAAATTATAGCTTTTTAATATTTTTAACGTTAAAGAAGAGTATTTATTAAGGCTTTCAGTCGAGTAAATAATATTTAAAGCCATAAGTCGACGAAGCTTACTTATAGCATTTACGCGTAAGTTACTTAGGAAAAGAAGCCTTAAAAAACCTAATGAAAAATGTGCGTAACGTCGAGATTTAAGGCTTAACTCGGTTAAAATGCGAGTATTATGCGGTGGCTATTATATAATAAGTAATATATTGTTATTAATTAAAGAGAGTAATTATTCGTCCTTTTTATTATATTTCTTGAGATTTATTCGACTTTTTAATAAAATTTAACGGAAATAATTAGCTTTTATTAATTAAGGACAAATATAATAGGAAATTCTACAGGCGGCTTTTAAAAACTAAAGGGTTAATTACTGTTTTAAATGCTCTTAAACCGTTTAAGGCGTAGACGAGACGTTAATTTAGGCTCTTAGTTTATAAAATACGCCAAGATAACGACACTTTAATTATAAGAATTAATAAATTAATAAATTAATTAAATATAAAAAGTAATTGTTGATTACACTATATTGCCTATCCCTCCCGGTAATAGGTAACAACTTAGTTAATCGTGGTGAGACTCGATTATATAATATAAAGCTTTAGTTGTATTTTATGTATTTGTTTAAGTCTAAAGAGCTACTTTTAATATGTCGATGAGAACTTTATATGTAAGAGGCTCTTATTATACGCTAGTCTTAAAGTAGTTAGCGTCAAGTACTCTTTGTTTACTTCTTGTGACATACAACCCCTGTATTAACTTATTTTCCGTATTTACGTAATTCCGTGAATATTATTATTTATACAATGGTAACTCTTCTTTAAGAGCTTGCCTTTCTCTCCACTTATTTAATTAACTTAATATCGAACTTATTAGTCTCGATTAGCTCACGTAATACTAAGCAAGCCTTTAACTTAATTATGGCGTCGGCGGGGTTATTAATTCCGTCAATTTAGTCGACTTTATCGATTTCCTTCCGTTTGTAGCTTTAGCGAAGGCATATAAGGTCGACTATTAATTTCTTCTTTTATATTATATTTAGCTTAACGATATAATTATAAATTAATTTAAAATCCGTGTAAATACGTAACAGAATAGTCGTATTAAGTATTACTTTAAATATTAATTTAATAATTAATATTATATTAAAGCCGTTATTTATTACAAAGAGTTCTAAGGCTAGTACGGAACGAATAATTCTTTTGTATTTTATATTTAATTAATAAAATATATTAGCTTTTCCGTTTTTATCGATAATAATAATAACGAAACCGATTTGCAAGCTATAGTCGGCGTTATTAACGAAGCTTTTATTTATAAAAACAGTTATTTACATACTAGCAGTCTTTAGTTTAACAAATCGTAAGCTTCTGTCGCTATTGTCCTTTTATTATTAAAGTCTTTTATTTAATTCTTTAACGTAATAATACTGAATATCGATTACTTATATTATACGTAATAAGTTAAACGCAGTTTTAAGTTGCGAAATAATACTAAGATAAGCTCCGCGGACTCGTTATATAACGTATTACTCTCTTAAAATGGCGTTCTTAGTGACTTTGCCTCTATTATCGATTATATCTATTACTTTTTTTTAGACAAGTTATAAAGATTTAGTCTATTGTGCCTAGTCTAGGTATATATTAGTATCGGTGTTAAAAGTAATTATTTTTTTATTAAATTTAAAAGTATAGTTTATTATAAGCTCTTTTTGTGGTTTTGCTTTCTTTTTTAATTTTAATAGTTTTTTTTCTTTTTTAATTATAAATTTGTCGTTTATTAAGAAAAGTATATTATTGGTTTGTAAACTAACGACGCCGAAGTTGTTTTTATTATTAATATATAAAAAATAAGGATTAAACGTTAAGTTCTTAGTGTTTAGTTTGACCTTATAGTGTTTATATTATATATTAAACTAGTGGTTTCTTAATTTTAGTATTTTATATAATAGTTTTTTGACGCGAAAGAAGCAACTTTTTTATTAAAGTACGCCCTTTAGTGTTTAGACGTAGATTTCGTGGATAAGTTTTATATTTAATTATATATAAGCTTAAGTTATATCTCGTAAGTAAAGCTTATACTTTAGGAATATTATTATTAAATAAAGTAGGATTCTCTGGCTTATGCGTTAAATTATTAATAATTAAGTCAGTATAGTCGCCTTTCTTTTATTATTATATATTTATACGACGAGTCTTAACTTTTCGTAAATATTTAATATGCCTACGTCTTTAACTTCGTCGATAAAGCGTGAGTTAAATATTTTAGCGCCGACGGGAATGTCGTAATAGTTTATAAACTTAAAGGTTTAATTATTAATAAGTCTGTCGATTTCTTTTTATTATGAATATTTATAATTTAGTTTTTTATTAACGTATATAATAATATTATATTATACGGTACGTGGTTTACCTTTGCGTCGGACAAGTGCAAGAGTTATATTTAATAATATAATATCGTTAATTAGCTTTAATTATAATTCTTAATGATTTTCTTATAGTAATTTTACGTTACTTTATATTTATATTTTTTATAAAAACAATTATATAAACGTTAAGCGTAAGGTTACGGCCTTATTATTAACTTATATAATGTAATCTTTTCTTTAAATTATTAATAACGTGTGTAGTCCTGTCCACTTATTATTTTTCTTTCCGGGTCTCTTTTTATACGTTATAATTAAAGATTGAATTAATAAGTCCTTAATAATTATTATATTTAATTCGTTACGAGTATATAGTGCTTTATTAACTTATAATTATGCGTTAAGCTTCTGAACTTTTATTATAGCTTTTTTATATGCGGCGGCTTTTTTTAATATAGTTTTTAATAAAGCATTGTTTATTATTATGCGAGGGAAGGCGCCGAAAATAAGTAATATTAATATTAAGCCGTCAAGTCCTATTATATTGTTGACTACTTTAAGAACTATTTATAATACGCTTTCTTTAAATAAGCTTAGTAATTTTAATTTAACGATATTATAAATGCGCTTTAAAATTACATAATAGCACTTTACTTAACCGATAAAGTAATAGGCTTTCGTAAGAATAAGTTTTATTATAATTCCTATAAAAGTGGCGTATTAATTAAATTCGTTATTAATAAATTAAAGTCCTTAGTTATATATAAGTATATTTAATAGTCTTAAATACGTGTTTATTTAATATTCCTTAATCTTCTTTTATACGTGCTCTACTATTATATTTTTAAGCTATATTCTGGCTTAAAAGCGTGTCGATTGGTTTACTATATAAATTATATTGATATTATTAATTATAATAATATCGACGGAAATATAGTAATTAAAGTCAATATTATCTTTTAAAGTAAAGTAGAATTTACTAGGTGATTTTCTGTGCTTTTAATATTCCTCGTAATACTTAGTTATATACTTTAATATATTCATATTAATATTATAGCTTGTTTTATTAAAAAGCTTTTAAAGGCGTTTTACTGACAAATAGCCGAAACGCTTATGAAGACGGCGTATTTCCGGTTTTATAAAGTAGTATTTATTTTATTTAATTAAGTCCGTAAGGAAATTATAAAGTAATTTGTCTTAAAGGAATTAAAGGTGATTAAATCGTTAAATAATCGGTACTTCTTTTTTTTTTTTTTTTTACGAAGTGTATTCGTTAAGTTATTAAAGTAGAATTTATTTTTATTTATATTAATAAAAGAAAATAAAAATGGAGTTCTTATATAAAAGACGTAAAATCCGAGCTTTTTTATTAGTGTATTAATGTCGATAAAGCCAATAGAAGTAGTGTTTTTAATACCGAATTTAATATTAATTGTTATGAATTCGTTAATCTTTGTAGGGTATAGCTTATTATAAGCTAAATATTAATTATAGCTTATTATTGATCTGTAGGCTGCGCTAGTATCGATTAAAATTTCATGGAAATTACGTGAATTATATTATATTTATATTAATTCCGTAAATAGTTTTAATATCTTCTGCTTTTTTAATTTAATATATAATAAAGCTTGATTTATAAGTTTTATAATTATAATTTCGGCTTCTTCTTATGTAATTTTTCCGTAAAATAGCACTTTCGGTGCCTCTTTTCCGGAGTCGTATAACGTAGACGTGTCGCTGTCGCTAAAGGTAACATCTTCGGTAAAGAATTAGTCGTAATAGTCTTCTTGTGTTCTTTTGCATTCGATAATAAATTGCTAAAATCTTTTATTAAAACCCTTACTAAATTTGCCGTTAAATTTAATATTATTCCGGCGTTTTTATACCTCTTTTACAGCGTCTTATTTATATTATGGATATTTTATTAATTAATATTTTTGCTTTTTATATATAATATAGTGTTTTTTTAGGCTTTTACTTATATTTACCGTAGTTTAATTTGTCGTAAGTCTTATCCTTTAGTCGGTAATAGTACTCGCGGTCCGTAAAGAAGGTTTCGGGTGTACTCGCGAAGCCGTAAATATATTCGTACGTCTGAACGGAGTTCTTAAGTGAATTAATTAGTTTTATAAGTGTTATAAATAATATAAAATATGTGTTTTAATACTTCGGTAAGTCTTAATATACTTATATAAGTTTATTATATATGAAGTTGTCGCTCTAAAGATTAAATGTGAGGCCGTGGCGTATATATATAAAGTCGTTTAATATTTACATAAAACATTCCGTAAGGCTCTTATTTAAAGTCTTTTATTTATATGTTATAAGGCTAATTAAGTTCTATTTAATTAAGTTCGCACGTTTAAAGCTCGTATTCTTAAAGTAATAGGAAATAGCCTTTAATATATATATAAAGGTTTCCTAAAGATGTATTAAGTTATTATAGTAATACGTTTATACGTCTCCTCGTAGTACTATTAAGAAGGCTTTCGCATAGTTGTCTCTACTTACGTCGGCTCTTATATAATAATCGTAAAAAATATTAAGTTTAAGACTAAATATGTCGCTAATACCGATATATTTATTTTTTATATAATATATCTTCTTTAATTATATTAGTTTTTGTCTAAGTCCTTTATATTCTTACATAAGTAATAGTAACGGTAGCTTATTATAGTAATCGTTAGTTTATTATTATTATTATACGTTAAGGTATTATTGTGCTCTTTATTAAGTCGGTTCCGTAGTTACACGTATATAAGAGGTAAAATAAGTTAGCTCTATATATTATGTCTTCAGTATTTATTACTATTATTAATAGAATAGTTTTTCTTAATATGTACGTGTATTTAAATACTTTAGTTAAGCGGCGTAAGGCGGGGGGCGTTAATTCCTTAAAGGTATTATAATTTATTATTTTATTATTAAATTTAAAAGTCGCGGCTCGTTTGTTTCCTAATATAAAAGTCGCGGACTTAGTATTTCTTAATATAAAGACTGTAGACTTAGTGTTTCTTAATATAAAGGTCGAGCTTAATTTGTTATTGTTTATGTTAATAATAAGCTATAATAAACTTTTAATAATTGCGTAATTTGTTTATTCTTTTTTAATTATTATGTAATATTTTAGTTTATTCTTTTATATTATAGTTTTGCCCGATGTATTTCTTCTTAGTAATTCTTTAAGTAAATTAAGTTAATTATTATTTTTTTCCCTTTAAATAGCCGAATAATATTATTGTCTTCTTATTCCGGTAGTTTTTTTTAATTATTAATAAGTCTAGAGAGTATTAGCAGGTGGTTTCGTAAAGCTGACGTTAACTTTACGTAATTATAATATTTATATTTGTGAGAATAGGCGAGCCAATCAGAGTGAGGAAGCGCAGTAGGTGAGGACACGTGATTAAAGAGAGAGAATTGCTTACTTGCTTAAAGAGCTAAAAGAGCTCTTCGATAGTTATATACAAAATAATAGCTTCTTTAGAAGCTTCTACGACTACGTAACTAATTACGTAACTTATACGAGCTACGTAATTGAATACGAGCGTAATTTCCCGGAATACGAAGGTAATTTCCGGGCCGCGTAAGCAGTAGAAACTCTTTCGGCTATTCTAGGGTAAAATCCGCACGAGTTACCGAAGTGAAATCTAATACGCCTTCTTAATAAGTAACGTAATAGCTTTATAAGCTTATATATAAGCTAGCTTTAAAGCAGAGCTTATATTTACAAGAATAGGCTTAATACATAAAATAACCCTTTGCGGAGGATAAGCTAGTTATAAAAAGAGAGAAATATAAATTATAATCTTATTTCCTCCGCTTTAGCCTTATTCAGCTAGTCTTAAAAGCCTTATGAATTCAATGAATTTAGGCTTATTTAATGGCTTTATAAAGCCGTCGGCTTTTTGTTTAGACCTTCTTATATAAATTAGGTTTATTTCGCTTTAATTTATAAGGTCGCGGACGTAATAGTATTTGACGGCAATATGCTTAGTCCTCTCGTGGAATTAAGAGTTATTAGCCAATAAGAGAGCGCCGTTATTGTCCGTATAAACAGGGAATCGTTCTTATATATAATAGCCTAATTCGGTTAAAAGCTGCTTTATATAAATAGCTTCTTTAAAAGCCGAATTAATAGCTATATATTCGGCCTCAGTCGTACTTTAAGCTATAATACTTTAGAGCTTGCTTTTCCAGCTGAATAAGCAACTCGCTAAGTAAAAGCTCAAGCCGCTAGTCGATTTAGTCGTACTAATATCTCCGGCGTAATCGGCGTCGCAATAGCCGCTTATATATTAACTAGAGCTTTTTTTGTAAATTAGCTTTAGCTTTTTTAATCTTTTTAGGTATTTAAGTACGTTTTTAAAAGCAATTATGTGATTAGTGCTAGAGTTATTAGCGAATCGAGCGAGCTTTATAACTGAGTAGTAAATATCGGGTCTAGTTATTAGCGTAAGAAATAAGAGGCAGCCTATAATTTACTGATATTAATTTATTTCCTCTTTATTAGCCTGATTAGGATTAGGCTTTAGCTTAGCCTTCGAATCTATTAATATATCTTTAGGCTTATAGTCGGTCATATTAAACCGCGCTAGCACTTTCTTAATATAGCTCTCTTAGCTTAGCTTCATATAACCTTTGTCTAGGTTATAGTCGATATTTATATTTAAGTAGTCCTTTATTAGTCTTAAATCCTTTAATTTAAAGAGCTTTTTAAGCTCTTTAATAAAGGATTTAATATTATTGACGCTTAGGCTAATTATTATTAAGTCGTCTACGTAAATAAAGATTATAAGCTATTGCTCTTTATTAATTAAGATATAATTCTCGGTAATTAAGGCTTGAAAACCGAGTTTTTGGACTAGGACTTCTTTTAGCGTAATAAACCAGAGCTTAGCTGATTGTTTTAGCTTATATAAGGCTTTATTAAGTAAGAGTAGTTTACTAGCGTATTTTTGGGCATTTATGCTTTCGGGAGGTATTATATATAAAGTATTTATATTAATATTACTTTGTGTAAAAGCCGATATTATATTGACTTTCTATATAAGCCAACCGTAAAGGACCGCTAAGGCGAATATAAGTCGTTAAGCTATTTGTTTTATTATATTAATAAAAGTGTTTACGTAGTTAAGGCCATAGAGTTGCTCGAACCTTTTAGCGACGAATCTAGCTTTGAATTCGAAGTGATTAAGTGATTCTTTGATTTTATATACTTATTTAGTCTTTAAAGGCTTATAAGCCTTGCTAACGTCTTTTGGCATTATTTCCTAAGTCTCGTGACTTTTTAGGGAATTAGCTTCTTTTTCCATAACTTTTAGCTAATAGTTCTTATACGGAGAGGCTATAGCCTCTTTAAAGCTTTTAAGCTTGTAAATTTAAAGGCTTTTAATCCGTTTAATAACGACTTTATTAGCCTTTAGTTCTTCGGGCAGTTTTATTAGCCCTTAATTGAAGTCTTCGTCGATTTTAGAGCTTATTAAAGCCATAGAAGCTAATCTCTTAGCGTCTTTATAAATAGAAAAAGCTTCTTTTTCCTCTTCGATTAATTAATTATTTAATTAGCGAATAGCCGTCTTAAAGCTTAAGTGTATTATTAATTGATTTTCCGAAGAGTTAAAGTCTTTAGCGCTAATACTAGCGTTTTTAGTTACGACGTTAAGCTCCCAGCTCGAATAATCCTTTTTAGGCCTTTTAATAAGCGCTTTAAGCATTTCCGGGCTAATCGCATTAGGCCTCTTATTAGCCTTTAGCGTTTAAAGGAGCTCTTGTGCGAATAAGTCAGATTTGTCTTTAAAATCCGTTTTCTTGCCCTTTAATTAGTCGATAAGCGACTTTTCGCTTATATTGCCTTTATTAAGCATTTTGTTATTAATACTACTTATTAACTTAATAATATCGTCGCTAGCGCCTTTAAACTCTTTAAGTGTTTCGATTATATAATCGAATTCGGTTTTTTCTATTATATTATCCTTAAGGATTAAATCCTCTTTAATTAGGACGTTTTTAAAGCTTATAACGGCTCTTTTATTCGGTAAATAAACTAAGTAATTATTAAAAGACTTAAAACCGATAAAAATACCTTTATCGGATTTATCGATTAGCTTATGAGCTCTTTTATTCTCAAGTATATAAATTAAAGAGCTTAATATGCGAATATAGTCGATTATCGGTAATTTACCATATAAAGCTTCAAAAGGAGTCTTCTTTATAACGGAGTTATATAACCGATTCTTAATATAAGCTATTCCTTATAATAAGTAAAGCCATAAAAACAAAAGTAATCTCTTAGCCTTATAAACGCTAATTAGCCGTTTTATTAAGTATTTATTTAACTTTTCGGCTATTCCGTTTTAAGAAGGAGAATAAGAGCTAATATATTTATATATATACCCTTTTTGCTTATAATAATACGTCTATTTATTAAACTTGAATTCCTCGGCGTTATTGAGCTTAAAAGCTTTAATATTCGTTATAAATTTATATTTAACGTTATTTTAATTATTAAATTAATTATTAATTATATTATAAAAGTCGATTAAGACGTTATAAGCGTCGGCTTTAAGTTTTAAGGCGTATAACTAAATAGCTTTTAATCTTTTATATATAATAATAAAGAAATAGCGCTCTCCTTTAAGTCCTTTAATTTTAAAAAGCCCCGCAATATCGATATCTAATATAATTAAAGATAGCGCGTTTAATATAAGCTTTTTATTGCCGATCACGTGCATTTTGCCGCTATTATAAGCGTTATAGTCGGCTAATCTGTTTTTTTATTAGATTTTCTTTAATTTATGGCTTTTCTCGATCGTTTTAAGAATCGACTTTTTATTTATATATATTAGCCTCTTATAATAAAGGTCTAGCGGCGAATTTAAGTCTACTTAATATATTACAGGTTCGAGAGCGTTATTATCGACTTCCGCTTGAACGTAATAGGCGTTATAATTTTATTTAGCTTATAATTAGCTCTTTTTATACTTTAATAAAGTACTGTTCTCGATAAAATTAATTAATTAGCTTTTTTTAATTATTTCCTTTAAGCTTAAAAGGGTCGTTTTTAGCCTCGGAATATAATTTACTCGTTAAATAATTACTTTCATACCGTTATTACCCTTTATAAGAATATCTCTCGTGCTTAATATCGATAATACGTCGCCGTTAGCAATTATAACCGATTTACGAAGGGTAGGCTAATAATTAAATAATCATTCCTTATTAAGCGTATAATGCTCGCTAGCACCGGAGTTTAGAACTAGTTTATAATTATAGACGGTTCTAAAAGCTTAATTTATAATATCTCCCTCTAATTAGTCAGAATCGGACTCGCTTAATTCCTTTATAATATTTATAAAAGTACTTATAATTAAAGGTTTAAGCTATATTTTAAGCTTTATATTTAACTTACCCTTTAATAAGAGTAAGTGGTTTATGTGTGCCTTTATAGGCTTTCTAGCCGTTATATACTTATTAGGCGGCGTATAAGTCTTAGATACGGCTATAATAGCCTTTATAGACTCTGTTTTTAATTTGCCTTTTGACTTCTTAGCCTTTTTAAGCTTATTATTAAGCCTTTTATTCGGGTTTTCCGAATTATTAGGCCTTAGCTTAAGGTATAAGACCCAGCACGTAGACGTTATATGTCCCGTGACTTTACACTTATTACAGTACTTCTTATTACCGCTTTTGCCGCCTTTAAACGCTTTATTAGCGTTAAGGTCGGCGTTAGCGCCTATACGAGCTTCTTCCGAAATTAGGTCGTTAATTAAACCGTTAATATCGATATTCTTAAGATTACTTAACATTTTCTCGTATTTACGAGACGAAAAGGCGTCAAAAGAGCTCGGCAAGCCTTTTAATATTAGGCTAGTTATTACAGGCTTTAAAATCTCGCAGTCTAGCTACTTTAGGTATATGGCGCTTAATTAGATTACGCTAGTATATTCGTTTATACTCTTATAAGAGCTATAATTAGAATCGACGATTTGATTTATATAACGGCCGACTAGCTTAAGCGTTAATTGGCCGAAAGTAGATTAAATAGCGTTTTATAGCTTTTTAATCGTATCTTTGTCTTTAAATCGCTCTTAATTTTTCAGCGATATAATCGACTTTAGCGCCTTTAGCGCTTTTTGATTTTACGTCTTAAAGTAGTCTAACTTCTTGTAATATTTTACGGCTAACTCGTAAAAATAAGAGGCTAATACGGTTCTACCTCCTTCGATACCCCTAGCGTAATACAAGGATTAGTCCGAAGGTAAAGCTTTGCCGGAAATATAAGGCATATAGCTGTTAATTTTTAGGAATAAACTAGCGGGATTTATTTACTTAATATAATTAGACTTTCTTACTAGCTTCTCTCCTTTAAAAGTAATAACAGCTATTTTTAAGCTTATCTTAATTAAGTTTAGCTTTAATTCCTTTAGGCAATTTTATTACTTATAGTAATTTATTAAATTATTTTAGTCTTAAACTTTATTTAAGTCTTTATAACCTCACAATAAGGCTATCCTTCTTAATTTAGTATGCCCTAAATCGATATAAAATCGATATTTAAGGTAAAAAGTCTTGCCGAAGACTTATATATTACCTTACCGAGGGTTTCGCTTAACTAATGTTATAACAGGGTTCCCAGCGGTCTGCTTAGGCTCTTATTATAACGCTAGCGCCACTATTAGCTTAGTTTTCTCTTATAAGAAGTAAATAAGCTTAATTAGTTATAACCTTATCTAAGGATAGGTTTTTATATAATTAAAAAAGCCTAAAAACTATTGTAATTTATATTAAACTAGTAACGATTCGGACAGCCATTCTTTAATATAAGTCACGCTAACACGCTACTTATAGCCACTACTAGCGCCGTAAAAAATATAAGCGCTTAAGAATGAGAAATTTATTATAAAACCTAAAACCGCAATTTAAGTAATTACGCACGCTTATAACGTCTAAGGACCGCTAAGTTATAATTTCCTTAAAGTTTAGTCTTAAGGTTAAAGGCCTCGGGTCCATAATACGTCTTAATCGGGTTAGTAAGGGCTTAAAGGAGTTTAGCTTACTTTAAGAGAAGCTAGTATAGCTTTATCGACAAGCGTTTAAACGGAAGTAGCCGAAGCGGTATTAGCCGAGGAAGCTCAGCTAGTCGTCTCGATTAGGAAGTGTATCGGTGACTAATATTATTAACTGCCTTAGCGAATTGCCGAATTGCTATTATATAAGAATAAGCGAGTCAATTAGAGTGAGGAAGCGCAGTAGGTGAGGACACGTAATTAAAGAGAGAGAATTGCTTACTTACTTAACGAGCTAAAAGAGCTCTTTGGTAATTATATACAAAATAATAACTTTTCTAAAAGCTTTTACGATTACATAACTAATTATGTAACTTATACGAGTTATATAATTAAATACGAGCGTAATTTCCCGGAATATAAAAGTAATTTCTGGGCCGCGTAAGCAGTGGAAACTCCTTCGGCTATTCTAGGATAGAATCGGCACGAGTTACCGAAGTGAAATCTAACAGTTTTTCTTATTAATAATTACTTTTTACATTTATATATCGTTTTAATAGTGGTTTATTAGGGGGTCGGTCGGGTAATATATTATATAATAATTCCTCGCCCTTTAAGCTGTTTAAACTATAGCGGGAGCGAGTTATATTTAAGTAGATTTACTTATCGTAAAGTAGTCGAGGTTTAGTGTTTTATAATTGTGTCATTATAAAGATCTTTTAAAGTGTTATAGCGGGGTAAGGCGGGATGTCGAAGTCGGATTTTAAAGAATAATATATTTATACGCGCGTCGGTCTTTCCATAAGGTTTATTATATAAGGAGTTATTTAGTGAGTTGATTTTATTAGTTTTTGTGTTTTTATATTAATTTTAAAGGCCTATTAATACGGTCTCTCTTAACAACCGCGTGAAGTAGTAAGAATTATTAATTAAACCTAGGGTCGGTTTGCCTCTACGAATTTAATTAATATAGTCCTTCCCGGCAACTGCGTTAAACTGTCGTAATAATAAGTTTAAAGTATTATTTTTTATAGTGTTTTTAATAACTCTCTTGTTTTATTATTTTTAGTTAAACAGCGCGATTTGAGTGCTTTAATCTATAAGTTAATCAGTATTAATTACATTATATTACTTATCCCTCCCGGTAATAGGTAATAACTTAGTTAATCGTAGTAAGACTTAATTATATAACGTAAAGCTTTAGTTGTATTTTATGTATTTATTTAAGTCTAAAGAGCTACTTTTAATATGTCGATGAGAGCTTTATATATAAGAAGCTCTTATTATACGCTAGTCCTAAAGTAGCTAACGTCAAGCGCTCTTTATTTACCTCTTACGATATGCAACCCCTATATTAACTCATTCTCCGTATTCACGTGGTTCCGTGAATATCATTATTCACACAGTAATATAAAAAAGAGTAATATTAATATTAAATCTATCCTCTTATATATATACTAACCTAATAGAGGAGCAAAGCGCGTAGGCAAAGAAATAATCAATAAATTAATTAAGATGCGCTTCTCCGCTAATTTACTTCGGGCGCTTTAAATGGAATTAATAATAACAGTAATTATTTTCTATAATATAAGTTTATTTACTCGTAAAGGCTTCAAAAGTCTTAACGAAGTATTTTAAGCCTAGTTTAGGTAATATTTTCGGTATTACGACTTTAAGCTCACGCTAAAGTTAATAACTAATTTACGGCTTAATTAAAGTAATTTATATGTGTACGGCTATAAAGCCTACCTTATAATTAAAAACCGAGAAGCTCTTCGCTAAAAGAGAGCTTTTAAAGTCAACCCGCGAGCGTACTTTAGTTATTTAATTAAATACGTCTTATTTAATATTTATAAAATCTAAGTGCCTTAATTATAATGCGTAATAATAACTTAAAATATTACTTTTAACGAAACCCTCTTTTATTTAGGCTTTTTAAATATAAAGAAAGCGGTCGACTAGTTACGCTTAATATTAAAAGATCTTACGGAAATACTAAAAAAAAAAGGAGATTAAGACGCTAGTTTTATTATAATTAACCGATTAAGCGCATTTAACATACTGAAATTAAAAACACCGTTTATTACTCCGAACGGAGAATAATTAAACGAAGCAATAAGCGCTATAGAAGTCGATAAGCTTATGAGCTCAAGAATATTAAAACCTTTAATTAAGCTTTTAAGCTCGGAGGTAAAGCCATTTACTCCCCTTTTAATTAAGTTAATAAAAGTAAATACGCTACTTTTAATTAATTTAATAGCTTTTAATTTTATTTAGCCGCTTATTAATAAGAACTCGGGGGTAATTTAATTAAAAAAGAGTATTAAACTTCTTATTTATAAACACCTTAATTAAGTCTTAAAACAAATTAATACTTTAAGATAATTAACGTCTAAGAGCGTAATTAAGAGAGGTGTTTTACGTAATATATTAAACTTTTGAAGTAATATAAGCCTTAAGCGGAAGTTAATATTATAAGTTATAATTTACTTTAAAAGGCTATATAACCGAAAGCGTAGTCTTAAGCGTTAAAGAGCATTTAAAGAAAGTGTCGGCTTTAAGTAATTAAAAGCTTTACTTTAAGTAATTAAGTACGAGGAGCATCCGTAATTATTAAAATTAAAAGAAGACAAAGAGTTAAGTTTATACTTATTACTCCCGGCTTTAATTAAATTAAATTCCGGCTTATTTAAACCTTTTAAAAGGAAAAGAGTAAAAGACTAAGTAATTAATAAAAGTTAAAAAACTCGAGTTAATAATAAAGTAATAAAACCGAATCGAAGCGTTTATATAATAATTATTAAAAAGTTAATTACGGAATTATTATAACCGTTAAGCAACCGCGAGTACTTAAAGGAATTTTTAAGGACTTTCTGGCTTACTTAAAAACTAATATAAAAAAACGAAAAAGACTTAAACGTAATTTACGTTATTATATTAACGTTTATATTTAAAAATATCGAAATTCGACAATTAGTTAAGCTCTTATAGATTTATTAATTATAAATGCCTAAGAACTTATTAAATTAAAAAGACTTTAGGGACTACTTATTAAGAGAGTACTTCCGAGCCGACGCTATTAAGGAGATTATTAACTTTAAGTCGCGCAATTGCTAAAAAGTCGTTAAATACACCTTTATTATTAAGTAATTAATTCCCTTAAAATAAGTATTTCACGCTAAAGTTAATTCGTTAAGGTATTTAACCTACTGTCGCTCCCGAGTCGTTATAAAAGGAGACTTATAACTTAAAACGTTAATTTTATTAATATATATAACTACTTTAATTACTTATTCATTTAGAACCGCTATAGCTATTATAATTTAATTTAATTTAAAAATAATTCAATTTAATATAATAAATGCCTTTATTAACGTTAAACGAAGTAAAACAAGTGCTCGCGTACGCTGCTATTTATTAAACGGTTTTAAATAAGACGAAATAATAATAAAAGTTAATCGCGTATTTTACGGACTTAAGGACTCACCGACGCTATAATACGATAACTTCACTCATACTTTGACAACTTTAAGATTAAGTATTTATAAAAAAGAGCCTTATATATTTATAAACGAGTAACGTACGGTATTTATAATATTTTATATTGATAATATTTAAGTGCTTTATTATACTTTAGCTTTTAAAGACGCCAGATTAATTATCGACAGCTTAAATATAATATATAAGCTTATCGAAAGAAAGTAAACGGAGTAGTTTTTAGGCGTTCGTATTATTAAAGATCGACTAGCAAAGATTATCTTTTTAATATATAATACTTATATTTAAAAGGTTGTTCTTCGATTTAAGTTAATAAATAAAAATTGCTTAAGTATATTATTACCTTAAGTCGAGTTATTAAAGAATTAAAAATAAGCTACTTTAACTTAAATTAAGGAATTTTAAAAGAAGGTTAAATTAATATTTTATATTATAATTATATTACGCGTAAATGTTGTTTTTATTACTTTAAGGCTTTCTCATTTCTTAATTAATTCTTTTAAAGGTACTTAATTATAATTAACTAAATAATTCGTTACCTTTTCGGCACTCGTTTCTTAGCGATTACTTATAGCTATAAGCTACGCGACTCCAACCTTATAATAATATTAAATGCTTTTTTTATAAATAATATTAAAATAAGGTAATCTTTTAATAAATATATTTTCATACTTTTTAAAGGTTTAATCCTTTAAAGAATAGCTTTATAAAATACAATTATTACGTCTATAATATAAGTAAAGCTTCTTAAAGTTAAGCGCATCGATAAAGAACTTATAGCACTTTAGCGATTCTTTTAAGAATTACGCCTTAATATAAAGATAACTTAAATAATTTTTTATAATAATTAATAAATAATTCAGTTAATTATTAATAAAAATCGGCGTGTTTTCTTTAAGTCACGCTACGTTAATATTTAAAATATATAATTACGATAAGGATTTTAAAAAAGTACTTTTATAATAGAATATCTTCTTATAAGCTATATACTAACTAACAGACTTATTAAAAACATCTTTCGGCAGAAATTTAAAGTATTTATTACTTTTATTAACTTAATAAATATTCGTGCTTAATTAAAGCATCTCCTTTAAAAGACTCGTTTTAAGTAGTTTTTCTTATATATATTCTTTATTTTTTATTTATTCTTAAAGTGATTATATAATAAGCTTATCTTTTAATTAAAAAGCTTTATTTATATTATTATATATTCTTTTATAAAATTCTCTTTTATAAATTTTTATTTATAATTTTATTTTATCAAAAATTAATTGAGCTCGGGAGTATAAATTATTATATTTTAAAAAGTTAATTACTCTTAACGATTCTTTAATTTAAAAGCAAACGTAAGTTTTAATTTTTAAAATATAAAAGAATACTTAAAAATTAAAAGGTTTTTGAGCCTTAGAAATAAGAAAGCAGCTTATTTATTAAAAAGTAAAAGGCTTAAAACCTCCCGAACTAGCTCGCTTAAAGCATTAGTTATTATATTAATAGCAGGAAAGGCAAGTTAATCGATACGGCCGTCTTACTTACCTTAACTATCGACCGCCGGCGAATTAATTTCCCTTTTTTAATAATTAATTTAAAAAACACTAACGTCTTAATTAATCGGAAGTTCCTCGAGTATTACGACTTAAAGCAGTCGTATATAAAGAACCGTAACCGACTAAAATAGCCGATAGACATGCCTATACAGCCGTATTTTAATTAACGAGACTTCGTTAATATTAACCGCTCCGATAAGCTAATCGTTAAGTCTCACTAGCTCGATACGGAACGAAAGGACGCCCTTATAAATATAAATAATAACCGACGGAAATAAGCTAAGCTTGCGGCACTTGACAATTCCCTTAAAACAAATGCCTTTATACGACTTATTATTAGCGTCTCGCCGACTTGTCCCTCGAGCTTCGCTAAAGAAGTCAAAGAGCGCTTGCGTATTATAAAGGATTAATTAAACCCTTTAATATCTTATAATTTAAGGTTATTATTTAAAAATAAGAAAACCTCTAAAGTTCTCTTAGTGAATCACTAAATAAAGGCGCTTATAACGAAGATTTTCTTAATATTAATAGTAATAATATTTATAATATACTTCCGTTTTAAGAAAGCTAAAAATAATAAAATAAAAACCTTTATAATATTAATGTATGAGATCGACTAAGAGCTGACTCGTCGCTAACAAAAGGCTTAGACTAATTAAATGTCGAGCTCGCATCGATGAATAAAGACCTAACCCTAAAAGAAGCCCTAAAGGCTAAATACGTATAAAATAACGAGTTAATAAATAAAAAGCTCCTTATTAAGTATTAAGAGTATACTCCTCTCTTCTCCCGACGAGCCTCTGACGAGCTGCTAGCGCATCGCTAAGGCGTGGACCACTAAATCGAGCTTATTAAAGAGAACGACTTATTATTTAAACCTTTTTAGTATATAATTAAAAAATAACTGTCGAAGACTAAGTAGTATATTATCGACAACTTATATAAAGATTTTATTAAGCCTTTTAGCATATTATATACGGTCCTTATCCTCTTCGCTAAAAAAGCCGATAATAGTCTCCGACTATACGTCGATTACCGAAAGCTAAATGCCTTATTTAAAAAGGACCTGTACTTAATCCTTTTAATTAATAAAATAATAACACGCATTTATAAGACAAAGGTTTTCATAAAGCTTAATATTCAGTAAGCTTTTCATTATATTCACATGTCTTTTAAAAGCGAAGATTATACGACCTTCCGGACTCGATATAATACGTATAAATATAAGATTCTCCCTTTTAGCCTTATAAACGATTTAGCGACTTTCTAGCGATTTATTAATAATATTTTAATAAAATACTTAAATGACTTTTGCGCTACTTATATAAACGATATCCTTATATATTTATTTACTCTTAAAGAATATAAGATTTACGTTAAAAAAGTAATAATAATATTATAAATATATAGACTTTAAGTCGATATTAAGAAGTCCGAGTTTAATATATAAAAGATAAAGTTTTTAAGTTTTATTATCGGCGTTAATAATATAAAAGTAAACCTAGAAAAGGTTAATATAATTAAGGACTAGCGATACGCCGGCAACGTACGAAATATATAAAACTATTTTAGTTTCTATAACTTTTACCGCCGGTTTATTAAAAACTATAATCGCATCGCTCGACCTCTTATAATGCTTACCGGAAAGGACGTGCCCTTTAACTTCGACAACGCTTATAAAAACGCATAAGAAATTCTTTAAGAAGCCCTTTAATTTACGCCGGTCTTTTACTATTACGACTTAATAAAGTAGACGCGGCTAAAGACCGACTTATTAAATGGAGTCGTTATTAAAATCTTATTTTAAATATAAAAAGACAGCACTTATTATTTAATAAAATACTTTTCTAAAACTATAACGGACCTTAAGCTTAATTACTTTATTTATAATAAAGAAATGCTGGCGATTTTCCGGTCATTTAAATAATATCGCCTGGAGCTCTTAAGTGCCTAAAAAGTGTCTTTATTTATATAAACCACCGAGCTTTAAAATACTTTATAATTATTAAAGACTTTATAATTAGGCAAGCTCGATAGGCTGAATTCTTTACGCACTTTTATTTTATAATTATATATTATACCGGGACGACTAATACGTTAGCTAATACCTTATTTCGACGGGATTAAGACCTTACGGTTACGGAAGCACGTAAGCAGGCTATCGGTAGTTAATAATTAATTTCAACCGACAAAATTAATTAAAGAGTCGCTAATAATCTTTAGCTTCCTATCGGCGATCTTATAAATGCTTATATTAAAGTCGTAGAAATAATACCCTTAACACTTATAAAAGCCTTAATTCCGGGGGACGGACTAAAGCCCGAGCTAAACGTAAGAGTATTAATAGACTTAAAGACTCTTATTATAAAAGAGCTTAACCCGAACTCTATAATAGTTTATAATATTATAAAATATAATATTATTAATTAAGTGCTCTTAATTAATAAGTCGTCGCCGTCGCTAAAGCCTTTTCGACAAAAAGCTAAGGAATAGTCGCTTAATTACAAATTAGTAAATAATAAGTTACTTTTTTAAAGACACTTAAAAGTGCCCTTAAAACCGCCGGAGCTTCGCATAAGGCTAATTCGACACGTATATTTTTAATTATTAATAACACATGCGGGAATCGAAAAGATAAAGGCATTATTAAGCCGTAAATACTATTAAAATGGCCTTACTATAAATATAACTTAATACGTAATAAATTGTAATTACTTTCGGCATAAGGCTAAAAGGAATAAGACTCTTAGTTTTTTATACTTTTTATTAATCCCCGCTTAGCCATACTAATACCTTATAATAGACTTTATAAAGCTCCCTTTAAATAAGTACGGTTATAACTTCGCTATAGTTATTATTAACTACTTATTTAAGAAACCAGTCTTAATACCTTATAACGACATAATTACCGCTAAAAGCATGGCTATCTTCTTTTTTATTTATTAAACTTATTATTTTGGCATGCCGAATTTAATTGTTTTGAATTACAGACCTTAATTCGTCTCCTCTTTTTAAAAAGAATATTACCGTATGCTTAATATTAAAGTTAAGCTTACGACAGCGTATAACCCGAATATCGACGGCTAAATAAAGGTAACGAACTAATATATTAAGTAACGGCTTTGTCCTTTTTATTATTATTATTAAAATAATTAAAGCGACCTCTTACCGATTATAGACATCGCTTAATTAACGCTACCGCACGAGTCCTTAAGTAACCTCTCCCTTTTCCGACTATTTAACGGCGTTAAGCCAAGGACTTCTTAGGATTTAATTAACTTAAAGCCTCCGGCTACGGCAATTAAGAAGCTTAACCGTGAGGAAGCTTTATAAGTAGCGTTATATATAAAAGAAGTTACGGAAGTCGTATAATTATCCTTAAAAGATTAATAAGAAAAAATAAAACGACTAGCGAACCGTAGGCGACGCGCCGTCGATTAAAACGTTAGCGACTTAATATTAGTCGACACTCGGAATTAAAATGTCGACCGGCCTTTAAAAAAGCTGTCCGATAAGTAGTATAATTTAATTAAGGTAATCGCTAAGGAAGGAAAGAGTTAAAGAGTTGAATTCCTAAAGGACTAGTTAATCTACTCCGTCTTTTACTTACACTTGCTCCGCAAGTACGTCGATAACCCCTTACTTAAACAAGCCAGAGTTGCGCTGGCACTTATCCAGCTATTACTTAAATAAAATAAATAAGAAATTAAAGGCATCCTTAGCTTTAAGGTTATACGGAATAAGTTATTTTATTACATTAAATAGCTAGGCACCGACGAAGACCTAGAGTAATACTAATACTCAGATGTTATAACAGCTCCGCATATAATTAAACGATTTTACCTCGAGTATTTTAACGCTAAAGGCCCGCCAAAAGCTCTCTTAAAATAACTAAAGGCTTATAATACTAGTATCGACGACTACAATAACCTAAAGGACGACACGGTTATAACTATAACTACGTAAATATAATTCTTTAAGAAGGAAGAGTAATGTTACGACCTCCGATGCGCCTCGTATTTTAACCGATATAACTCGTAGCATCGCTGGCTATACGAGGGCGCTAAGCCGAATAAAAAAGACTATTTAGCGAGTATACGACGTATTATTATAAATGGCGTCAGACTACGCTAGGCTCTATTAAGAAACCCCCCGTGTATTTATACTCGAGCTCTCTTTTATAAAGAGCTCTCTTTTATAAAGAGCTCTCTTTTCCTCTTTATCTTTTTTTCTCGATTCTGAGCGTAGCATTAGGCTTAAATATATAAGATTATATTAAGTATATTACCGTACTCGGTATAAAGCATACCTTTCCATAACTCAACTACCTTCGCATAAAGCTCCGGCTTCCGTGCTTTGAACCTCGGAAGCTTTAAGCTTCCGGTAAAGGGTTATTCAGGGCTAAAACAGTGGCTTTCAGAAGCCTTAAGCTTCCGTGTTTTAAACCTCGGAAGCCTTGGTGATATAAAGCTAGTCTTGATATAAAGCTAGTCTTAATACAAAGCTAGTCTTAATATAAAGCTAGTTCTAAAACCAAGCTAGTTTTAATATAAAGCTAATAACCGATGCGAGAGTAAATAGCCGATGCGAGAGCTAAATAGCTTGGCGCCTAAAAGTAGTTATATAGACCTAATTTCCCCCGAAGTAATGGAATCATCATTCATACCAAATCTCTTCTTTTCAAAATACAAAGCTAAAGTCAACTCGCAGTATCAACCTCTTGCAAGCCGTAACAAAATTTAAGACGGAAATAATAAAATAAGTAGATTAATATCTTACCGAATAATATCTTACCGGAAACCGCCTTAATCAGTAGCGCTTAAGCCAATCACAGCACTCGAGTTTTAATATTTTACCGAAATACTACCGTCATATAAGAAGTAGGGTTAATAAGCATGCTTCTCTTTTCGAGAGCGAATATCTCGGATTTTCTAAAGCAATACGTAGAAATTAATATAAATTACGAAGTATTAAAAAATAATTAAGTTATTCGTTTACTTCGATATTATAATAACCTCCGACGAGATATTATTAAGACTTTCTCGAAATAAAAAATAAATAAAAAACAAAAAGTATTAACGAAAGTATTAAAGTCGAAATTTAAGAAATATAATTAATAATAAATCCAAGAGTTTATAAGCTTTCCCCGAGAATTTATTATAATTTAACGTATTATTATAAATCTTAAGAATTATTACCGACTTTACTTTTAAGTCTTGAAGACTTTTATATACCGAAAGATCCTTAATAAAGTCGATTAAAGTAAATTCTGCTTTTTAAAATTACCCGCTTCTTCTCAAAATAAAATTATTAAATAACTTAAGATTAATAATTTTAAATTAAAATCTTATAAAAATAAATATCCCGAATTCATAAAATATATTCTTAAGACGGTCAAAAGTAAGTAAATAATAAAAGCTCTTTAATAAAAGAAACAATTAATAATATCGTATATAAAGGAAATTTAAGATTTAATAAAAGAATATACTTAAGTTTTAATAATTACCGAAGTAATAAGAAAAGAATTTATTACGCTGCTTTTCTTAGAGAAAGCTAAAGTAAACACCGATGAAATAAAAGTTTTAATTATAAAAATAATTGATTTAAAAATAAACTTTTTTTATTTTAAATTAAATTAACTTTTAAATATAAAGCTTTACGTTTTAAAATTTAGTTTTAAGAGTCGAATCTTATTTTAATACACTTAGTATAAATATACTAATCCGGGGTGTTTTTAATAGGATAGTAAAAGCAAACGGTAGATTTAAGCGGAAGCGTTAATATTAATGCGATAAAGTACGGGAATAAAATATATAACTTCTATAATAATTAATTCAAAAGCTTATTATATAAATTTAAAGATTAATATCTTTTTTCTATTATTTTATTAATAATAACGTTTATTATAATAATAAGTATAAGAAATTTTATATTGGACAGCACCGAAAAAATACTTAATTAACTTAGAAAAAGTTAAGATAATTCTAAGTCGTAATAATTCGATAAAAAACTATTAATACGGAATATAATAAGAATTTAAAAGTACGCAAATCTAACCGCTTAGTTTATATTATTAAAAAACAACCGGAAAAAGTAAATTCGGTTTTAGAGAATCGATTAAGTAATCTTTTTAACGTAAATATTATATAAAGAAAAAGTAAATTAGTCTCGAAGGCCTTTTAATATTAATTAATTCGGCCGGAACTAAAAAAAATTAACGGAAGTAAAGAAATTATATTTTATATCTTCGGTAAAAGAACGAGATTATAAAATACTTTTAAATAAACTAAATAAAGAATTAAAAACAATTAGCGAAATTAACGAAGATAATAAAATAAAAGACAATCTTATTAATTTTAATTTTAAAATTATAATTAAACGTTTAATTAAAAGAAAAAAATTAACCAAAGTTTTAAAAAAGAAAAATAAGTAAATTAATATATTTCGGTCGTAATTTAAAAGCGAATAATAAAAAATATTATAAACTAAAACTTAAACCTTAAGTTAAGAGATTTATACGAATTATAATCGCGCTGAAATCGGATAACGAATTATTAAATCTTAATCGTCTTTACCGAAGGAAGTTATAAGGTCGAAATTATATTTATAAATAGTAAAAGAGTGTCTTAACCGAACTTAAAATTAAATAAGTTTTTTATTAAAATAATTAATTTTACAAAATTACTTTAAAAATCCCTTAGAGAAAAAGAAGTTTTAATTAACGTAATCGCTAAATAAACTGAAATTATTTATAATTACTTAAAAATAGTTATATAAATACCGAAATTATAAATTACGGTAATAAAATGAATCAAAAGTAAGGCTACGATTGATTATAAAGTAAAAGTTAATATAATAAATCGAGCTATAACGGAAGAAATAAGACTCTTAATCTTAAATTATAAAGCTTTAACGTTTATTATTATTACCGAAAACAAATTCATATTCGTAAGTTATATTCAGAAAGTAAATAAGAAAATAATAAATAAGACCGCGAGTATAATAAAAGGATTATTAAGAAAAGGAGGAATAATAACGAAGTGCTTATAATATTAATTATAAGGAAATATAGAAAAAGCGACGTATTTATAGGTTAAATGTAATAATTCTGACGCGAAGTAATTAATATATAAAAAGCAGAGGATAAAAGTAATAATAATAAGGCGGAAGGTATTTAAATCGGGGCTATATTAAAAGTATTATATGCCGTATAAAATAATTCTTATATTATATAAGAAAGTGAATTATATATAAGATAACATTATAAAAAATATAATAATATTAAATTAGAAGGTCGAAAGGCTTAAAGATATTTTTAAGGCTTATAAGGTTCGAGAAGCGGCTAATATAAATAACTTAATCGAGGTTTTAAGTAAAGGGCTTAGAAGCAAGCAGGACGTTTTTTAATATTAAATACAAGTGATTTTTATATATATTATAATTTAAGTTCAAATAAGATAAGTTATAAAAATAATGCGTCTCGATTAATAAGTAAAAAGGTTATTTCTTTTATAAATCGAAGAAAGTAAAGAGCTTTTGAATATAATTATATTTTAGCCTTTGCGAATATGGAAAATAAGGGTTATAGCTTTAATAACGCATAATATTAATAAAAATTAAGTTAATTACTTTATAAATTAAATATTTAAATTATTATTTATAAGGTTAATTAATATTAAGATAAGGAGAGAATACTCGAAAAAGAGAAGTAACTAGTAGGGATATATTAAAGTAACGTAATTATTTAAAATAAAATAAAAATATAAGTATAAATTAAAATAAATTAAAATTTAATCGGAGATTGTATTAAGGTTAATTCTTAAAGTAATATATAATAATTAAAGGTTATATATATAAAAAAATATAAGATATTAAGCGATTTTGAGATTACGAACAGTTTTTAATAAAGTAATAAAAGTTGTTGCGCTAAATTTTATTTATTAATAAAGCTAATAAGAATTGTTTATTATATGTATTTTTCGTCTGTTATATAAGGATTACTAGTCAAAGCTTTTGCGTATTTTTACTGTAATTATTTAAGGGAAAAGCTGGAAATTAAAAACAGAGGTTTAATTAAGTATCGCCGCTAGCTAATAAATCAGATCTAGACTTAGTCTTAAAAGCTCGTCTCTAAGGTTTTACCAAACGAAACTTAAGTTAATGACCGTCTCGAGCGTTAAGGTGTGCTCTGCACTGAGTGCCTTCTCTTTCTTTCGTAGCGCTCGCTGGTACATCTCCTCGGCCTCGCCTAGCTTCCCTTAGGATTCGTACAAGAGCCCTAAGTTATAACAGGCCTATGCTATACTATCGTCCGTAATTAAGCTATTTAATATTATACACAAACATTTAGCTGCATATTAAAGCAGCCGTCGTTGTGTTAACTACGGCCGATCGGCCTGCTTTACCGGGACATAAGATTCTACAAACTTCACAGCTACTCTAATTAAACTATGATTCCACTCGTGGTTTAAAACGTGAATTATCCACGAATGAACAAATCTATAAATGCAGTACCTTCGTGACTCGACTAATTCTTGCGAAGACTCGTCCATCTCTATTAACAACCTGGTGGGAATTTGCAGTGCTTACTTTAAAATCTTCTACTATAGTAGCCTACTTTTGAATATCTCTCTTTAGGTGCTGGTTTTCTAATTCTGCTGTATGCAGCATCGCTGTGAGCTGGTTCGCGGCCTCTTCAACATCTCGCTTAAATGTTGACTCTGCCGCAGCAGTATTCCTCAACTTGTTGACCTCCCCTATTAACCTGTGGTTTGTAAACATCAAACTCTGGAAGCAAGCTGGTGTACTTCAGATAAGGTCATCCAATTCAATCGTTGAGCTTCATAAGGACGGAGGAGGTGTTGCGATTGACAGTCGGGAAGGGGCTTAAGCGAGCCAACATGTATGACACTTTGCACAGTATACGAGCCCCAGCCATCTAGGTCTGCTCCATTCCAAATACCTCTGCGAAGACAGCTTTTTGCTGTTCCTATCTCTACCATCTAGACACTTTCATTAGCCCAATAGACCCCTGAAGCTCGAAAATATTCGGGAAGCTCACTGTAGTTTGACTTTCATACACTAGAACTCTCGTCAACCTGCAAGCTACTCTCCCCCGCCTCAGGAATATGTCCCAATTGCCCATGCCTCTGACTAGATGACCAGTCCGTTCTAGCAGGCCCGCCGGTCAAAATAACAGGGGTGTAGATATCAGTCCTTCTCCTACCAACCACCCTGCTCATAAATCGTTGTAAGCCGGACATCATATTTCTTGCTCTGTCCTCTTGTATCCTCGAATTAATGCTTTCCGTTCTCCATAATTCCAATTCCGCAGCGGTCGAAATCTCACTTTGATCAACTGGCACATTCCAGAGCATACGCTGAGGCTGAGGCTGCGGTTGCGTTAGTTGGACCTGAGGGATTGAATATAGCCAGCTATCACTGGGATCTTGAGAACTATGGGCCATCTGTAAGATCTCAATTGACCCCAGCACCTTTTCTATTTCTGGAAAGGTTTTGTACGCAAGAAGTATGTATACCAGTCCATTTTCTGGAACTCCAGCAACAATGTGCCCGTATAAGTCTCCAGTAATACCGTCAATGACCCATGATATATCTAATGCCATCGACATGACGGTTAGCCTCTGGCTTATGGTGCATGTCGGAATTGTGCAACGAGGGGTAACGGGACAAACTGCACTTTTGTGGCGCGAGGGATGTTTGAAAGACTGCGTCGCAGCGCATTTTCAGTATCAACGAGTTTTGACAGATAGGGTGAAATTCGAAAGGGTCTTCAATGCTCGAAACATCGACAGAATCGCTGGTGTGAGTATCCGCTGGACGCCAAACCTCGTTGATCACTTGAAGTTTATCGAGGATGGAAAGAAACCAGTGCTGCACGTCTTTCATCACGCAGCATTTCTGAATTATCATCAAGACGGGTAAGCTTTAAATCGTACATCGACTCTAATAGAGTATGCAATACTGACCTCCTCAGCGAATTCTTTCCTCCTGGGTTCATTGACGAGACCCTTCGGACGCTTAAATTGCTCCTACCAACACATGACCGAGATTCGAGAAAATGGTTCCGGAAGCAGCACACGAAGCTCAGGCTAGACGTCAATGCCATGAACTGCGGTCAGCTCAAGCTCGAAGACCGGCAGATTGATCACTTCGACTTCTGGCATGATAGGTTGATAGTGCTGAAGCAATTCTTCGATGATTCCAGTCCAAGGACAATTAAGCAGTGGTGGTTTGATGACCGCAAGCGTGTGCAGTGGTTCTGGGTTGCGATTCTCTTGGTGGTGCTGACTCTCTTTTTTGGCTTCATTCAGTGCATCGAAGGCGGCTGGCAGATCTGGAAGTCCTACCATCCTACTTAGTGATGTGATTGGCAAGCCGTTATATTTTATAACTTTAGTTGAGGAAGAAAGTAAACTATGAAAAGGTAAATTCGTGCTAGTGCGTACGAATGTACAGCCATACGATGACTCGTGTTTTTAGTCTAGACCAAAGTCAACATCTCAGATCCTACCATCTTACCAGGTAAAGCTCTCCTCGAATAAGCTGATTCCAACCCCACCTTCACCCACACAGCTTACAGCACTTCGACGCACCTCATCCGCCAAACTAGCCGGTCCACAAACAACCACAGCTAGCCTACCTCCTTTTTCAACTTTCCTTACCTCAGCTTTAACCACTTCGCTCACATCCATCCTCTCCTCCTCTCCGTCTGTGACTCTAAGTCGCATTTCTAAGTTAGCACCTACAGCACCAACAGGCATCATTCCCTTCGCAACATCGACTAATCCCTTCTCCTTTGCTGTCCATGCCAGCACCATGCTCTGCCTACTACTTCGGTTCTTTTCTCCGGCCGGAGAATGGCCAGAGAAATTCTAGACGTATGGTAGTAACGCAGTGACGCCGACTCCGCCACCGATCAACAAGGCTCGATTAAAATGCTTCAAGTTCGCAGCATGGCCGGCCCCTCGGTCAAGTTCACGAAGGTCTAACAGTCAGTCTCAAGGCAAACTCGCGCGCCAGGAGCAAAACCGTCCAAGGATATGATCATATGGTTAGCGTATCGCTGTATAGCACGTCTATGGCCTAGAACAGACCAAAAAGGGTTCTCCTAAGTTGAACCACTGGCTGTCCTGAATTCTGTTCGAGGCTGGCTACAACACCAACTGTTGGTGGAAAGCGGCGCAACGGCGCAGCGGCGCTAAGAGGTGGCTTTATGTGATATGCTGAGGAAATAAGCTCGGCGGTATGATTCGAACAGCTACCATAACTTTGTGATACGTAGCAGGGTGCTTTCAATATAGCAGATCAGACGATGCAGTACCTAATGACACATCAGAAGACAGCATCGAGGAGGATAGATCAGCAAAAGTAATGACAATTAACCTGGCTCACGTCTGAATTAAACACGAATTCGAGCTCCTAGAGAGACCCGTATAAGGAGCGCGAAATGGAATAAGATGTGGAGAGGTAATAGCGACATAAGTACTTACTGAGCAGCGGCGTATATCAGCTTCATAAATTGCGACTGACTTAAAAGGGAGGGAGAGTGGGAATGGATGTGTCGAAGTTAAACACACACCTGCACCTAAGAGAACTTCTTGCAATGCTTTATAAGATTTGTTTGCGAGCCACAGCCATAAACAAGGAAGCATCGACCAAAGAAATAGAATGAGATTCCAAACAGGTTTTTACAGCAAACGCTGACACACCACCAGTCTTCACGCCAGATTTTCGCCCTCGACTTCCCCCCTTGCTTCGTAAAGTAATTATCCTTCAGTGACTGTAGTGTATGGCCTGGGAAATACTGTCTTATCTCTGCCCAAGTCTTGTCGTCGTGGACCATTTTAGCTAACAAACTCTCTTAATCCTTAATCAGTTTCTTACCCGGCCTGCGAGAAGTGACAGCCCAGCGAGAGACTGCAGCCTCCACTAACGATTCCCTAGAGCTAGTGCTTAAAACTTCTGAATATAATAAGAGGCTCAAGTGCTCAGGGACATATGATAACAAAAATTCGAGATTGTATGTGATCTGACTGCTAATCGTAACGCGTTTTAGGAAACCTTAGAAGGGCTATTCCTGATAATTCGCGGCTGATACCGACTCCTCCGTATCTGAGGGACTGCGAGAGCTTAGTGAAGTGTAGTGATCGCTATTTATGGACGTAGGCGGCTAAGCCAGATTAGTCCTTCAATACTAAGGAAGCTACATCTATTCATGGACTGATCACTTGATACAAAATTCACTTCCTGCATTCTTATCTGCACCAACAGCCCTCAGATATACAATATCTCCAGGATTTTATTTCTACATTCTAAATTTTAAATATACTTTCAATTGTAATTTGAAGCAATAAAAGAATTCGGAGAAAGAACCAATTTCTGGCATGAAATGTATTCAGATAAGAGATGTGACATTTTGATTTCAACTTTGAAAGCTGATCAGAAATGTATGATTGGCACAACATGGTTTCCCTCGAAAAAATCGGTTGCATTGCTGATACTTGTGGCAAGTAAACACTTGAAATTTGAACTTGTTGGGAAATGTAAGAGAGTACGCGATTCAGAAGATAGGGGTGCAAGCAGATGAGTGCATGTATCGTCCAGTACTGGAGTGAATGGCCTCGTTCCATTGGCAACTAAAGCTAAAATAGAGAAACTCACATAAGGTTTGTGAACTCTATTATCTAAAAGGAAGGTAAGTCACGCACGCTGATATCAATATGACTTCAGTACTCAGTCCTGTAGGATTTGTGATGAAGAGGAGCGACGCTGATCAGCTGCGAATCCAGCCAATTGGTTAGATGAAACAACAAGAGAAGTACAACTTGTTGTGTTGCAAGAGATGGGTATTTGTGTCTCTGATAAGAGGACAAAGGTGAATCACCTTTTTGATGTCTATTTCAACCTTCAGAGCATCACCATTTATGCGGGAGACAGAACATCTGCAAAGCTGAATTGAATATTATTCGAGTGAATTAACCTTATTTCGATGTTTTGGGACCCTGGGGCGGGTTATATAACCACGTAGGCAGTTTAGAACAAGCAAACTCGTCAAAGGCAAGCAGATATCCACGTGACATACGACAAGTCATGTGGACCTTGAGCGCCATTTGACACAATTCAGAAGTGCTTCATAGCCTTCACGTCGAGCCGCAAGGCAAATTTCAGCAATTGATCCAAGTTCGGTCCTCGTTGAGTCCCTTCGTGTAGAAGTGTCGTCCGTGGATGTTACTCACTTGCGAGGTCAATCGGTCAAAGCACGCGTTGGATCACTCGAGTTTCGACGGTTGCTAACCCTCTGCCCAGGGGGACGAGTCGGAAAATAAAAAATTCTTTACCGACCCCTTTCGGTGCTCAGGCATTCTCGTGTTTCGGCACTTGTATGTAAGACGCTGGGCCTATACCGGAGGACAGGTTTCCTTGAGATATAGAATTAGCAGCTGAGTATTCTTATCCCCCACTTAGTGTGAGCGTTAACTTTTGTATTTTTTGTCTTCACTCACTTCATGTTAACTGCCAGCGTCTTAATTCAACCAGAGGCTCTCTGAATGCATCTTGTTATATCCAAAGCTTCCAACTTCCTTTTCAAAGATCATCTTCCACCACCACCAAAATCCAAATGGCTTTCACAGACGAAGGGAAAGCTGAAATCTAGGTAGCGAACAAGAGGTGCAAATTACTTTACATCTTTCGCATCTGTTGCGCAAACACATAGCCCCAGCACTGATTTGGTAGGGCTCAGCCTGGCCCGACCTCAAACTTAACAATCCTGAAGGTATCTGCCATGCCCTTTACAGCACTGCGGCTGCCTTCGAAAACGGATGTTTTCTGGTATGAGTCAGCTATCAGTTCTAGATTCGCGATTTCCTATAAGTTTGGCTGTTGGATGACTGGTTTGGAAGGCCAAGAACTTGAGAGATGTCCTCCCGTATCCATCGTATGGCGGGAGGAGATGGTTTCTGCTTCTCGAGTTGGCCGGGTGTAATTTGGCGCCATGTTGCGGAAGCGGGTAATATTGTGATTCAGGTCAGGATTTGAGGGGATTGCGGCTAGAGGTCGGGGAGGTTTTGAAGTTTTATGGTTTTGATGCGAAGTAGTTGTGGGAGCTTGGCTGTGTGTTGTTTCGGAGCAGCGAGGAAGCACCAGTGAAGCTCATTCGTGCTGATATCCTAAGTTGGGGCAAATATCAGGGGGTGGTGAGAGATACTAGTGAGAGGGTGATTGAGGTTATCATATCCCAGCTCCTCAATCTGCTTCAGGAAATTTCTCGGTTTGAATTTGGGAAGATGATGGTGGGGTTGAGTAGGGTGGAACAGTTCGTGGGGGTGCGGTTTCTTACGCAATTAATGGCCATGGCACCTTCAAGAGGACATATCGTAATGTTTACGGCTATGATTGCAAGTGAAGTCTCCATAAAGGCGCCGCGCCGTGGGAGCACATCGGGAAGGCCTACGGAATGTTTTGGAAAGTCAAAGTAACTTGCCTGGAGCCCTTGGCATTTTAGTAACTTGAGGGCGCTGGTCAATTAGATCCTTCCTCCAAATATTTTCCGAGGATTACTCTCATGGAATCCAAGGTGAGAAGCACTGGCCCGCAGTATCACTTCGTCTGCGATGTTACCCCGAGTAATAATGTTCAAACAATGGTAATCCGTTTCTCCTCTCTAGGCAAATCTTTCCATACTTCATCCCGGCCTGAGAAATAACCAATTCTCGTATAAGCACCCTTGATTTCCTCCGAAGGGACCAAGACAAGACCGTGCAATCCGTCACTGAACTCCGACCCTTTTACTTCATAGACCATTAAGCAGTGAAGTATCACTGATGAGCCGTCGATAGTCCCGCAATGGTTCAGGTCTGGCTTGCCTTCCAGCTTTGATCGACGAAAAGATGTGACTACACCGGTATGGGTTTCGACTTTGCAGTTTTCAAGGAAAGCATCAGGAATCATGTTGATTATTTGATTGGGAACTGACTGATGGCATATTTCAACAATATACTTCATATGTGAGCTGTCTTGAATCACATTTCTGAATTTCAAGTACAAAAGTGATCCAGTCAGGGTGATAAACCCACTTGAGACTTGGCCAAAGGGATTTAAGCCACACAGCGTTGTTTCTGCCGCATGAATTGAAATCAATGCCTTGCCCACGTGGCTGTCTTCGGGCAGTTCAGGGCAGCGAAAAGTAATATCTCCGGTTACTGAAGCCCAAGACCAAGATGGGGACCCATTTTCAACCACGCTTGGCGGTTGGGCTTCAGAGGCCCCATTCGACCACCGTGACGCTGACCAGAAAAGATCTTCCACGAGATTTCTTGACCACAAACCGGCAAGATACTGGGAACCAAACCCACCATCGAACTCCCTAGCGTAGCCAGATATGCCTGGCAGTTTGTCGGTCTGGAAGGTAAGAGATCTTCCTGAGTATGTTTTCACTGCTTTCTGCCATTGAGTTCCAGGTATCGCATGTCTCTGAGCTATTTGCCACGGCAAACTTGCTACACGATCTATCGGTAAGTTGAGGTAGTCCTCAGTGTGAACCGTTTCCTCTCCTCTGCATTCATACACAAGACCTGTGGCTGTGTAATGTACAATTCGGGAGGCCAATGCATTTTCTTGCCAAGTCCATGCACGGGTAGAAAGAGGACCAAATCTATGATTGATTGCCGTAGTGCTTGATTGGGTTGGTGTAAAACGATCCTCCGGTCGGGGGTGTGCCATGACCGAGTGTTTTCGGCCACCATGGCAAATTTCAAAAGTCTCAGCGAGGCTCCATGGACCCCGTTCACAGAGAAAAGGTGTCATTGGATTTGGAGACAACGACGCGGCGACAGTAAGATATGTGTTGGCGTAGTATTGTCCCATCACTGCAGATTCTGTCTCCCAATCCGCTTTGTCGCCTTGAATTATACAAAGAGAATCAATCCATAACCAGCGAACTCCGAGTCGACGAGCTACGGTAATTACATCCCGGAAGGTTCTAGGCAGACTGTTCCATCGTATTTTCTCCATCATCTCAGAAAAATTGGCGGATGTAGTTTTGGGAATGTCGGAACCGCCCCAGCAATGACTTAGGGCAATGTATCGATCCTCAGCTGCGAAGGAGTGTGACTCGGAAAGTTTGATAGAATCATCAACTGCTAATCCAATATCAAGTAGGCGTCTTGGAAATACGACAGGCAAGACTGGATTGCAATCATAATGTTCTGATGCACATATCTCCAGCCTGTCTTCAAGAAACCGAAAACACTCTGTCGAGGATGAATGCGTGGACAAGCTAGGGGTAGTTCGCAACTGAGGCCAAAATGGTAAGCTTTCTTCTTTCGAGATGTTAGTGGTTATCAGGTCACCCTTGCCCAGTGACTGAACGTAATGAGATCGGATATTCTTGGGTTTGGAAACAAGTTCCTTACATACCTTTCGGACAATAGATTTCAATCCGGTGAGGGGTCGAGAAAGATCTCGGGGAGTCAGGATTATAACTCTCTAGGTGAAGTTTTAATGAGCCCCTGTCGCTGTATTGCATAACAAAGTAAAGAGCAATGAGCGGGTTTTCTGCTATACAGTCTAGGACATCCTCGGCGTGTTTCTTGGCAACGGTACATAGGAAAGTACAAAATGTGCAGTCTTTGTCTCTCCCCCAAGATATCTCTTCGTACTCTAGTCGAAGTTGTCCAAAACTTGTACTTTTGTGTGTGTCTACGTCTAGATTGTTGCAGACGGGGCATCTTTGAATGGCAAGTTGCTGCTGAGTCGCTGTGAAGTCTGATAGCAACTTCTTCGACCGCTCACCGGGAGTAATACTAGGTTCCTTGGATTTTGTATCTTCCAACATCTTCAGATATAGGATGGCATAATCAACGTAGTTAAGAATCGATTGGACTAACTGCAAAATCCACTATGGAAGGCTGATGGAAATTGCATTGGGTAGAATGTCAGCATCCAGAGCTGTAATGTGACGCAGTCAGCCAAGTGAAGGACAATAAATTGAAACCTGCATCTTCTACATCAAAGAAGCTTGACCCATATCACGCTCTTTTGCAGCAGAGTGAGAGGAGGTGGAGAGATAGAGAGAACGGACTACGCTCGAAGGTTGTCGTCTGGTGAAGCTCGGCCGGAAAAACTTAAATGCGGCCAGGCGTCTTAAGAAAGGCTCCTGACATTACGAAGGCGAGCCGAAATGAAATCCGTCCATTTTGATTTGTGCAATAACCGAGTAAATTTGTAAGCAACCCCTCCTAAAATCTTCACCCCGCATTATAATTTTTAATGATTTTATTTCTATTATTAACGAGTCAGGAATTATGGGTAAACACGCGACTGATATCGACAAAGCTGTCTTTTTGACCCACTTATAATACGTCCACTAAGCTGAAGCTGCTCGAAAAGCTGGTTTAGCTAAGTCGACTGCGACGGATATCAAGAATGCCTCCGCAGAAATACTGATTCGATACGACGAGTAAGGTCTTCCTCCTCCGACGATTCAAGAGCAAGTCGAACAGATTCGACGAAAAGCTAGAAGTGGAGCGAAGCTAAAGATTTCTGAAGAAGAAATTACGAATCTCATGGAAACTTATACGTTAAATCGAAAGCAACGAAAGAAGATGTGGCATATCGTAGCTTCGGAAGAAGGCTTTTTTAATCTTCATCGAACCACAATTGAAAAGAAACTAAGAGCTCGTGGCCTCTACAGATTAAAGTCTACAAAGAAACTCGGTCTTATAGAAGTTTAAAAACGCCAACGATACGAGCTTGCGCTCTCGAAGAAAGACTGGGGAATCGAAGAATAGCGAAAAGTTATATTCTCAGACGAAGCTTCGATTATTGTTTTAGCAAAACGAGGAATGTAAAACATCTCTCGACTTAAAGGGGATATAGAACGATATTATCCTAATTGTATTGAAAGACGGTATAATAAGTACTCGGAAGCAATGTTTTGGGGATGTTTTACGTACGATTCCAAAGGTCCTTGTCATATTTATTACCCTGAGACTGAATAACAAAAGCAAGCGAATCAAGAGCGAATGGATCGAATTAATAACGACAAATGGGAAGCTGAGTGTCGAGAGTTGTTCGATACTCAAGAGAAAGAAAAAGAAAAGAAGTGGGACGAATTAAAG